>CM064515.1:23409214-23574216 GCA_032716605.1 Paralithodes platypus | reverse complement strand
GGAGGAAGAGGGGATTGTGATGGTAGGAGGGGGAGGGAGGGGAGGAAGGAGGGGGATGTGTGATGGTGGAGGGGGAGGAAGGGGGGATGTGATGGTAGGAGGGGGAGGGAGGGAGGGGAGGAAGAGGGGATGTGATGGTAGGAGGGGGAGGGAGGGAGGGGAGGAAGAGGGGATGTGATGGTAGGAGGGGGAGGGAGGGGAAGAGGGGATGTGATGGTAGGAGGGGGAGGAGGGAGGGAGGAAGAGGGGATGTGATGGTAGGAGGGGGAGGGAGGGGGGGGAGGAAGGGGGGAGGTGAGGGTGGGAGGGGGAGGGAGGGAGGGAAGGAAGAGGGGATGTGATGGTAGGAGGGGGAGGCAAGGAGCGGAGGAAGCGGAGATGTGATGGTAGGAGGGGGGAGGGAGGGGAGGAAGAGGGATGTGATGGTAGGAGGGGGAGGAGGAGGGGAGGAAGAGGGGATGTGATGGTAGGAGGGGAGGGAGGGGAGGGGAGGAAGAGGGGATGTGAGGGTAGGAGGGGCAGGGAGGGAGGGGAGGAAGAGGGGATGTGATGGTAGGAGAGGGAGGGAGGAAGGGGAGGAAGAGGGGATGTGATGGTAGGAGGGGGAAGGAGGGAGGGGAGGAAGAGGGGATGTGATGGTAGGATGGGGAGGGAGGGAGGGGACGAAGAGGGGAAGTGATGGTAGGAGGGGAGGAAGAGGGGATGTGATGGTAGGAGGGTGAGGGAGGAGGGAGGGGAGGAAGAGGGGATGTGATGGTAGGAGGGGGGGGAGGGAGGGAGGGGAGGAAGAGGGGATGTGATGGTAGGAGGGGGAGGAGGGAGGAAGAGGGTATGTGATGGTAGGAGGGGGAGGGAGGGAGGGGAGGAAGAGGGGATGTGATGGTAGGAGGGGGAGGGAGGGAGGGGAGGAAGAGGGGATGTGATGGTAGGAGGGGGAGGGAGGGGAGGAAGAGGGGATGTGATGGTAGGAGGGGCAGGGAGGGAGGGAAGGAAGAGGGGATGTGATGGTAGGAGGGGGAGGAAGAGGGGATGTGATGGTAGGAGGGGGAGGAAGAGGGGATGTGATGGTAGGAGGGGTAGGGAGGGAGGGGAGGAAGAGGGGATGTGATGGTAGGAGAGGGAGGGAGGAAGGGGAGGAAGAGAGAATGGGATGGTAGGAGGGGCAGGGAGGGAGGGGAGGAAGAGGGGATGTGATGGTAGGAGGGGGAGGGAGGGGAGGAAGAGGGGATGTGATGGTAGGAGGGGCAGGGAGAGAGGGGAGGAAGAGGGGATGTGGTGGTAGGAGGGGGAGGGAGTACAAAAGAGTACAAAGGAAATCAAGCAACAACAGGTCTAGTGACCCTTCTAGGTTGCTTGTCCTCCAAAACACTGAGGATCAAGTGTCCAAACAGTGGTTTAGAGTGGGTAAGGGAACATTGGAAAGGGAACTACTGCCCTGGAACTAATGTCCGTGGCAGGATTAGGAAGTTAGTAGGGGACAGATGGGTTAGTAACTGAGGGGGGGATAAAATAAAGTTATTAATTTACAAATTCAGTCAGTCGCGGGTTTGATGCGAGATATTTGTCTAAGCGGAGTTTAAATGAATCAACGGTTCTGCAGTCTATAACGTCTCGGGGAAGCCCATTCCACAAGTTGACAACTCGATTGAAGAAGAAATTCTTAGATTCGTGGGAGTTAAAAGATTTACCAATAATTTTGCAACTGTTTCCCCGCGTGTAATTAGATTGGTCGATAGTGAAGTACTTACTACAGTTCGTATTGTCGATGCCTTTGATGATTTTGAACACTTAAATTAAGACACCTCTTAATCTGCGCTGGGTTAAAGGAAATAGATTTAATTCTCTAAGATGCTCTTCGTATGGTTTGTTCTTTAGGCTAGGTATCATTTTCGTAACTCTACGTTGAACTCGTTCTAGCTTGTTTATATCTTTTTGGTAATAAGGTGCACCAGGATTGAACGCAGTATTCCAGAAGAGGGCGGACTAAGGAATTGTAAAGGGTTAGGATAACTTCTTTGGATTTATGCTCAAATGACCTGCCTATAAAGCCAATTATTTTGTTTGCCTTCTTAACAACTTCTGAACATTGTTGACTCGGTTTTAGGTTACTCGATATTGTTACTCTCAGATCGGTTTCTCTGTTTACATTCTTAAGCTGAGTGCCATTCATCGAATAGTTTGCTTTCTCATTTAGGTATCCGATATGTAGTACTTTACATTTATCCGCATTGAAACTCATTTGCCAAATTTGGGCCCAACATGACAATTTATCTAGATTGTGTTGCATATCGTCAACTTGTTCTTTTGAGAGTACGCTATTTGCAATTTTTGTATCGTCAGCAAATTTTGAGATTGTACAGGTGAGACCCTCATCTATGTCGTTGATGTAAATTAGAAAGAGAATTGGTCCTAGTACCGATCCCTGGGGTACCCCGCTACTTACATTGGTCCATTTAGATGCCTTACCGTTTATGACTACTCTTTGCTTTCTGTCGCTGAGCCAATTTTCTATCCATTTCAACACACCGTCTTGTATTCCATGCGCTTTTAGTTTTAGCAGTAAACATTTGTGGGGAACTTTGTCAAAGGCCTTTTGAAAATCAAGGTATATAATATCTACAGCTTTACTCTCATCGTAGAGGTTGAGGATATCGTGGAAGAAGTCTAAGAGGTTTGTTAAACAGGAACGTTTTTTTCGAAAGCCGTGTTGACTATCTTTAAGTAAGTTATTTGCCTCTAAGTGATTTACGAGTCTGTCTCTTATGACCGTTTCTAGCATTTTACATACAATTGAGGTTAAGCTAATTGGACGATAGTTACTGGGTAGGGATTTCCTGCCTTTTTTTAATATCGGTGTTACGTTGGCTAGCTTCCACTGATCAGGCATAGTCCCAGACTGCAAGGATTCATTGAATAACAATGTCAGTGGTTTGGAGAGCTCATCCTTAGCTTCCTTTAGAACTCTAGGCGAGATTGTATCAGGTCCAGGCGTTTTATTGAGTTTATCTAAACAATTCAATACTTCTCTCTCTGTAACGGTGATATTGCTTAGAACATCTGAATTATCAATCTGAATCGGCGATGGTGTAGGGATATCACTAAGGTCTTCGGTTGTAAAAACTGATGCAAAAAAAAAGGGAGGGGAGGAAGAGGGGATGTGATGGTAGGAGGGGGGGGAGGGAGGGGAGGAAGAGGGGATGTGATGGTAGGAGGGGGAGGGAGGGAGGGGATAAAGAGGGGATGTGATGGTAGGAGGGGGAGGGAGGGAGGGGAGGAAGAGGGGATGTGATGGTAGGAGGGGCAGGGAGGGAGGGGAGGAAGAGGGGATGTGATGGTAGGAGGGGGAGGGAGGGAGAGGAGGAAGAGGGGATGTGATGGTAGGAGGGGGAGGGAGGGAGGGGAGGAAGAGGGGATGTGATGGTAGGAGGGGCAGGGAGGGAGGAGAGGAAGAGGGGATGTGATGGTAGGAGGGGCAGGGAGGGAGGGGAGGAAGAGGGATTGGGTCGACAGTAGAGGGATTGAGGAGACAGCTAGAGGGATTGGAGAGACAGTAGAGGGATTGGGAAGACAGTAGATGGATTGGAGAGACAGGGATTGGAGAGACAGTAGAGGGATTGGAGAGACAATAGAGGGATTGAAGAGACAGTAGATGGGTTGAGGAGACAGTAAAGTGATTGGAGAGACAGTAGAGGGATTGGAGAGATAGTAGGCTACAGGGATTGAGGACAGTAGAGGGATTGGGGAGACAGTAGAGGGATTGGAGAGACAGTACAGGGATTGAGGAGACAGTAGAGGGATTGGAGACACAGTAGAGGGATTGGGGAGACAGTAGAGGGATTGGAGAGACAGTAGAGGGATTGGAGAGACAGTAGAGGGATTGGAGAGACAAAACAGGGATTGGGGAGACAGTAGAGGTATTTGGAGAGGCAGTAGAGGGATCAGAGAGACAGTAGAGGGATTGGAGAGACAGTAGAGGGATTGGAGAGACAGTAGATGGATTGGAGAGACAGTAGAGGGATTGAAGAGACAGTACAGGGATTGGGGAGACAGTAGAGGGATATTGGAGAGGCAGTAGAGGGATTGGAGAGGCAGTAGAGGGATTGGAGAGGTAGTAGAGGGATTGGAGAGACAGTAGAGGGATTGGAGAGGCAGTAGAGGGATTGGGGAGACAGTATACAGGGATTGGAGAGACAGTAGAGGGATTGGGGAGACAGTAGAGGGATTGGAGAGCAGTAGAGGGATTGGAGAGATGGAATAGGGATTGGAGAGACAGTAGAGGGAGTCGAGTAGAGGGATTGGGGACACATGCCCAGTTCAGTAGCAAGACGGAAAGAACTGAAGGGGATTTATTCCCTCTGCGAGTAATATCGTAATTTATTACAGACTCAAAAATACATAAGGATTACACTTGAATATATAAATATTAAATTTTATCCAATGAACTCTGTCATCTTAATAAATAAAGGTCAATGTTTGTCTGTCTGTTTGTCAGTTACCCGACCTTTGTTACTAAACTCCTCCCACAGTTTTGGTGCCAGGTGGGAGTGTGGGGCACCGTTGGAAAGCCTTTGGAAATGGTTTTAGGCGAGTTTAGTAGAAATCAGAGACACTTTTGTTTAATAAAATTTTCGGCAGAACTTATGTAGTATACGGGAGCGGAAAAAATGCGAAAACAATTTCCGTTTGGGGCAGAAGGAGGCCTCCGATCGAAAAGGTGTATGGAACGAAAGTTGTTCGCAGCTCCCCAAAATGGGTGTACGGATGAGGTCAGATCCAAAATCGGAGGTCATTTAGCGACCGAAATCGAGGTCGCCGTTTAATGAGGCACAGGGAGGTCGAGGCCGGTGATTATGGTAGTAGTAGTATTGTGATGATTGTGGTAGTAGTGATTGATGATGGTGATTATGGTAGTAGAATTTAAACCCGGGCAACGCCGGGTACCCCTCCTAGTGTTTAGATTTCAGTGCAACTATAGTATATTTTTTTCCAGCTGAGGGTAAATTGTCATGTTTCTATCTTTGTTACTCAGCTATAAGGTAGATTTTGTAGCGACATATGCTGTTAATTTACCACTTGTGAGTTTCAGGCTATAAAGAAGTTGGAGCTTTTGACATAAATATTAAGCAGAAATTCCCGCTAATATATGGTCGTAGTACAATTATCAATACAAAAAACCCAAATCAACATACTTTTCATCCATCAGAAACCTAAATGATTAGTGTATTTCTGCTTAAAAGCGATGGTAACGGCTCCAACTTCCTTATAGCCTGAAACTCGCAAGTGGTCAAATTAATGAAAACTTGGCATTATTATGACAACCACAGTAGTTTCATATATTTCCATTAAGGAGCCTATCGATAAATCAGCTACTAGCTAAGGGATCGATTCAATTTACCATCAGCTGGAAAAAAATAGAGTAGGCCTATTGGCACCTATAAGCTGGATAACATTGTCTCATCTATCTATCTATATACTCTGGTACATAACTTTTTTTTTTTTTTTTATTGAGGGTGGCCGACTCGAGATAAAGCCAATTGATCACTTGCAAGTTTGAGGCTATAAGGAAGTTGGAGCTGTAGACAACGACATTTAACAGAATTTACAACTAAACTACGGTCGTGGTACATTTATGAATACATACAATCCAATTCAACATAGCCTACCATTTAGCCATCAAAAACCTACATTATTATTGCATTTCTATTTATTATCTATGTCTATAGGCTACAGATCCAACTTCCTTATAGCCTGAAACTCGTAAGTGGTCAATTGTCTGATAGCTAGTATAAAATGGAGAAAACCCAGTGGAAAGGTTATGGGCACAGTGGCTACGAAGTACGAGTACGAGCCCCTGAACCGCAATATGTACTCTATGCCCTCAACTACGAGTCCAACTCCTTCAAATACTGTACCTGTCAAAATTTAAAGGTGTTGGCCTCAGAAGCGCTAATTTGGCAACTACAGTTGGCAATCCTACTGATGCAACTCGTTTTGGATATTCTGTCCTCGAAACAATTTGCCACAGATCATTCATTCAACTCTTAGGAAAGTTAATTGTATAATTTGACATCATATTGTTAATTAAATAATTGAAGGCAATCATCTATATATTTGATATTTGAATTCGATTCATTTGATAGGCAAATTGAATGGTGTGGCGATATGCACTCAGCACCGGTAGCGCAACTTTATTTCTCATAACAAACATGGTGTCGAGCATCGCCCTTCCGAGTCGGCTCCTTAAAATGTTGTCATAAATTGGCCTAAGAAGAGCAATGATAGCTTGAATATGTATCAAGGACGTGCCTTCCGTACAGGGAGATCCCTGAGAAGTATGTAACGGTGATTTGAGTGATAGTTTAAATGATATGGGCTCACCTGTTTGAGTTTCTCCCATCAGAAGTCAAACTAACACATTGTTTACCCTTGTGAAATCATATGTCATGTGTTTATGATAGGCTACTGTAATACTTTCAGTTCAGTGCTGATTAGGGTCTAATTGATAAATCTTTACCTAGGCTAATCCAAGGGTCGATGTAAAGTTTATGTAGACAGTAGCCTAGCCTAATTAACCCTCTCACGTCCTTGACGCAATTTTGAACCTATTAGGGATACTTTAAAGCCTTTGTTACCATCAGGGGTATTTAGAAACCTTTAGTTTAGTTACTTCAACCTCTGCAGTTGTCTTTGAGTTAGCTGTGGGCAGAAAACTAATTTTGGAGAGGTAGCCTAGCCTAATTATAAGAGTGAGAGAACTCTATTTATTATTGCTAATCTGGCAACCTCTGCGTCATATGGTAGTGAGAGGGTTAAATTGCTAAACAAATTTGTATTGTTTTTATCTAGGCTATTTTAGGGTAAATCTACAGTTATGCTACCCCTTCCCCACTACCCTCCCACCACCTCCCCCCTTCAAAACATGCCTTTTAGCGTGTTTTTGGATGGTTCAGCAGGCGCGGAAACTGGAGAAAAAAAAAATTATAAAAATTTATCACCAACCAGATAGGCTACGAGTTTTTCAGGTAATTTGTTGTTGTTTTTTATCTTATAGACAGTGTTGTTTAATACCGAGGACCGTCGCATTTTAGTATTTTTAACATTAGGCTAGCCTAACCTAACTTAACCGAAAACTAACCTGTCTCGCGACCGGTCTAAACCCAGCTCACGTTCCCTGTTTATGGGTTCGCAAAGGTTTGTAATACATACTTCAATGTATCTATTTCAAGTCAAATATACATTTCCGCGCATCATCAAACCATACTAAGTCTACTACTAATAATATTAACCCATTAGTACCAACAGAATAGCGACAAAATAGGGGTAGTATAACTGTAGATTTATCTATTTTAGAGTTGTGTAAGGGTTTTTGGATGTGTGATAATATTAGGAAATGCATATTTAGCCTACCCATTAAACAACCATCTATAAACACTACCGAAAAATATCTGTATAGCCTAGGGCCCTAGGCTAGCCTATAATGATGACAATATGTCCTGGGGGGGGTCCCTCAACCCAAAAGCGGTCGGTATTTAGGATATCAAGGAAACCGGCCACAAATTTTCCTGGAAATTTGGAAGTCACCCATCGAATGAACATAACCTATACATACATCATATTAATACTGTATAGGCCTATGTTTCAACTTTCGGAAAAAACTTTTTCAATTAGGCCTACTTTGAAAAAGTTAATATTTACCTCCTGTTATCCACAGCCAAAACTGAAGATTGCGGAGTAAATACCGTAGACTTCATTCAAGTTTTTTTTGGCGACCGTCAACCTTTTATTAATTACATACCAAACCCCCACCTAATATATTAGGTTAGGTTAGGTAAGGTTGTTAGGTTAGGCTAATATTACCCCTTATTTTCGTCTTACCCCTCAATTTCCCTGTACTTCATAGCCGTCCCCACTATCGGGAGCCGTATCTTAAGATTGTTGGATAATGGGGAAAACGGTTTTTCTGAAAGTTGAAACATATATTAATATGATGTATAGGTTATGTTCATTCGATGGGTGACTTCCAAATTTCCAGGAAAATTTGTGGCCGGTTTCCTTGATATTTTCCAAGCGGTCAAATTAGAAGCTTGTGACCCAGTCCCAGAGGCCAGAGCGTGTGTATTGCCATGAAAGGTTGCTTGAATGATACCGAAGCGGTGAAGTGTGCAAGTATCGCCAAGCTGAAAAATCTTAAAATCTCCAAACTAATGGAGCAAAACAGGGGAGGTCCAAAAAGACCCCCTTCAGACTGAATAGGGTTAACTAATGTTCTCTATCCTGACAGGACGGCATGACGAGGACGACATCGTGTTGGAGGTGAAGGGAGGTGTGCCGGGAGTATTGCGACAGGTGGTTGGGGTGCTGTGTCGCCAAGATGGAGCCAGCAAGAGCCAACGTCTGGCCTACCTCAACGCTACGGTCAGGGCCATATCTAAGACCTTCACATCCAGCCACAGCAGCAACAAGAAGTCTCCCACTGCCGAGGAACGCAATGAGGAGTCAGTATCGGCCGGAGACAAGGAATCGATTGTGTCGTCTCAGTTGGATTTTGGGGAAGAGGAAGTTACAATGGAGCATTACTTCTGCATGTGAGTTATTTAAAATAATTTGTTTTTATTAATGGTATTTTTAAATACGGTAGTTATTGTATTGCAGGGTATAGTCGTTGTCTTCCCTAGGCTGCCTGGCCGAATAACCCTGTGTCCCTAAGGAAGGCCATGGCCATGATCGGGCTTTCCCACGGGGCTCTCAAGGAGTGTACATTATGTTGTTGGCGTAAGTGATTTTGTGGAATGCAGTCTTCTATGATGTGTTTAATAGTATGGGGTGCCATGTTGCATCCTGGGTAGGTGTCGACAACGGAGATATCACCGATATTGAACGGGTTAATCTATTTCCCACATTCCAGGTTACGGTGTTGCTTGGTCCACGAGGGTAAGGAGGTGCGTGCCGGTGGACTGCGACTGCTTCGCTACCTCATACAAGCCAAGGAAGACGTACAGGCGCTCGTTGCTGTTAACACGGTGCCTCTCATTGTAAGGTTAGCAATTGACCACTTGTGAGTTTCGGGCTATAAGGAAGTTGGAGTTGCAAACATCGATATTTAGAATAAATAAATAATATATATAGGATAAGATGGGGTAATTTCGCCGCGGCGCTAATAATTTGCATTCAAACGCCGATATCTCCGAAACTATTGCATGGATTCGGCTGCAGTTTGGCTTAGGTTGTAGAGCAGTTTTGGTTTAGGTTGTGGAGCAAGTTTGGTTTAGGTTGTATAGCTAGTTTGGCTTAGGTTGTAGATCTAGTTTGGCTTAGGTTTTGTTGCAGTTTCGCGGGGCCTGGAGCCGAGGCTAGCGGCGCATCTGACGGTATGGTCGGGTGTGTGTGGGGGTGTTTGTGAGTGGTTTGTATGTGTGTTTGTTTGTTTGTTTGTTGTTTGCGTATGACACAGTGTTGGCAGTAGCCGTCAGCTGCTGCCTGGTACTTTGCACTAGCAACCTACACGCCGCACCCACACTAGACACGTCCACACCCGCACTAAATACTTCCATATCCGTAGGCCTAATAAATACGTCCACAACCGCACTAGACGCGTCTACACCCGCACTACATGTCCACAACTCCACACCCGCACTAGACACAGTGGCGCCTAGGCCTACACGTGTGACACACCTGCATCTCTGCCCGCCCTGTTCAGTTGTTTGTGTATGCGTGCGACGTGTTTCTATTGGCATGTTTAGTGTCAGTTTGGGTTTGTGAATGTTTTCATTGCTTTTACCTGCGCGCTAGTGTTTTGTCTGGCCATTAATCATATAATGTTATCTAGTTTACTAGCTAGATGATGCGTAAAATAGGTCGCGGCGAAATTACGGGGTAATTTTCGCCGCGAGAGTAACTTTTTTCAAAAAGTCGGCAGGCTGACCAAAACATTATATATTTTTTTGGGCACTATAGAAAAAAGGCTGAATGTATAGATATGGTAACAAATAAAAAATTTAAAAATTCCATTTGTGGCAGTTTCTATTCGTCAAAATACGTGATTTTCGGCAAAATTACCCCGTCTTACCCTACTGATACGGTAAGTTTGTGATGGATAGAAAGTTTTATTAATTTATTTTTATGTATTTATATATGCACTACAACCGTATTTACACTAATAATTGTGCTAAATATTAATGTATACTGTAGCCTAATTAAATTTCCTTAGCCCGTACAGTACCAGGGACATCCTTTTTATCCTATTCTGGCAACTACTAGACTTATTCAGCTTAGGAAGGACCTCTAGCAATAATATGGCTCAAAACTATCTCAACCAACCTTTTTAACTACCACAGAAGTGGTGATGGGCTGGTCTATCAGAGTGAGAACTGAGCGATCTCTGCCATACCCATAGCTTACTCTGACTGTTCCTTTTACTCATATATTTTCTAGATCTCAAGTGACGGCATCTCTTCCGTGGATTGACCTTCCAATCTACCAAGATTGGAAGCCAAAGCGTCACATTTTTCCTTTGCCCCTCAACTTTCTCTTCATAATTGCTGAGGGGCACAGGGCCCTGGGTGGGGCTTTGGTTTCCCGGGCGTTTCCGCACCCTCCTCAGCTCCCCGCCATGGAGTGGCTTTGGTCATCCAGGCTTTATTGTGGTCGGCAGGGAGGGTTCTGTGGGGGCGCTCGGTTATGGCCTTGGCCTTGCTCGGGGCCTTGGGGCTGTTCGGCCAGGCAGCTTGGGGAACAACAACAACAACAACAACTACTACTACCATAGATCCTTCCTAAGCTGCATAATATCGTCTAAATATAGCTAGAATACAATATAACACACGTCGCTGGTACTCAGAGGGTTAAAGTAATTACTGTATGGAATTAACCTTGTATTTGTGGTTGCAGATGTATAGATATAAACCTGGATAACCAAGTGGAGAGAGTGCAGGGACTGAGGCTGGCCCGGAGGATGCTGCAGGTGGCCCCGAGCATGTTCCCGGGATCCCTGGCCCGCTGTCTGGTGGCCATCGCGCGGGACGGGGCCAAAGAGAAGGACCGCTTGCTCAGGTCCGCCCTCGCCACCCTCAACGAAATGGGTTAGTATAGGGCTAGCGGATAAAAAACGCCATCTGAGGAAGAGCACTTTATTGACAACGTTTCGCAGATAGCTTCATCAGGTCACTAATAAATACTGGTACCTAGGTATTTAACCCAGCAAGTGCGGCAAGACTTATATAAGGCCTACCGGTGGGCTGTGGGAAGCCTTATATAATCCAAGGCCTAAAAAAAAATTGTTTTAAACCAGCCCAGTATCAATTTTTTTTTTTTTTTTTTTTTATTGCCCCTTGGCCATGGCAAATATCACAACTCCACATCCCCAATTATCACCTATTTTCCCTGTTATTCCCTTATTCTTAGGTATATTTTCGTGCTAACATTAGCGAGCTGCTAGCAGGGCGTGGTCATCTGTGTTACCAAGCGTGGGAAAGAGCGAGAGAGAGAGTATCGCGCGACAGTGTCTCTCCAGACGTGGGGAGGAGTGGGAGGCTGGCTCACACAAGATGATTACAACTCCCGGCCTCTGTTGCCGATTTTGACCAGCCAAACGCTGTTTCCACTTGTTTTATTGCTGTAACAGGTTAATATCTTCATAATCAACGTAAAATAGGCGCATATGGATAAGTATTAATGATATTTATGGTACGATGACGATTTGAGTGAAGTAAACAGCCTAAATACCTCCGCACAGGAAGGGGTGGCCACTACCCCCCTGCGTACTTCTTAGGTTAAGGCCTCCTAGGTACCAGTACTTGTTAGTGACCTGGTGAAGCTATCTGCGAAATGTTGTCAATAAAGTGCTCTTCCTCAGATGGCATTTTTTATCCATTCTGTCTACTTTTCAAGTACCGCTCAACATATAGGGCTAGTGTTTGTCTTGGTTTTGACATTTTTTCTGTCTCGAGTCGGCCACCCTCAATAAAGAAAACAAAAAATGGGGTACCGGTATGTGCCAGAGTATATATATATATATGTAGATAGGCCTAGATAGATAGATAGATAGGTAGATTGAAATATTTAGACATTTACAGTATTCCAGTTACCATTGTAGCGGTTTGACTGTGTTTGGAGGTTAACTCTTCCTGAACCGATGCCGTCCTTTTAACTTTATTCTGGCTACTATTAGACAATTTTATTCAGTTAAAAAGGACCTCCAGTAACTAACAGGCTTTGAACTATCTCACTTAACCCTTTGGCGCACGATGACTCTTTCAGAGTCATTAGGTATTTTTTTCCTAGGCGCACGATGACTCGTTCAGAGTCATTAAACTTAAAAATATTCGCCAAAAATTAAGTTTTCGTCTGACGCGCGTCATATTTGGCATATATATTAAGTATTACGTCTAGTTCAATCGGTACAATTGGCAACCCCCTCAGTTTAACGGTTTACACACGGCTGGCTGGGAAGGGAGCAGAGTAGAGCTCAGTCTGTGTTTCGATGCTTTCACGTTTATTCGTGTATCTCAGTAACTATTTGGTTTATATTAATTCTGAAGTTACCAGTGGAATCCACATTAAATTCCGCTTCCATATATGTATGCAAATCAAAAACGTTGTGGGCAAACTTTTGAGCTAGCACGAGTTGGAGATAAGGTATTTCCTTTTGTTTTGGCAATTCTTATTTCGGAGTGCCCCAATGTGGTTGTTTTGTATTTATTCTATGTTTTTATTCGCTTATCTTCAAGTTCAATCAATAACGAAGCCGATGGTACCTCATTAATCCAAATACAAGGATTTTTGGGTGGATAAAAACGTCACAGAAACAAATTATCGCCGGGCACAAAACTGGCTCTGAGTGAGCTGAGATATACTTTGGGAGTGGGAAAAACTTTGACTGGAAACTATAGGTGCGCCAAAGGGTTAACCCATTTTAGTACCACAGATCCTTCTTAAATTTCACAAAGTGGTCTAAATATAGATAGAATATAATTAAAAAGACATCGCTGGTACAGAAGAGGTTAAGGTTAACCCTATAACTCACAGTACGTGGGACTCTTCAGTTATAATTTTCTTAGGTAGCCCAACATTTTTTACACTTGTGGTCATATAACAGGAAAGGTATATATCTCTCTCCTTTATTGTTTATTGTAATACAGCTAGGAATTCTCCTCCCCTTGTATAATTCACCAGAGAAAGGGGCAAGGGAACGTGAGGGACCCTAAAAATTGAAACTTTAAAATTTTCAGTTCGGGCTTTGTCTCGAGCCGGCCATCCCCCGAGCTATCGGGTATGTGCCTGAGTATAATACAGTACATACATTTATATATAGAGAAGGTTTGTGGAAAGTACTTAGAATATACGGAGTAGAGAGCAAGTTGCTGAAAGCAGTGAAGAGCATGTATGAGGGTGCAAAGGCGGCAGTACGTGTGGAGCAGAGCGAGTTCTTTGACCTGAATGTTGGTTTGAAACAGGGGTGTGTGATGTCCCCGTGGTTGTTTACTGTATATATGGATGGAGTTATGAAAGAAATACTATCAAGAGCAGTGGATGTTGGTGTATCGCTGAAAAGGGAGGGAATTGAGTGGAAGCTACCTATACTGCTGTTTGCGGATGATACAGTTCTGATGAGTGATAATGAATGGGAGTTGCAGGGTCTGGTAAATGAGTTTGGAACAGTGTGCGAAAAACGGAATTTGAAGGTAAATACGGGGAAGAGCAAGGTTATGGTCTTCGAAAGGGGTGAAGTCACAGAGTGTGAGGTGAAGCTGAACGGTCAGGCTATGGAGATCGTCAACTCTTAAGTATCTGGGCAGTGTGTTGAGTAAAGATGGGACTATGGATGAAGAGGTGCGGGAGAGGGTACAACAGGGGAAGAGGGTTGTAGGAACGCTAAAAGCAGTAACAAGAAATAGGGTGGTCAGTATGGAAGTGAAGAAGTCCTTGCATGACAGTGTGGTAATCCCGACACTGACTTACGGAAGCGAAGCATGGACGTTGGTTGAGAGACTCAGACCAAGAGTGAGAGCAGTGGAAATGAATTACTTAAGGAGTGCGTGCGGAGTTACATGGAGGGATAGACAGACTAATGAGGAAGTAAGAAGGAGGTGTGGTGTGGAGGTAGATGTGCTGGAAAGTGTGAAAAGGAACAACTTGAGATGGTTCGGCCATATGGAACATATGGAAAGCGAGAGAATGACTAAGAGGGTGTACGAGAGCGAGGTGGAGGGACAGAGGGGGAGAGGTAGACCGAATATGAGGTGGAAGGATGGAGTGAGGAACTACATGAACGAAGGCGGTGCTGGTTGGGGGGAGGGGCATGGGGGCGGTTCGTTCGTGGCCACCCCTTCGGGGATCACGGCGTCAGGCAATAGATAGATAGATAGATTTATATATTCTTAGTTTCTTACAGTAGATCCTCTGGAAAAAGGCAAACTAGGCCTGTGTATCCAGCTCACTACCAGTACTTGCACTGCTGCGGTCGTTCACAGTGTTGGCGGCGGCGGTAGCAGACGCAACATTTTTACTATTCTGTATTTTTGTTTTATAATCAAACTTCAAATCTTGTCTTCCCCATGCTTTATCAAGATTACTTTCAAACTCCCTTATTGATTCGGAATCGACTATATACATAATACATAATCAACTCTTCTTAGTTTTAATACAAGCCTTCCAAAAAATATTTAAATCTTATAGGCTACTGTATGATTAAAATTCTTAGGGAAGAGGATAGCTCCAAAAGTAATCGGGGAAGGAACAGAGCTTAGCAAAGAATATAATAAAAACCATAATTGTAATCAATAATATTATATGTTAAAGGGCTTAGATACATACATACCTTTTTTGTTTAGTCTTTGTTTTTCCTTCCTCTATTTAATATTTCTTTAAAAAAACAATGTATTAACGGTCTTGATAGCGTAATGCATAAGTGCGCGGAATTTCGGTGTAAGTGTCCTAGGTTAGAGTCCTTGGAGTGCCACATGTATTAGTTGATTTCATTAATTGAGTTTAGAAGCGAAGTTGGTTGTGAAAAAATATAATACAACCATACAGGCCAGCCCTATGAGAATCTCTTGTTGTGACTCGGTGGTCTGGTTAAACTAATATACAAAATAAAAATAAAATAAAAAAATACAAACATACCAGCGTATGTAAGACTTGTTTTCCACATAAAGGTGGCACTCTTGGTGACAAAGTAAAAGAGGGGAAGTCCCAACTGCAGCAGAGTACTTAAGGGGCTAGTGTCTGTTTTTTGGGTATATTTATTCAGTTATTCATATATTGTTTTTAGTTTCCTCCCTACACCTCCATCAAAGGGTCGGCGGATCAAGCCCTCACTTACAAAATGTTATTGGTAGATGTCAAGCCCGGGCAACTTGACCTAGCGATTCATGACAAACGCCTAATGTTCATGGCGGGAATTACGGCGTCTGGCATAATGGTAAATTTTCGTTTTCAGCTTTCTTGAATCCTGGCGTGTTTGTGGAATGTGGCGGTGTGGGGGTCGTCCTGCACAACATACTGGACTGTGCCATGCCGAGGATCAACGAGGCACTGATGGGGTCGCTGCTGTACCTGCTCAATACACCCGAGTGGCGACCCTACTGCGGCCAACTCCACATGATCCTCGCTCCATTCTCAGACTTCCACTACAAGCACACCAGCTACGATCCCGATTATTATAGCAAGAGGTACGGGGGGGAGGTGACAAGTTAGTGTTAGGTTTGTAAGGGTTATAAGGGATATAAGTACTGTACAGTTTACCACACAAATTTTGTTCCTTAACCCTTCCCGCCCGGGCAGCATTTTAAAATGACACCCCTTGCGAAGGGCAGGAGCCCGGGTGTCCTTTTGAAATCCGTAAGCTTGAAAGCCTATTAAGCGTGGTTTGAAAGCTGTGCGTCGAAACGTTTGTAAACAAAGCCGGTCTGAGCGACGCGCAGCTTAAAAAACAAGAAGAAGTCGGATCATTGTTGTTATTGTCTGCTAGAATGAAACTAGTGTCTGTAAATGTCCGATATTGCTAAGACCGCATCAAAACTCTCTCCACGGAAATCGTCATCACAACTGAACCAGTTAACCTAGAGAGCTCTACTCAGCCAGTCTACAGATACAAGTAAGGGCTACATTTCGAGATGTGTGTGAATTGTCTAGCAGTTAAAATATCAAAGATAGGCCTAGGCCTATTACAACGTTTTTTTGGCCAGATCACCCGGATCCTAGTGCTGTCATTTAGAAGGCGGGCCCGGGCGGGGAGGGTTAATATCTCTGTAAATTCATCATTTTGGCAGCGTCGTACCCACCTCCCCAACCCCCTTCCCTCACTCCACCTCCTATCTTCCAGGAGGTGGAGTGAGGGAAGGGAGTTGGGGAGGTGTGGGTGCAGTGCTGCCAAAATTACAAATTAATAGGAATATTGAGGAACGGAATATGTGCGATAAACTGTACCTGTATATACATTATTATTACAGTATTTACTTGCCTACATGTACTATACATAACTTTTAAAGACCGAGTTTTCCACACAAGGTCCGATATTAGTCTCACGTCCTAATGTCTGCTTTCCAGGCAGCCCTGTTCTTGGCTGCCTTAATTAATGTTTACATACATACAGTAAATCCTCGCTATTTCGGACTAATTAGGGGGTCACCCAGTCCGAAATGTCCGATTTTCCGAGATGTCCGAACTCCGGCTGTGTCCGATCTAAAAAAAGGACAAAAATTCGACCTGAAAGAGGAAAAATCCGACGAATATCGAATAAGGAATAGTGAAACGGGAACAAACTTCACTGGTGGCCGAGCTAGCCGTTAAACGGGAAACGGGAGCAAGCTTCATGCAACCATGACAACCGAATAAATGCGACCTCGGCATCAACCTAGAAAACGGAGGCTGCTCTATTCGTACCCTAGATTTCAATATATTAATACTGTTTAATAGCACATACAGTGCTATATAGTAGTTTATGATAAAACGATAAATAAAGCCAATAGAATTGTAGGGCTGATAAGGAGGACATTCGTGTCAATGGATGAAGAAATCTTCAGGAATCTCTATACAACGCTGGTTAGGCCGCACCTGGAATATGCGAACCAGGTGTGGGCTCCATATATGGTAAAGGATATAGAAGCAGTGGAGAAAGTGCAGAGGAGAGCTAGCAAGCTGGTACCAACGTTGAAGAACGCGGACTATTAGCAGAGGTTGAGGACACTGGGACTCACGACACTGGCATATAGGAGAAAGAGAGGGGATATGAAGAGACTTTTAAGATAGTGTCAGGAAAGTATGATGAGGGTGTGTGTGAAGGTATCTTCTTGATGCGGGAGGGAACAAGAACGAGAGGACACTCTAAGAAAATTTACAAGGAAAGAAATAGGCTTGAAAAGGCAAAGAACTCATTTTGTGATAGAGTGGTAAATGAGTGGAACGCACTGCCCCAGTATGTAGTCGATTCCGAATCCGTAAGGAAGTTTGAAAGTAATCTTTATAAAGCATGGGGAAGACAAGATTTGAAGTTTGATTACAAAGCAAAAATACAGAATAGTAAAAATGTTGCGTCTGCTACCGCCGCCGCCAACACCGTGAACGACCGCAGCAGTGCAAGTACTGGCACTGAGTTGGATACACAGGCCTAGTTTTCCTTTTTCCAGAGGATCTACTGTAAGAAACTGTAAGATGTGGAACAATAAGTAAGGGGCAACACTCACCCCTTCATTGAAAACCGGTCAATTCACTGTCCTCCACCTCACTCCACTTCTCCACCTCACTGTCCTTGACCACCTCACTCCCCTTCTCCATCTCAAGTGATATCGAGGTCACCTTACGCTTTGGGAGGCATGATAAACGGGAATATACACGGAGGAGATATGTAACACAACACCAGCTAAATCGTACTGACGCGTCTTATCCAAGCGGGTGACTCGGTTCAGAGCCTAGCCTTTATACCGGCGCTCTGACGGATCCCCGTTTTGACGGACATTCACCCTTATGTTCCGGGGACGGGAGCGAGTCATCCGACACTTTCGAGACTGACGGACACATCTCGGGAACATACCAGATATCAGACGACATACATTGGACGGTTATGACGTACATTTGCCCTTATTTGTCCGAAAACTGTTAGAATCTTCTGACACTGTTAGAGGCTGTCGGAACGATAACGGAAATGTACAGCAAACGGAAGTACGTATCCGGGAGGCCGTTGCCTGTTCGCCAAGTACGGGTTTCCGACATTTAAAGGTCCGACGTAGCGGGGGTTTACTGTACATACAATGGTTTAGCGTCATTTTTCCATTACTGTACATGCATTGTAACGGCTCAGACGGGGTTGCCTTTCAGTAGTTGGAGTGTACTCTAGTACAATATACAGTAGTACAGTATTATACAGTATATATATTTATATATTATTCATATATTATTCATATATTATTCTTCCAGTGAGGAGCGTGAACTCCGAACCCAGGCAGGAAAGATGGCGTTACTAGTGTGTCTACGTAGCTGGCCGGGACTGATCTCCCTGTGTCAGCCCCACTCGGCAGCACTCAGGTCGTTGGTGGCACTACTCTACCCGAACCATGAGGACACCAGGGTAAAGACAGCCAAGAACAAAATGATACTCTGCACATTGTAATAATTTCATGATTCTATTTTGCTAAAGCGTTATTTCAACATAGCGATTTTGATTAGTTCTTTTGCCTTTATATTGTCTCGTCCCAGTTTTGGTTTGTTTATTTTGCAAGTTTTACATTTTAATTAAGCAGAGGTCATAATTTGTTGCTGTATTATCTGTTGGTGCTGTACTTTTTGTTAACTTGAATCCAAACAGCCCCTTCAGAGTCTTTGAGTTGAGCCTAGAGAAAGCAAGTTAACTATTTTTCTCTTGTCAGTGTTATTATATAAAGCAAATGATCCCTAATGTACAGTTCCCTGCAAAAGTCCCTGACCACTAAGCCTAGGATACCTCTTTAATATTCCGCGCAAAATGGGCATGGTTCGCAGTTACTTTATGACCATATCATTTCGCTCACTAGGTGATAAGTAGCGTGAGCGAAGGGGAATGGTCATAAAATATCCGCGAACCAAACCCCTTTTGCATGGAATATTAAAGGGGTATCCTTGGCTGAGTGTTCAGGAACTTTTGCAGGGAACTGTACAATATATCTGAACTGATTTATTATGTAAGCTAGTTTTGCGACTTCATTAAAAAAAAAATAGTTCTGTACACCCTGATGTGTGTACTATTGTTAATGTCTTGTCAAGTTGCAAATTTGATTTTAATAGAACAGTTTAACACTAATTGGCGGGTGCCCAACCCCGAAAGGGGTTGAAATAGGGGAGCTATCCCCCCGCCAAAGGCGGCTTTCTAGGGCCTTTCCTAGCTGATGCTGAGAGGATTGGGTTCTAGTCATGTGGTGATGGGCTGGTCTATCAGAGTGAGAACTGAGCAATCTCTGCCATACCCATAGCTTACTCTGACTGTTCCTCTTACTTATATATTTTCTAGATCTCAAGTGTCGGCGTCTCTTCCGTGGATTGACCTCCCAATCTACCAAGATTGGAAGCCAAAGCGTCACATTTTTCCTTTGCCCCTCAACTTTCTCTTCATAATTGCTGAGGGGCACAGGGCCCTGGGTGGGGCTTTGGTTTCTCGGGCGTTTCCGCGCCCTCCTCAGCTCCCCGCCATAGAGTGGCTTCGGTCACCCAGGCTTTATTGTGGTCGGCAGGGAGGGTTCTGTGGGGGCGCTCGGTTATGGCCTTGCTCGGGGCCTTGGGGCTGTTCGGCCAGGCAGCTTGGGGAACAGCAACAACAACAACAACAACAACACTAACACTAATTGTTGTTTCTTTTATTCATACAGAGTTTAGTAAAAAAAATCCAGAACGTCCCGGACTTCCCAAATTGACTAATTCCTTGAACGTGACGATAGTGCGTTGTTATGTGTGCAATTAGTTTGCTTGGGAAACAGATTAACTTGCTCATGTAGTAATGTACACCCTATGTGGTGGATTGTGTTCTTTCATTTCATAAATTTTATTTTAGTAAGCGTTGTTTCCAGATAGCGATTTCGATAAGTTGTCTTGACTTTATATTGTCTTTGTCCCAGTTTTGGTTTTCTTTGTTTGCAAGTTTTACATTTTAATTTTAATTGAAGTTCCGTATAAGATACTCTAAAACTCCATTTCAGAATGCGGTGATAGAGGTTCTATATGAGGTGTTCCGTGTGCCGATGGGAGAGTTGACGGGTGACTACGAGGCAGCTCTGGCCAACTACAGCACCGTCTCCGTCTCCGATACAGACCTCTGGCGCCTCCATGAAGGCTTTGTGGCAGCTGAAGCTAAGGCAGTACTACCTCATATTGCTAAGTTCAGGTACTGGTTTTTGTTGTTGTTGTTGTTCCCCAGAATATAATGAATACAGTATGGGTACAGGATGGTGGATGGGACTCGTTAGCCTTGGTCGGCAACTCATCTAGGGGGAGACAACCTTATACAAATCCGGGTGGATGGGACTCGTCAGCCTTGGTTAGCAACCTGTCTAGGGGAGTAAACATGATACAAATCCGTACTGCTTACCTAAGGGTAAGGCAGGTTAGTGGATGGATTAGCCGAACACCACTGTAGAAAAATAGTGCTAACAAGATACACAGAGGGCCTCGGAGTCAGACGGATCCTAAATTGAGTGGTCAATCCTGTAAGTCCTTCACTAAACTGGCTCGGGTTGTCCCTCTCACAGGGAATAGGTCCGCATGGGGGCATTCTGTGTATGGCCACCCTCGTAAGAGGAGTAAGGCGTCCGGCAATAGATAGATAATAATAATAATAATAATAAGCATGTTACTTATTTCTCATAAGCGCCAATTTTTCTGAAGAATTCACTAGCGCTCGAAAAGAGAAAGAAAAAAGAACAAAAATCAATGCATCAAAAGAAGGCTCATATACAACACACATTTAACAATCACCAGCAGTGGCAAAATAACCTAAACTCTATAGCCATCTGTCATGACACCTCTCTCAAGATCATAGCTTCTCTCAAAGAGAAAAGTCTTAAGTTGTCTCTTGAAGCATTCAACAGAACTCAGTTGTCTCATGGACAGCGGCAACATGTTATACAACCTCGGAGCCATGTAGGAGAATGACCTCTCAAAGAAAGAAGACTGCTGGAAAGCCCTTGGTTCATCAAGACGAAAAGGGTCATTGTCATGACGCACAACTACACCATGGTGTGCCGGTGGGCGCCTGAGCAGCTCCGCAAGGTACCTAGGCTCACCAAATTTGAGAACCTTAAAAGTCACCAAACACAACTTAAATTCTATTCTTGCTCTTACTGGCAGCCAGTGCAGTTCTATGTGAAGAGATGTAGTAGGAGTTCTAGGTGGAACACCAAAAATTAGTCTTGCGGCCCTGTTAAGAACAGACTGAACTTTCTTCAAAATATAATTTGGAAGACCCACCAACAGGGCATTGCAATAATCAACACGAGAGAAGGCCAATGAGTGAACCAACGTCAGAAGGCAACGTCTGGTTATAAACGGCTTCACCAAATAGAGATTTCTGATGTGCAAGTAACAACTTTTAACTATCTGGTTTACATGCTCTTTGAAATCTAATCGGGAGTTCACATATACACCCAGATTTCGAACAGAGTTGGCCGGTCGCAGCTGAGATCCACCCACGTTGATGGAGAGGGCACCTACCATATCATCAGCTCTTCTATTTCCTCGGATGATGAGAATATCAGTTTTACCATCATTTAGTTTAAGTTTTCTCGCTCTCATCCACTTCTTGATATCAGACATCAACAATTCCATCTTACTCTGTATATCAACTATATTTGTGATTCTCACATAAATCTGGGTGTCATCTGCATAAAAGTGAAAGGTGACATTATGTGCACGAAGCAGAAGAGACAAACTGCTAATATAAATTATAAATAGGATAGGATCCAAAACTGATCCCTGCGGAACACCATACTGCAGGGGTGTCGAGTCCGAGACCACTTGATTTACCATCACACTCTGGGATCTACCTGACAAGTACGACCCAAGAAGCAAGAGAGCGGAGTCACGCACACCACAATCATAAAGATCACTCAATAACAACTCGTGATCCACTGTGTCAAAAGCCGCAGAGAGATCAAGCAAGACCAATAGTGAGGCCACACCATTGCAAATGTTCTCAACTAGATCATTATGTACTCTAATCAATGCTGTTTCAGTTGAATGATGCTGTCGGTAAGCAGACTGAAAAATTGGGATAGTTTCATTCTGCTGAAGTAGTGGTTGTAATTGGTCAAGTATTGCACGCTCTAATATCTTTGATATGAAGGACAGGTTGGAGACAGGACGATAGTTCAACATGTTCTCAACATCAAGTCCAGGTTTCTTTAGAGTAGGTCGGAGTAGTGCATGCTTTTCAGAATGTGGGAAGCTACCTTCAGAGAAGCACTTATTAATTATTTTGGAAATAAACTCAACTGTGTGATCATAGACTCTTGGTAGCTTGGAAACATTTATGGGATCCAACGGGCAAAATGTTTTATTGAGGTTTCTTATGTAGGACGAGATCATGTCCACCTCTACTGAGTGAAAGGATGAGAGGACATTATTAGGAATGTGTCGGGGTTGGAGTACAACTGAAAGTTCTTCACCAACAGAAGCATCATCCAATTCCTGTCTTATGCGAGTTATCTTGCCAGCATAAAATGCCACAAAGTTGGCAGCCAACTCGGCATCAGGTACAGAAGGTCTTAAGCTGACTCTTGTTTTTCCAAGTAAACTGTTTACAATTGAAGCCAACCTCCTCTGGTCGTTACCACACGAGTCAACTTTTCCCTGATAATACACTTTCTTTTCATCTTTGATTTTGTAGACCACAGCTCTTCTGGCTGACAGGTATTGCAACCATGTAGAGTCTGTTTTATTTTTCCGCTATTCACGTTCAGCTCTTCTACGCGCTCTTCTAAGAAATTTAACTCGAGTGCTATACCAGGGCGAATCATCTCGTACTATGATTTTCTTCTCTACTTCTGGACAGTGATGATCGAACACTAATTTAAGTGCATTTCCATGTACCTCCACCAGCTCATCTGAAGTAAGGTTGGAAGTATCAATACTTCCCAAGTACTGTTTTACTTCACTGCTAGCCAAATTTAGGTCTGCATTTTTATAATTTCTAAATCTGATTACTTTTTCATGTGTGAGTGGCTTAGGGAAATCAAAGCTGAAAGTAATCAAAGCATGATCAGAGGTATTAGGGTCAGCATTCTCAACATCAACATCCAGAACACCACCACAACCCACAGGAGAGAAAACCAAGTCAAGGGTGTGTCCTAAGATATGAGTTGGGTGGGACACATGGTTTACAAAATTGTTCTGATCAGTCAACTCAAGGAACTCAGGGGAGAATGGCTTCAGATGAGGGCTGTCAACCCAGTAATTAAATCTCCACACATCAAAAGTCTTCCAGTTTTAGCAGAAAATTCCTCGAGAAACTGCCCAAACTCTTCCATAAAACCCCTATCTGTGCCACGATGGCCAGGCCTATAGACAACTGCCATTCTTAGGAATTGTTGATGGAGTTTTATTTCCACTTCCAACAGTTCATAATAAAGAGGGGCTGGGTTATGGCTTATTTGCAAGATATTCACCAGAGATGTGGAGTAGACAACTGCCACTCCACCACCCGGATGATCTCCCCTAGGCCTAGGAACATTTATTATGGAATGGGTTTTAGGCAATGCCGCCTGGATAATATTCAGATCTGACTCGAACAACCAGGTCTCAGTGAGACATAATACATCAAGGTTACGTTCATCCAAGATCTCGCAAATATGATCCATTTTGTTACGCAAGGAACGAACATTCAACAGACCCAGTTTCAACCGGCTCCCATGTGCATTTTTCATTTTTTGAACCTACAAAATCGGTGTTCTCAATAACTTTATTTCTCTGAGCTGTCATTAAAGGACAATTTCTACTTGAGGCGAAATGATTTGGCGGCTCCGTAACTGATGTGGAGCTCATACAATTTATACATTTGGGAGAAGTCCTGTTGGTGCAGTCTTTTGAGTTATGAGTACCAGCACAGAAGTTGCATTTTGGATCCTCATTTTTCCGATAACACCTGTCACTGGTATGACCAAAGCCCTGGCAATGGTAACATTGTGTTACCCAGAAGCGATCGTATGCACGACATCTCACAAGTCCAACATACACAGAATTGCCATCATCCACAATGGAAGAGCGTATTTCAGGTGACATTTTTACTACCGCAATCTTAGTGTGTGCATCACTCTTTTGCTTAGTGAATAGCAAATTCATAGCTAAGCCATCGTCGACCAGGGACTTTATTCTTGGGTTCTTGTTGAGGATGCTGGGAATGATCTCATTATCCTCAGCGTCATTAGCAATGCCTACCAGAGTCATTTTTGGCATCATCTTCTTTGGTTCGGAGACACTGAAGGCACTGTCCACCCCCAAATACTGATTGATGGCCCTTCCTGCATCTTCTTTGGCTTTCTTGGATGGAAGTCGTACCACCAGTACACCTGACTCAGTTCTAGTTAACTTGTTAACCGGAACCGAAGCCAAAGCAGTCTCGATTGCCTTTGTATCTGGTGGGCTTACTGGCTCGGAGGATCGGTCTTTTGGCTTTACTACCAGGACCTGATGGTCCCAGACAGTTTTTTTCTCTCCACCATCTACCACCTCAGTGGTGCGTTTGGTCGGCTCCTTTTTGGTCTCCGCTGTTTCCCTCACTACCTTTTCCTTGCTCTTCAAAACCTGCACTACATTCTTCTCAAACTCTCTTTTCTTTTTTTCTCTCTTCCACCTGCTCCTTCATGATTTCTTCCAATGCATCCACCTTAGCATTCCCCACCCTTGTCCACTCATCTTTCTCCTCACTTATTACTACCTTTACTTTCTCACTTAAATGGCCCTCATACTCCTTTAGCTGCTCCTTGAGTGCCATGTTCTCTGCCTCCAGCTCATCTACTTTCCTTATCACTGCATCTAGGTTAGCAATTAATGGCCCATCTGCAGTTGCTACTGAACTGGCTCCACATATTTCTGTCAGTGACTCCACCTTCACACCTATATCTCTCCTCCAATTCTCCATAACTCCCTTCCATCTTAACAGACCCATCATCTGTCTTTTCACTACAGTCAATTGATCCTCCACTTCACCACCCTCTGCCAGAAATCCCTTAAACTCGTAGCTCTCTTCATCTCCCAATAAACTCTGCCTCCGTTTGCCTTGGCCGGCCATTGTTTATATTTATGTAGCCTACAATTAAAAATATACAAAACACTTAATAAAATTTAGAGTAAAATTAAACTACTACCTGGGATAAACCCAGGTAGCGCCCCCCCCGTTTGTGTCACCCTATCTTGAAAAAAGAATAAATGGAAAAAATAAATAGAAATGGGTGTTTGCGAGGTCACCACGAGCAGGTGGGGTACGACTTGATTACCTTCCAAAGAAGGTAACCCAACCGAGGTGTCGCAAGTACTAGGCAAAGATGAAATGTGAAAACTTTAACCGTGATAGATAGATAGATAGTATGGGTACAGGTCTCCCTCACTATCCAATGACCTGATTTACGATATTACCATATGTTTTTAGGTATTTAGGTTTGGGTTTTGGCTGGTCTGAGAATGCATCCCCATTTTACCCCATTAATTTTAGGGTTCACTAATACAGTACAATTTTTTATTTAGGATCGGGTTTTCAGGAACGTACCGTAACACAATCGTAAATGGAGGGAGATCTGTATTATGCTGCTAAAGCGTTATTTCCACATAGCCATTTTGATAACAAAAATTGTCTTTGTATTGTGTCGTCCCTGTTTTGGCTTGTTTATTTTGCAAGTTTTATATTATATTTGAGCGTTATTTCCACATAGCGATTTTGATTAGTTCTTTTGCCTTTATCTTGTGTTGTCCCAGTTTTGGTTTGTTTATTTTGCAAGTTTTACATTATAGTTATAATGTAAAACTTGCAAAATAAACAAACCAAAACTGGGACAACACAAGATAAAGACAAAAGAACTTATCAAAATAGCTTTCTGGAAACAACGCTTTAGCAAAATAAAATCGGAAACAGATTAACCTGCTCATGTAGTAATGTACGCCCCATGTGGTTGATTGTGTTCTTTTATTTCATAATTTGTTTTTATTTTAGTAAGCGTTATTTCCATATAGCGATTTTGATAAGTTATTTTACCTTTATCTTGTATCGTCCCAGTTTTGGTTAATTAGTTTGCAAGTTTTACATTTTAAGGGGGGATGGGCCGGTTTTCTGGACCACTTTACATACATACATACATACTGTACATCAAATTTTAAGACCGAGTGTTCCACACATAAGTGCAGTTTCAGTCTCTTCTCCTAATGGCAGCGTTCCAGGCAACCCTGTTAAGGGCTGCTTCACTTGTCAAGTTCTTGGATTTGAGATCGGCACGTATAGTCCGATCCCAGGTCTTCCTCGGTCCACCCCTTGGTGCAGCTCCCTCCAAAATCACAGACCTGCATTTTTTCACCCAATTTTGTTCATCCATTCTCTCCACATGTCCATACCATCCCAGTCTACTTGTACGCATCACCTCGCTAATACTCTTTATACCTAAACGTCTCCTCAGCTCAACATTTGTTATTCTATCCTGTAGCCTGGCCCCACACATCCATCTCACCATTCTCATCTCATTACGCTCCATTCTGTTGACATCCTCTACTTTAACGGCCCATGTTTCTGAGGCATACGTCATTGCACTTCTAACACATGAGGCATACACCTTTCCCTTCAGGGGGAGAGCCATTCTATTCATGGTCAGGATTGGCATCAGTTCTCTGAACTTCCCCCAGCCACACCTAATTCTAGCAACAGTGGCAGCCTCGGCCCCACCACCGGCAGAGATGGTATCTCCTAGGTAACAAAACTTGTTCACCAGCTCCAATGACTCATTTCCAAAATTCACAGCCACAGGATCATCACCTAACACAAGCTCGCCTTTGCACACTACGCACTCAAATTTCTCTATTTCTGACTTATCCTTCGGCAGGGGTCCCTTTATTCTACTACAGTTCTTACTTCCATGGTGTACCCAACATCGACAGATGCTACATTGAATCCCTCTTGTTTAGCCTCATTAGTTTTCAGATGTTAAGATGTTTGCCCCATTAGTTAGTCGATTTTAAGACCTTTCGCCCCATTTCTTCGTCAATATTTAGACCTTTCGTGCTCTTTAGGTGTCGATTTTTTCCCTGGCGAACGATAGTGAGTCTGTAATGTTGGAAGAACCGGCCTTTGGCCGGGAAATTTTTCTACCGAAAAATGTACAAATTAATCTAGAAGGGGGATCTAATGGATGTTTTTTTTTAATTTGATGGAGGTCTAGGGAGGAAACTAGAAAAATAATGAATACTGTACATGCAAAAATCGCCCCAAAAGTGAACCATCTCCCCTTAACACTTAACCTTCCCGCCCCGGCAACGCATTACATAAATATTCCCCGAAATCCGGGTGTTTTGGCCGAAAAATGTCTAGGCTAGGCTACCGTATCATTGTTATGCTGACTGCTTCCCGCATTCCCGTGCATCCCCAAGCGTAGCTGTGTTATTTACCTGTAGAATGGCGTTAAGTAGAGCTCTCTAAGTCAAGTGCTTGATTTGTGATGATGATTTCATTGGAGATAACTTTATGGCCAAAACAGCCACTTTACACTACTTTTCGATACTTAACAACAACATACAGGCACACACGAACAAGCGACGCTCTCCTTCTTGTGGCCGGAGATGCGGGGCGTCGGTCCAGCCGGCTGTTGTTTACATGCGTCGGACCGACGCCTCGCACACAAAGCTCACAGGCTTTCAAGCAATGGTACAATGTTGTACCACCCGGGTTCCTGGGGGCAAAACATAATGGTACACACGTGTACCACCCGGGGTTGAAGGGTTAAAGAGCGGGGCCCGACTTAAGTCCGTATCTAAAAAGCAGCAAGTTAGGAGCATTATTAAGGCTTTTAAAGGGTTAAAATCGAGTGCAAATGGCCGGGAGCGCAGCAGGCCACACGGCCGACACCCAGGGCTTACCGCCGCCCACTGACTCACGCTCCCTCTGTTCTCGAGAGGCCGGCAGTGTAGCCAGTAGTGAGCGTAGCTGGAAAAAATATGCCGCTATATGCTAAACTCCCATGTTGGTGGTACCACTGCATCAAAACGACGAGTGCTACGTAGCTCGTTCTGGTCTCATTTTGAAGCTTGTAGCGCCTAGTTTTTTGCTGAATAAATTTCTTTTCATGCAGATACTTGATTGATCATTCAGGAGGGCCTGAATATACCCAAAATAGCCCAAAACCCCCCGCTAGACGATGGTTAAATTAGAAATAAAATAAACCTGTACTTTATTCGTGTTTCTCGCCAGACCCAACCTGATCCAGAACCACTTGGCCCTAGTGCTGTACACCCTGATGTGTGTGGACTTGGTGCCGGCGCTCTGCCAGGTTATTGTTTCCAGCTCCGCCCCGGTCTCCGTCAGGACCACTTTGTTGCTCGGTAACTATTGATTGCATTACCCTACATAAACCCGTTCAGTACCGTTGACGTGTTTTTGTTTTTCTTATAGCTACATTCAGACAATTTTATGAAGCTTCGGAAGGATGTATGTATGTATTGTAAATAACAACATAAAATTAGGTTTTTGAATAGTTCCATATTGTAAGTGCTATTGCATCCATTAACCCCTTCTACCGGCAACGTCCTTTTAATGTTATTCTAGCTATATTTAGACCATTTTTGTGCAGGTTAAGAAGGATTTGTGGTAGTGAGAAGGGTTAAGTGCGATAATACAAATTTTGTTCACGGCTGGAGGCCCTTTTCAAACTGAATTAAATTGTCTAATATAATCTGTTTATTTCCAGCTGATGGTAAATTGAATCCTTTAGACGCTGATTTCTCCATAGTTGATGATAAAATATGAAACTACAGTACAGTACTGTTCTGTGGGGGCGCTCGGTTATGGCCTTGGCCTTGCTCGGGACCTTGGGGCTGCTCGGCCAGACAACAACAACAACAACAACTGTCTCTGCATCATCACATTGCCAAGTTTTCACAATCAGCAACATATTTAGCTACAAAATCTTCGATATTGCGGAGTAATGAAGATGAATATGTGGCAATTTACCATCAGCTGGAAAAAATAGACTATAGTAGCCAGCATAGGACGACACCGGTACAGAGGGGGTTAAGGGGAGATCTCCACTCGAGGGATTTTTTTCTTGACCCCTTTCTCCCTCATATTTAGCCCCATTGCTTTTGATATTATATAACGTTTGCCCCATTAGTTTAGCGATTTTAAGAACTTTCACCCCATATTAAGACCTTTCGTGCCATTCAGGTGTCAATTTTATCCTGGCGAGCGATAGCGAGCCTGTAATTTAAGAGGAACCGGCCTTCGGCCGGGACATTTTTCTACCGAAAAATGTACAAATTTATCGTGAAAGGGACTCAAGGGGGTGTAATTTTAAGCTTGATGGAGGTCTAGGGAACCAACTAAAAACCTCCCCTTAATGTGGAGACGTGGCTTTTATTAGTTAGTGAGTGCTGTACTGTATTTTATATATTATTTTGTAATAGTATAGATATCTTATCAATATTTGTATTTTGTACTATTGTTAATGTCTTGTCATGTTGCAAATTTGATTTTAAATGAATATTTTGACATTTAACATTTAGTTTCTTTATTCATGCAGAGTTTAGTAAAATTTACCAGAACGTCCCAGACTTCCCAAACTTGACTAATTCCTTTAACGTGACGATAGTGCGTTGTTATATGTGTGATTAGTTTGCTTGGGAAACAGATTAACTTGCTCATGTAGTAATGTACACCCTATGTGGTGGATTGTGTTCTTTTATTTCATAGATTTCATTGATTTCATTTTAGTAAGCGTTGTTTCCACATAGCGATTTTGATAATTTAATTTGACTTTATATTGTCCTTGTCCCAATTTTGGTTTGTTTAGTTTGCAAGTTTTACATTTTAATTACTAGAAAACAATGAATGCCATTTAGTCTGTATGTATGTATATACTCAGGCACTTACCCCATAGCTGGGGGTGGCCGACTTGAGACCGAGCCCGAACAGGGACAACACAACATAACATAAAAAAACAATATATTAAATTCACACACATCTAGGTCATCCAAGAGAAGACCCAGAGACCAAGGATAAATGGCTCTTAAGCTGGTGTCACGTAAGCACTTTAGAAGCAGATTTAGCGGAACCACAGTACCGGTATCCGAGTAAAAAAGTAGTTAAAATCGATTCTACTATCTGATAATTTTATCTTTATTATGACTGTATTGTTTCTTAAGAGCACCTGATCAAGTACAGTCCACTTTAATATTAGATTAAACAGCAAAATCAATCAAAATATAATGATGGCTTGTAGCGGATTCAAGGCCCTGATACAAGATTGACTTGCTCATATAGTACTGTATAGTGATGTACACCCTATGTGGTGGATTACCAAATTTTAATATTACTTTTAACTGTCTTGATAGTGTAATGGTTAGTGCGCTGGATTTCTGTGTGAGTATGCTAGGTTCGAGTCCTGGGAGTGCCACATGTGTTAATTAATATCATTAACCGGTACAGTAACACCCCGATTTTCCGGCACTCAGGGGGATTTGAAACCTCCGGAAAATTGAAAAGTCCGTTAGTTGAACATTACTCCTATAAATGCCCATAAACCCCAAGAAATACCCCCTTATGGCTATCTGTATTATCAGCCTTAATATAATAAACAAACACACATTACTATACCATTTTAATAGTAATGTTCTCAACTCGCCAATTTATAAGTACAGTAGAAGTTGGAAAAGGCCTCCAGCTGTTGTTGTTCCCTAAGCTGCCTGGCCGAACAGCCCTGAGTCCTTAAGGAAGGCCATGGCCACGGTCGGGCTTTCCCACAGAGCTCTCAAAGTGTGTAAATTGTGTTGTTGGCGTAAGTGGTTGTGAAATGCAGTCTTCTATTATGTGTTTAATGGTATGGGGTGCTGTGTTACAACCCGGGCAGGTGTCGACGACGGAGTCATCCAGTCTCTTCTGATAGCTCAGAAGAGCTGGATGGTGCCCGCATCTCAGCCTGGCCAGGTGGACTCTGTCCTCGCGAGGAAGGGAGGATTCAGAAGGATGGATTTCGGGAGGTCGTGCTTGCAGCTGCGTGTTGTCTATGAGTGAGTGGATGGAACGGCGAGTGATATGAGTATGGATGTGCTTCCGGAAGATGGTTTGGGTGGGCAGGGAGGGAGAGAAGACAGTATTTTTGTGTGATAGCATGTGCTGGGTGTTGTTTTGATATTTCTTGGTGTCTGTGGGTATGTTGCCATGTAGTGTAGTGGGTGTTGATCCAGCTGTTGTTGTTGTCGACGGCGTAATGCGTATCGTCGTATGCGAAGGCTAGGCCTTATCGGGAGGGAGAGTTCTGCAGCACATTCAAAGTTTTGACAGTAGCAAAACGAAACACTAATATCAAACTGTTTTTGTTCTTTTTAGTTTCTTAGGTTTCTCACTTAATATCTAAAACTTATTTATGAGGTGGATGCTTTGGGAGAGGCAGCAAGGTGTGGACGCTTGCCACTCATCCACAATTGTAGAGGTGGATTATGTTGCATCATCCACCTCTCTCCATTCGTTTGGATATTTGTATTTTTTGTTCCAAGCTCAGAACCACTCTTTTGCACTTCTTCTTGTCACTATTGGCTTTCACTTTGTCTGACTTTGCCTTAATCTTCGGCATGATAGCGATGAATCGAGTATAATATGTCCAATATGAGAATGTTTGTAGCCTATATACGGATCGATCGGGCAAGACTGAGAGGCCTATTCCCCCGCTTTTGTTGTTGTTGTTGCTTGTTCTACTGACGTCGCCGTTACCCGTTTAGTACCACGGACTATTTTATATATATATATATATTTCTTATTGGTGCTTTTTAAATAGTTTTTTCCTAATATTATATGTATTTATTATTTGTTATGATGAAATGATACTGGTAAGATTTTTTTTTTTTTTTTTTTTTTTTTTTTTTTTTTTTTTTTAATAATTTCCTAAAACCTCTGGTTGTTTGAAGTTACCGGATGCTTGAATGCCGGAAAATCGAGGTGTTACTGTATTTCATTAATTAGGTTTATTTAAGGAACACCCCTTTCTTAACATTAATCCTTCATTACAAACCCCAATGCACTTGAATAAATTAATGAAAGCATATGGTCCTCCCGAGATTCGAACTCGGGACACCACACCCAGAACATTAGCATCTAAACCATTACACCACCAACACAGTTACAGGTTAAGTACACAATCACGATTAATATCCATTTTCGAATTTGTAAGTTAATTTGTGGGTTGGTGATATTACGACTTGTATTGTTTTCAGGGGAATTGCTTCACCAGAGTAACCAGAACGTGCCGGGTGAGTGTGTGTCTGTGTGGCACTCCCTCCCTCTGTTGCTGGAGTGTGCCGCCGGTGCTGACCCCACCCAGCGGACCCGAGCCACCCAGGCCATCACGGCACTACTGGCTCTCTCACGCTCCAAGCTCTCGTCTCCCGCTACCCCGGCCTCCGCCTCGCTTTACCTCACGGCCATTCAACAACGTGCACCTAAGGAGAACACCACTAATATTAACAGTACCCCCCCCTCGGCCAGTGGCAAATATAGCAAGGTATGTTATTGATATTTTACGAGCTACCCAATAATACCAATATTATTACCAGTACCCCCTCCTCCTCGTCCAGTGGCAAATATAGCAAGGTAATTTATTATGTGTTTTGTTTTGTGTGTTCATTATTTTTTTGTGTGGTGTTGTCCCTGTCCGGGCTTTGTCTCGAGTCGGCCACCCACAGCTAAAAAAAAAAAAAGAAAAAAAACAAAAAAATGGGGAATGTGCCCGAGTAGATAGATAGAAGTTATTTTTTTTTTTTTTTTACGATATATTTGTTTTCATGTTCTCCTGCTACCCAAAAACACCACTAATATTACCAGCACCCCTTCCTCTTCCAGTAGCAAATAAAGCAAGATAAGGTATAGTAAGGTTTTGTGTTCTTTTATTTCATAATATAATTTGCTTAAAGCGTTATTTCCACATAGCGATTTTGATTACCCGGTAGTTCTTTAGCCTATACAGTATATTGTGTCGTCCGTGTTTTAGTTTGTTTATTTTGCAAGTTTCGCGTTATAAGTTATTGATTTTTTACGATTTTTTGTTTTTATGTTCTCCCGCTACCCAAGACTCCACCTCACTGCCACCCCAAACCACACCCCTAAGGAGAATGGTACTGTATTGCCAATGGCCAAATGTCACCTCTACTATAGGTAGCGCCAACGAACTTGACAATAATCTCTATCCCTGACCTCTTCTTGACTCAAAAGGGCCTTGAGCAAACTCGCTGTAAATATCCACACCTATTTCCTGGTGGACTCTTCCCAAATGATAAAAATTTCAGTCCGATTGCTTTCATTAATTTTGAGTTATAAGAAGTTAAGGGGTCCAGATTATTGTCAAGTTGGTTGGCGCTACCTATAGTGACAAATGTAGTGTTTCAGGTGGTCAATTTGGATAGAGGCCCTGCCAAAGCATAGTAATATCGTCTAATGTTGAGGGGAGATGGGCTAAGTTTTTCTGGTTCCCCTTACCCTCATGTTTAGCCCCATTGGTTTTTAGATTTTAAGACCTTTGTCTCAGCTTGGCAATTTTTCTTTGCCAATATTAAAGCCTTTCGTGTCATTTTTTTCCTGGAGAGCGATAGCGAGCCTATAATTATAGGAGTAAACGGCCTTCGGTCGGGAGAATTTTCTACCGAAAAATGTAAAAATATATCTTATGGGGGTCTAGGGAGTGTTTTTTACAGGTCGATTGAGGTCTAGGGAGGAAACTAAAAATATTCAAAAGATAAAACAATGAGCAAATAAATCCGCCCATCCCCCTTTAACACCCCAGCCGCGGGTCCCCACATATGTCGGGCGAGAGAACCATGGCCACCCCTGAGGGGCCCGACAATATCCGGGCGGGATGTTAAGTACAAAGGAGTACAAAGGAAATCAAGCAACAACAGATCTAGTGACCCTTCTAGGTTGCTTGTCCTCCAAAACACTGAGGATCAAGTGTCCAAACAGTGGTTTAGAGTGGGTAAGGGAACATTGGAAAGGGAATTACTGCCCTGGAACTAATGTCCGTGGCAGGATTAGGAAGTTAGTAGGGGACAGATGGGTTAGTAACTGAGGGGGGGATAAAATAAAGTTATTCATTTACAAACGCAGTCAGTCGCGAGTTTGAAGCGAGATATTTGTCTAGGCGGAGTTTAAATGAATCAACGGTGATGCAGTCTATAACGTTTCGGGGAAGCCCATTCCACAAGTTGACAACTCGATTGAAGAAGAAATTCTTAGATTCGTGTGAGTTAAAAGATTTACCAATAATTTTGCAACCGTTTCCCCGTGTGTAATTAGATTGGTCGATAGTGAAGTACTTACTACAGTTCATATTGTCGATGCCTTTGATGATTTTGAACACTTGAATTAAGTCACCTCTTAATCTGCGCTGGGTTAAAGGAAATAGATTTAATTCTCTAAGACGCTCTTCGTATGGTTTGTTCTTTAGGCTAGGTATCATTTTGGTAACTCTACGTTGAACTCGTTCTAGCTTGTTTATATCTTTTTGGTAATAAGGGCACCAGGATTGAACGCAGTATTCCAGAAGAGGGCGGACTAAGGAATTGTAAAGGGTTAGGATAACTTCTTTGGATTTATGCTCAAATGACCTGCCTATAAAGCCAATTATTTTGTTTGCCTTCTTAACAACTTCTGAACATTGTTGACTCGGTTTTAGGTTACTCGATATTGTTACTCCCAGATCGGTTTCTCTGTTTACATTCTTAAGCTGAGTGCCATTCATCGAATAGTTTGCTTTCTCATTTACTGTAGAGCACATTATCGGCTCTGAGAGAGAGTCCACGCGTTGGGAGGACGATAGGCAGGCTCTAACTGCTCGGCATGGACCGAGTGAGGTGACTGAGCTCCCCACCACAACATTCCACACCCCTGCCCTCGTGAGACAAGGAAAAAACTCAGGATTTTACCGTATTTTAGGGTTTTTGGCCTCGTGTTGCGCAATTGTTGCAAGAGAACCCGTGGTCGTACAAGGATGATTCAGGTGTCATTGGAAAGCTCTTATTATCGCCCTTTCACGGATACATAATTGTATTACGCTCTGGCTCTTGTTTATGCATGAAAAAGCTCGTCTAGGGTAAATATGCCCGCCAGGCATGTAGTAGAAGTTACAAACATCCCCGTTTGACAGGGGTAACCAGAATGATGATAAAATGATGCCAGTGTTCTAAAACTGTTGCCAATAGCCACATAGCAATTTTGATTAGTTCTTTTGCATTTATCTTTTGTCCCAGTTTTGGTTTGTTTATTTTGCAAGTTTTACAATTTAATAAACCCTTTTCCAGTGGCTGGGTAAAGACCAGGACAAGGTGATCCAGACCATGAAAGATAGTGAGGTGATGGAAGGGGGAGGGGGGGGGGGGGTGTCTAGGGGGTGTTCTTTATACCTATACGTACGTCCATCAAACTTTAAAAAAAACATCCACACCTTCCAGATTAATTTGTACATTTTTAGTTTCCTCCCTAGACCTCCAGCAAACTTAAAACAACATCCATTAGATCCCCCTTCTAGATTAATTTGTACATTTATCGGTAGATAAATGTCGCGGCCAAAGGCCGATTCTTCCAAAATTACAGGTTCACTATCATTCGCCATGAAAAAATTTGACACCTAAATAGCACAAAATGTCTTAATAATGACAAAGAAATGGGGCGAAAGGTCTTAAAATCGAGAAACTAATGGGCCGAACGTCTTAAAATCTAAACGCTGAAACGCTGCCAGTGTTCTTAAAATGTTACACCTTTTCCAGTGGCTGGGGAAGGACCACGACGAGGTGATCCAGCAAACCATGAAGGACAGCGAGGTGATGACCGACGGAGGACGCAACCATCATCATTGGAAGTGGGAACTCATTATACCGATACTCCGGGTAAGAGCCGTGTAGAAAGTCTTTTTTTTTTTTTTTTTTTTTTTTTTTTTTTTTTTTTTTTTAGTAAGCGTTGTTTCCACATAACGATTTTGATAAGTTGTTTTGACTTTATATTGTCTTTGTCCCAGATTTGGTTTGCTTTGTTTGCCAGTTTTACATTTTAATTATTAATTTTTGTATTTTGTTTCCCTGTTCAGTCTCTATGGGGTATGTGCCCCAGTAGGCCTTAGGGATATAGCGACCCCACCGCCCGCCATTTCGGTGGTGCAGTCAGCCTCTGTAGCAGTTATGGTGATTTCTTGTTACTACCTTATTGTGGCACGGTTAAGAGGAGGCAGACCGTTTTTCTGGACCCCCATCTCTCTAATGTTTAGCCCCACTAGTTCTGAGATTATAAGACTTTCGGCCATTAGTTTGGCGATTTTAACACCTTTCGCCCATTTCGTTGTCAAGTTTAAGACCATTCGTGACATTTAGGTGTCGATTATTTCCTAGCTGGCGAGCGACAGCGAGCCTGCAATTTTAAGAGGAAATGGCCTTCGGCCAGGACATTTTTCTACCGAAAAATGTACAAATTTATCTTGAAGGGGGGTCTAGGGGGTGTTTTTCTAAGCTTAATGGAGGTCTAGGGAGGAAACTAAAAAAATGTATGAATAAATGAATTAATAGACCAAACAAACGGCCAGTCTCCCCTTAAGACTGGTGTGGTGCGATTTCGTGCTTGAGGGGGACTTTGTTGAGTCTTGCTGAGACACTGTTAGCGCTATACCAACATCAGCCACTGTGTTGACATGATGGGGCTGTGTTGTGGCAAGTCTCTACAGTAAAGAGACTAAACCAATGCTCTGTGGATGAAGCGGTCTTTAAACTTTTATATATATAGGCCTATATAGATAGATAGATAGGATGTGCAATCGGCCTAATAAGTGATGTCTCGGCACCAAGTATGTTATGATCAATAATTGGTATCAGCAGTATCTAAAACTTGATTGATTTGTTTCAAGTAAGATATATAACCATGTCCCCCCGCCAAAGGCGGCTTTCTAGGGCCTTTCCTAGCTGATGCTGAGAGGATTGGGTTCTAGTCATCTGGTGATGGGCTGGTCTATCAGAGTGAGAACTGAGCGATCTCTGCCATACCCATAGCTTACTCTGACTTCCTTTTACTTATATATTTTCTAGATCTCAAGTGACGGCGTCTCTTCCGTGGATTGGCGTAGATTGGGAGGTCATCCCAATCTACCAAGATTGAAAGCCAAAGCGTCACATTTTTCCTTTGCCCCTCAACTTTCTCTTCATAATTGCTGAGGGGCACAGGGCCCTGGGTGGGGCTTTGGTTTCCCGGGCGTTTCCGCACCCTCCTCAGCTCCCCGCCATGGAGTGGCTTCGGTCACCCAGGCTTTATTGTGGTCGGCAGGGAGGATCCTGTGGGGGCGCTCGGTTAAGGCCTTGGCCTTGCTCGGGGACTTGGGGCTGTTTGGCCAGGCAGCTTGGGGAACAACAACAACAACAACCATGTTCCTACACTTAACCACCCTATTCAACATCTGACTGACATTAACATAATTACTGTGGCATTGCTTGGCCTGCACTGTACGGTACCATACTGGGGACTGGGGTACCTTCATTCCCCGCACATTTTTTTAACTCTATCTCTGTGAATCAAAGGGTTAAGGAAGAAGAAGAAATGTGTGGAGCAAAGTTCTTTCCCAGCTGGTCTGTGGCCTTGATAGTGATGAGAGGAAGGAAAACTGTTTTTGCGCGGAAGTCCGAGATTGAACCATCAGTGCTTGTTCACGCATGGTCTCGCACCAGTGGTTCGTGGGATACTGAGTTCAGGCGGCTCAGGCCCCTAGTAACCGTAGCAACTGCTAGATACCACCACATATCACCCTGGAGCATTTGTTACCATGGAAAAAACAGAACGTCTCGGGACGGTACCCAGGACGTGGCACAGGAACGTCTCCAGACCATACCCGACCTTTATGGGTAAATAATGTACACTCTAGGATACCAATTGACCACTCGCGAGTTTCAAGCTATAAGGAAGTTGGAGCTGCAGATATCGATATTAAATAGAAAAGCATTAATAATGTAGGTTTTGGATGGCTAAAGAATATGTTGAATTGGGTTTTATCATTGTACTGTACAGTATTTATAAATGTACTATTATTATGTTCCTTCCAACAACCAACTATACTCCTAAAATCGATTAATGAAATTTACAAACACATATGGCAGTCCGTGGATTCGAACCCAGGATACTCACACTGAAAATCAACACCTTATGCATCGCACCACGAAGACAGTTAAAGAATGGTGGACACTGCCTACGATTTTAACCGGAATTTAACAGGTAATTCTGCTGAACATCTATGTCTACAGCTCCAACTTCCTTATAGCACGAAACTCGCAAGTGGTCAATGCCGACCTTTTGGCTTCTCAAACTTTTATGAACTACCAAATTGTATGTACCGGTACTAGGTAAAGAATTAATAGGAAGTTTAGTTTCAGTCCTATACTCTGTATCTTGGCAACTGACGATAAATTGCAAAGTTCCCATCAAGATTTCTCAGTTATTTTGAAGGTTTTGTAGTGAAATATGGTGCCAATTAAATATACATGGTCTTAAGGGGAGGTTTCTAGTCTGTTTCTTAGACTTCCATCAAGTTTGAAATTACACCCCCTTGAGCCCCTTTCAAGATAAATTTGTACATTTTTCGGTAGAAAAATGTCCCGGCTGAAAGCCGGTTCCTCTTAAATTACAGGCTCGCTATCGCTCGCCAGGATAAAATCGACACCTGAATGGCACGACAGGTTTTAAAATTGACAGAAATGGGTCGAAAGTTCTTATAATCGTCAAAATAATGGGGCAAACGTCTTTTAATTAGAAAACCAATGGGGCTAAACATTTGGGAGAACGGAGTCAAGAAAAAAATCCCTCAAGTGGAAATCTCCCCTTAATAGGATGCAGAGACATAGGTGCTATATAATTCCATTAAGTATCGAAAAATTAGCTGCTAAGGGATTCAATTTATCATCAGGTGAAAAGAAACATTGTACTGTGTAGGTACAGTTAGCCGCACATATTCTGTTCTGTTAGGGTCGTGATTTGGTAACGCTGCACCCACTTCCCCAACCCCCTTCTTTCGCTCCACCTCCTTCCCTTCCACTATTGGTAGGAGGTGGAAGGAAGGAGGTGGGTGCGGCACTGCCAAGTTACGATTTGCTGGGATGGTTGAGAAATGGAATATGTGTGAAACTGTACCTTTGAATATTTCAGGAGAGCATTAGTGTCTTGAATGTATGTTATTTCGAGCTTATATTGATTTTCTTGTATTATTTCAGTGGCCTATATTGATTTTCTTGTATTATTTCAGTGGCCTATATTGATTTTCTTGTATTATTTCAGTGGCCTATATTGATTTTCTTGTATTATTTCAGTGGCCTATATGATTTTCTGTATATTTCAGTGGCCTATATTGATTTTCTTGTATTATTTCAGTGGCCTATATTGATTTTCTTGTATTATTTCAGTGGCCTATATTGATTTTCTTGTATTATTCAGTGGCCTATATTGATTTTCTTGTATTATTTCAGTGGCCTATATTGATTTTCTTGTATTATTTCAGTGGCCTATATTGATTTTCTTGTATTATTTCAGTGGCCTATATTGATTTTCTTGTATTATTTCAGTGGCCTATATTGATTTTCTTGTATTATTTCAGTGGCCTATATTGATTTTCTTGTATTATTTCAGTGGCCTATATTGATTTTCTTGTATTATTTCAGTGGCCTATATTGATTTTCTTGTATTATTTCAGTGGCCTATATTGATTTTCTTGTATTATTTCAGTGGCCAACAGTCTCTCTTCTGAAGCTGGATGACAGTAACTACAAGCTTTTTGTAAAGCGTGTGTTATACTTCTACAAGCCAAGTGCCGGACTGTTCGCCAACGTGGAGCTGACTCACGACAAGGCTCAAATCATGGCCCAAACGTTGCTGCACTTCTGTGACTTCCTTCTAGAGGCTTCAGGGGTAAGAGGACTACTGGCTAATTGTGTTTGTTAGGCGTTATTTTTTGTTTTGTTCGGGCTCTGTCTCCAGTCGGCCACACCCCAGCTTTAACCCTTCCTCCCTGGGCAGCATTTATAGATGTCGATAGTCCTATCCGGGCGATCTGGCCAAATAACATTGTATGTAAACATAGGCCTATTTTTATTATTTTAACTGCTAGAGAATTCACACAAATCTCAAAATGTAGCTCTTGCTTGTATCTGTAGACTGGCATTGAGTAGAGCTCTCTAGGTCAACTGGTTCAGGTGTGATTACGATTTCCGTGGAGAGAGTTTTTCCGCAAATTTAGCCATATTGGACACTTTGGAACACTAATTTTCGCTCTAACTGGCAATGGTGGACAAGGTCGGACTTCTTCTTGAGGCTTGGCGGCATTCCGATCGGCTTTGTTTACAAACGTTTCGGCGTGCGGGTTTCAAAGCACGCTTAGGACACTTTCAAGCATACGTATTTTAAAAGGACGCCCAGGCTCCAGCCCTTCGCAAGGTGCGTCCTTTTAAAATGCTGCCCGGGCAGGAAGGGTTAAAATATAAATAATAAACACAAAAAAATAATAAAAATGGGGTATGTGCCAGAGTATATAAATAGATAGATAGATAGGTGTATTAGATTATCCTCTTTCTCTAACTAATTTATTTTAATTTTGACCATAAATCTATAAGCTAATGAATGATAAATTTAAGTACAGTGAACCCTCAAATTACGCGCAATTTATCTACGCGAAATAAAACTACGCTCTAACCACAATTGAGGAAACAAATACGTAAGTATGCTCATATTAAATGTACGCGGTGCTGAGCAAAAAAAATAACCCTCCAACGTCGTCACTGTTGACTGTGGAGAGAGAGACACATCTCCCGTACCAAACTATTATGTATCTATAAAGCACAACAGGATATTATGAATCTATTAAAAGACTGTTCTTCGTTTTACATTGCATGTATCATTTATTGAGCTAACAAAATCGGAAATGGAAAATCTGTTTCTGTTCGGTAGTTGGAGGCGAGATTGTTTACACTTCTTTCGAAAGTCGCTTCAAAGCCCACTGCTCTCCCCTGGCTAAATGATGTGAAGCCAATTCTTTAATATGTATATGAGCTATTGAACTATCTCACTTGACACTATGTAGGCTATATGAAACTATAGGCTATACAGGGTGTATTACTTTTCGACTCAAAACTTTACCAGTAAGCCTAGGCGGCTAGGCCTATTATTTCGGTCGATCCGTTTCGGGCGCAGTGCTATCGATCGATGGCGCAGATCCGGCATTGCTCAACCACTACCAATGTGAGTTAATTTACGTTTGTGTCTTATTTGTATACATTAAATGTATTTTGTGTGGTAGATTAGGTTATGAAAACATATTTGTACAGTAATATGTTATATATTTGTGGATTTTAGGTGATGAAAGGTAGAAATAGTACAACTTTCGGTCGGACCCAGACCAATACCTATTTTCCCCATTTATATTTAACTCCCATGTACGTGCAAACGAACGTACGCGCCGACAGCACAGTACGCATCCCACGCGTAGTTTGAGGGTTCACTGTACAGTAAACCCTTTCTTTCAAATCCGGAGTTTCGGAAGCCTGTGACTTTTGAACGAGGTTTTCTATCCCTACCTATTTCTACCTACCTAACTATCTAACTCCCCTGTTCTATCAGAGTGAGACTTAAGCGTTCTCTACCACATTAGCGAGGTGATGCGTACAAGTAGACTGGGATGGTATGGACATGTGGAGAGAATGGATGAACAAAATTGGGTGAAAAAAATGCAGGTCTGTGATTGTGGAGGGAGCTGCACCAAGGGGTGGACCGAGGAAGACCTGGGATCGGACTATACGCGCCGATCTCAAATCCAAGAACTTGACAAGTGAAGCAGCCCTTAATAGGGTTGCCTGGAACGCCGCCATTAGGAGAAGAGACTGAAACTGCACGTATGTGTGGAACACTCAGTCTTAAAATGTTATGTATGCATGTATGTACTCATAGCTTACTCTGCCTGTTCCTTTTCCTTTTGTATATTTTCTAGATCTCAAGTGGTGGCGTCTCTTCCGTGGATTGACGTCTCTACTGCCAACCTAGAGGTTGGCAGACTGGGAGCCAAAGTGTCACATTTTTCCTTTACTTACACTGTACTTACTTTTGATACTTTTGATGTGTTCGCCACTCTTCTAGCGGCACCGAGGAGCGCGACGCGCCTCGTTATGGGTGGTGATTTGGTGCAGCAGACTGTTTGAAGCGACAGCTCGCTCCCTTGCGAAGATGGGCTCGTCTGGCACTTTTTGTAGTTCGACATCGAGGGCTCTCTTGAAGTTGTCGTAACGAGACGTCCCTCATGTCTCTTACTCGCCGTGGGAGTTTGTTGAAGAGACGTAGGCCTCTGTGTGATAACCAGCCCTCTCGCAGAGCCCATAGCACCCCTGTTATTCATCCGGGGGATATCGCATTCCCAGCCTCTCCTATCACTTTTGCCCCTCAACTTTCCCTTCATAATTGTTAAGGGGCACAGGGCCCTAGGTGGGCTTCGGTGTCCCGGGCGTTTCCGCACTCTCCTCAGCTCCTCGCCTGGGAACGGGTTCGGTCACCTGGGCATTCTTAGTGGTAAAGTAGGAAGTGTTCTGTGGGGGCGCTCGGTTATGGCCTTGGCCTTGCTCGGGACCTTGGGGATGTTTGGTCAGACAGCCTGGGGAACAACAACAACAACTCCCCTCCTATCCCACATACCTACAGCATGAGTATCAGTACCAGGAGGAGTTGCTAATAGATCTGAATTTGGTGGATGGCCGACCCAGTACAAAATGGTAATAAAATTATAACAATAGCTGGACTGTGTACTGACCTTAAGGGGACATGGGTCTTTTTCTGATCACTTTTCTCACTCATGTTTAACCCCATTAATTTTCAGATGTTAAGATGTTTGCCTCATTAGTTCGTTGATTTTAAGACTTTTTGCCCCATTTCTTCGTCAATATTTAGACCTTTCGTGCTATTTAGGTGTCAATTTTTTCCCTGGCGAACGATAGTGAGCCTGTAATGTTGTAAGAAGTGGCCTTCGGCCAGGACATTTGGAGGCACTTGGACATTTTGGAGGCACTGTCTAGAGTTTTTAGAGGCGGACTCCCGTTGGAACTGTTTTATGCAGACAATTTAGTCCTAATAGCTGACAGTATGCAAGATGCTGAGGCCAAATTCAGAGAATGAAGAGAGGGCATGGCGAGCAAGGGTTTAAGAGTCAATATTAACAAAACCAAGGTTATGCATTGTAGATTGAGACGAGGCAATGTGGAAAAGAGCGGTGCATACCCATGTGCAGTGTGTGGAAAGGGTGTGGGCGTTAACTCAATTCAATGTAGCATCTGTCGATGTTTGGTACACCATGGGAGTAAGCGCTGTAGTAACAAATCTCTAGTGCTACCGCGGCTTGAATACTGTAGCGTATTAACATCCCCATACAAAGCAGGTGAAATAAATGACGTAGAGAGTGTACAAAGAAATTTCACTTCGCATATAAGTTCGATAAAACATCTACACTATTGGGAGCGTTTAAGAGCACTGAATCTGTACTCACTGGAACGTAGAAGAGAACGTTACCTAATAATATACACGTGAAAAATCGCAGAGGGTTTAGTACCAAACCTACATACTCCGATAGTCATGAAATTCAGTGATAGGAGAGGCTGGGAATGCGAAATCCCCCGGATGAATAACAGGGGTGCTATGGGCTCTCTGCGAGAGGGCTGGTTATCACACAGAGGCCCACGTCTCTTCAACAAACTCCCACGGCGAGTAAGAGACATGAGGGACATCTCGTTAGACAACTTCAAGAGAGCCCTAGATGTCGAACTGCAAAAAGTGCCAGACGAGCCCATCCTCGCAAGGGAGCGAGCTGTCGCTTCAAACAGTCTACTGCACCAAATCACCACCCATAACGAGGGGCGTCGCGCTCCTTGGTGCCGCTAGAAGAGTGGCGAACACATCATAAGGTATCATAAGGTAAGTAGAATAAAGGGACCCCTGCTGAAGGATAAGTCAGAAATAGAGAAATTTGAGTGCGTAGTGTGCAAAGGCGAGCTTGTGTTAAGTGATGATCCTGTGGCTGTGAATTTTGGAAATGAGTCATTGGAGCTGGTGAACAAGTTTTGTTACCTAGGAGATACCATCTCTGCCGGTGGTGGGGCCGAGGCTGCCACTGTTGCTAGAATTAGATGTGGCTGGGGGAAGTTCAGAGAACTGCTGCCAATCCTGACCATGAAAAGAATGCCTTTCCCCCTGAAGGGAAAGGTGTATGCCTCATGTGTTAGAAGTGCAATGACGTATGCCTCAGAAACATGGGCCGTTAAAGTAGAGGATGTCAACAGAATGGAACGTAATGAGATGAGAATGGTGAGATTGACGTGTGGGGCCAGGCTACAGGATAGAATAACAAATGTTGAGCTGAGGAGACGTTTAGGTACCGGTATAAAGAGTATTAGCGAGGTGATGCGTACAAGTAGACTGGGATGGTATGGACATGTGGAGAGAATGGATGAACAAAATTGAGTGAAAAAAATGCAGGTCTGTGATTGTGGAGGGAGCTGCACCAAGGGGTGAACCGAGGAAGACCTGGGATCGGACGATACGTGCCGATCTCAAATCCAAGAACTTGACAAGTGAAACAGCCCTTGACAGGGTTGCCTGGAACGCCGCCATTAGGACAAGAGACTGAAACTGCACGTATGTGTGGAACACTCGGTCTTAAAATGTTATGTATGTACCGAAAAATTTACAAATTAATCTAGAAGGGGGATCTAATGGATGATTTTTTAAATTTGATGGAGGTCTAAGGAGGAAACTAGAAAAATAATGAATACATGCAAAAATTGCCCAAAAAGTTAACAATCTCCCCTTAATCCTACGATGATGGGTGTGTTATTTAAGAGGTGGGGGCACCAAGGCAGGGCGAGGTCAGCTAAACTGCGTCACTGCGCGGTCTCACAGTTGGAACGAACCTCGCATATCTCGATTTCTCCTCGGATTTCCTTGCATTTGATCCGGCATTCACTTAACTTGACACATATTCGCTCAATTCGGTATTTACAGTCTAACCCCTTCTGTACCGGTGACGTACTTTCGTTTTTATTTCTACTGCATTTAGACAATTTTATGAAGCCTAGGAAGGATATAGAGTAGCAAAAAGGGTTGTTGTTGTTGTTGTTGCTGTTCCCCAAGCTGCCTGGCCGAACAGCCCCAAGGCCCCGAGCAAGGCCAAGGCCACAACCAGCAAAAAGGGTTAATTGCAATAGTATGTAGCCTTTTAAATTGGTAGACGCCCTTCTCAAGCTGAATAACATCATCTAATAATTGGCAGAATATAATTAATAAGATATCCCCGGTAGTGAAGGGGTTAATATTTTGGTGCTTGGTTACAGGTCTATCTTGATATACGATTGTGTTATGTTCCTGAAAACCCGATCGTAAATAGAAAAATCGTATAGCAAACCCTAAAATTAATGGGGTAAATGGGGATGTGTTCTGGGACCAGCCAAAATCCAAACACAAACACCTAAAAACCTATAATAATATAGTAAATCGGGACATCTGATACTGAGCGAGATCTGTATTTGGAGACTCACTCAATTCGTACACACTTAAGGGATCTCAGACAGTATTGTGCAGCATAATTTACTGGTTCGGCTCAATTGTTTAACCCGTACTGTACCGTAGGATACAGTAATAAAAGTCCCCAGCAGTCCCAAGCAATGTGGCCAAAATGACAGGGGAGACCACCTTTTCACCTCAAGAGATAAGGCAAGAATGGATCTATCGCTTTTTTTTTTTTAACCCGTACAGCCCCAGCGACGTTTCTGACGCGTCGGCGATGTATGTAACGCACAGCCCCAGAGACGCGCCTAGCGCGTCACCCTAATTGCGCCGACCGTAACCTCAGGTGTAGCCACTCAAGAGGGCTCAGATTTGTATGGGAACTGTGTACGTATCCCACGCAACCGTGCCGATGGTTGAAAACTCTCAAAGTCCACGTGCGTGCGCGTGAGCGCGCAATAACCTGGTTTTTTGGGGTAATTGCCTTCAAATTTTTACTCTTGTAAAATACGTTTTCGGGGGCTCTGTAGGACCATTCTTTAAGCTTTTTGAGCAGTTTTTCGTGGTTTTTCCTTCATTCCTAACCCATTCGCTATTATTTCTGGAATAAAACCATTTTTTGAAAACCGGCCGGGTTCTGGTGAACAAACATTACAAAACTAGCCGGGGCTGGACGGGTTAACAAAACTTTAAAAAAAAAAAAAAATAGCCTTGTACAGGCAGTTACAAGACAAGTACATTACTGACGGCTATAACCGTCGCTGGGACTGGGGAGTTACTTATCTACTGATGGCTATAGCCGTCGCTGGGATTGGAGGGGGTTTAGTTTGCTCTCTAAACCTCCATCAAACTTAAAAGAACACCCACAAGACCCCCCTTATATATAATTTTTTACATTTTTTGGTTGAAAAATGTCCCGGCCAAAGATGTCCTGCCAAAGGCCGGTTACTTCTATAATTACAGGCTCGCTATAGCTCGCCAGGAAAAAATTGACACCTAAATGGCATGAAAGGTCTTAATATTGGCAAAGAAATGGGGCAAAAGGTCTGAATATCGCTAAACTAATGGGGCGAAGGTCTTGAAATCTCATAACTACTATGGCTAAACTTGAGGGAGGAGGAGGACTGGAAAAAACAACTGCCTCCCCTTAATTCGGGACCGTACTGTACCTCTTTTGCAATTTTAAATACCGGTAAGTAAAATTATTATTATTATTATTATTATTATTATTATTATTATTATTATTATTATTATTATTACTATTATTACTATTATTACGTGTATTATTATTATTATTAATCAACAGGAGGAGTGCAGCCGGTACCTAGAGGAGTTACTGGTGGACCTAAGCCAGCACCTGGGGCATGTAGTGTGTGAACAACCCCAACACGACGCGGTGCTCTCCCCTTCCCACCTCAACACCACCGCCGCCCAGCACTACTTCCTGGCCCTCGGCAAGCTCTCCCACTCCCCTCGCGGCCACCACATGCTGCTCAAGTCCGGCATCATGGAACAGTGAGTCGGGAGAGGTTTTACTAGTTGGAACATTATTTTAACCCATTGAGCACCAGCTGATTTATAATAAATCTAGAACGAGGGACCAGCAGGTTGTAATTTTTTTTTTTCCTGAAAACACATGGGATGGGTTAGTAATGAAGGAAAAACCGCAAACAACTGGTCACTTAGGTCATTTAGGGGTCCTGCGGGGCGCGGGGCGGCGGAAAGTCGCAATTAACATGGGGAAATTTGTAGGCAAAATACTGGAAAATCACTCCCGCGCTCACACGCACCCGGCTGGACTTTCTTACAGTTTCTTACAGTAGATCCTCTGGAAAAAGGCAAACTATGCCTGTGTATCCAGCTCAGTACCAGTACTTGCACTGCTGCGGTCGTTCACGGTGTTGGCGGCGGCGGTAGAAGACGCAACATTTTTACTATTCTGTATTTTTGTTTTATAATCAAACTTCAAATCTTGTCTTCCCCATGCTTTATCAAGATTACTTTCAAACTCCCTTATTGATTCGGAATCGACTACATACTGGGGCAGTGCGTTCCACTCATTTACCACTCTATCACAAAATGAGTTCTTCGCCTTCTCAAGCCTATTTCTTTCTTTGTAAATTTTCTTAGAGTGTCCTCTCGTTCTTGTTCCCTCCCGCATCAAGAAGATACCTTCACACACATCCTCATCGTACTTTCCTGACACTATCTTAAAAGTCTCTATCATATCCCCTCTCTTTCTCCTATATGCCAGTGTCGGAAGTCCCAGTGTCCTCAACCTCTGCTCATAGCCCGCGTTCTTCAACGTTGGTACCAGCTTGCTAGCTCTCCTCTGCACTTTCTCCACTGCTTCTATATCCTTTACCATATATGGAGCCCACACCTGGTTTGCATATTCCAGGTGCGGCCTAACCAGCGCTGTATATAGATTCCTGAAGATTTCTTCGTCAAGTGACACAAATGTCCTCCTTATCAGCCCTACAATTCTATTGGCTTTGTTTATCTTTTCCGCTAAATGTTCTGAGAAATTTAACTTATTGTCTATCACTACTCCTATATCCTTTTCTGCACTCACTTCCTCCATCGCTTCATACATACTGTATCCTACCTTGTCTATCTTGCTGGTCCCAATCCGCATGTACTTGCATTCTTTTGGATGAAAAGGCATTAACCAATGCTCAGACCATCCCTTCATGCCCTCCACATCTCCTTGAAGCAAACCCATATCTTCCTTACTCCTCACTCTTCTATACAGTTTAGTGTCATCCGCATACAGGTATACCTCACTTCCATTAGTTATAACTTCAGGCAAGTCGTTGATAAATATAACGAACAGCAGTGGTCCCAACACAGATCCCTGAGGTACCCCACTTGTAATTTCCCTCCACTCCGAGCCTATTCCATTCACCAATACCCTCTGTCTCCGATCTTTCAGGAAGGCTTCTATCCATTTCACACATTTCTCGCCTATATTATAGCTTCTAACTTTCTCTATTAACCTTTTATGTGGGACCTTATCGAAGGCCTTCATAAAATCGCAATATACCACGTCTATTACATCACCATCTTCTAGAATTTGCATCCAATCATCTACCACCTTAATTAGCTGTAGTACCGTCGACCTCCCCGGCAAGAATCCGGCAAGAATGGACTTGGAGGGTTTCCAACCATCAGTATTGTTATGTGGGTTACTAAAGCAGTTCCCATAAAAATATGAACCTCTAGGTGCCATAGGACAAGAGTAATTAACGCGAACGCAACCATTGCGTCGCTGGGGTTTAGCGTTACATACATAGGCGACGCATAACGTGCGTCGCTGGTACTGTACTCAAGGGGTTAAGGGGACAGTGGTTATTTTTTGGAGTCTATTTATTTATGTATTAATTTATTTTTTAGTTTCCTCCCTATACCTCCATCAAACTTTAAAAAACATCCATTAGATTCCCCTTCAAGATTAATTTGTACATTTTTCGGCAGAAAAATTTCACGGCCGAAAGCCGGTTCCCCACAATACATACATACATACATACATAAAATTTTAAGACTGAGTGTTCCACACATAAGTGAAGTTTCAGTCTCTTGTCCTAATGGCGGCGTTCCAGGCAACCCTGTTAAGGGCTGCTTCACTTGTCAAGTTCTTGGATTTGAGATCGGCGCGTATAGTCCGATCCCAGGTCTTCCTCGGTCCACCCCTTGGTGCAGCTCCCTCCACAATCACAGACCTGCATTTTTTCACCCAATTTTGTTCATCCATTCTCTCCACATGTCCATACCATCCCAGTCTACTTGTACGCATCACCTCGCTAATACTCTTTATACCTAAACGTCTCCTCAGCTCAACATTTGTTATTCTATCCTGTAGCCTGGCCCCACACATCCATCTCACCATTCTCATCTCATTACGCTCCATTCTGTTGACATCCTCTACTTTAACGGCCCATATTTCTGAGGCATACACCTTTCCCTTCAGGGGAAGAGGCATTCTTTTCATGGTCAGTACACAAAAAGATTCCCAGGTCCCAGATTCCCCGGAGAGGCTTCGATTTCCACAGGCAGACCTGCAGCGAAGCTGTACCACCACAAGCCCGCCCACCATGCTTCCAGGCGCACCCTTATTACCACCGGCTCCCTGGGCCAGGCGCCTGACGGACTATTATCTAGTTCAACTGGCGCATAATCCTCTCTCTAAGAGTAACCATAGTAAAGATAAAAGGATGTCACCGGTACTGAATGGGTTAATACCAACATAGTACAGTAGCCTACAGTACTCACCTTCCTAGCTTTATCAAGTATGATTATGGTGTTATAGCTGTGTCTGTTTTTTTTTTTACACTCTCCCCACACCCAACACATGACAAGTTGGTTTATTGTACTCGCAAGCTTACCTTTATCAAGTATTATTCCCACAGATTTGCTTGTCTTTCTAAGTTCGTTAAATTGATGCTTTGATAACCAATCTTGAAATACTTTTTAGAGAGTATCGTTTTGTGTTTATTTATTTTATAATTTTGTTTTGCTAAATCGTCAATGCGTTATTTCCACACAGTATAGTGATTTTGATAAGTTCTTTTGTCATATTTTGTGCTGTTCCTGTTTTGGTTTGTTTGTTTTGCTAGTTTTACATTTTAACCTCTTCTGTACCGTTGACATGTTTTAAACTTTATTGTGGCTACTATTAGACGATTTTATTCAGTTTAAAAAGGGCCTCCAGCAATTAATTGACTTCGAACTACCTCAATTAACCATTTTTACTACCACAGACTGCACCAAATCGTCTAAATATAGCTAGAATAAACTTAAGAAAAAGTTGCCGGTACAGAAGGGATTAATATGTATGTTATTTCTGTATAGGTTATGTTGTTTTGGGTTTTCCCTGTTCTTGCTCTGTCTTGAGTCGGCCACCCCCAAGAAAAAACCAAAACAAACAAATAATAAAATAGAATAAATTAGAATAAAATAGAAAATAAAAATAAAAATAGGAAAAATGGGGATTGGGCCTGAGCATATAGATAGATAGATAGATAGTTTCTGTATAACTTATTATCCTATTTCCTTTTACAGACTTCAGGAGTTGGTTAGTGTGTCGGTGAGTGACATGTATGCCAAACTGGTGGCTACCTGCTTGGATTATTCTTCAAATGAGCTTAATAGGTATGTTCTTCAGTACTATGGGGTTTCAGTGTAGTAGACCATAAATTAATAGGTATGTTCTTCAGTACTATGGGGTTTCAGTGTAGTAGACCATAAATTAATAGGTATGTTCTTCAGTACTATGGGGTTTCAGTGTAGTAGACCATAAATTAATAGGTATGTTCTTCAGTACTATGGGGTTTCAGTGTAGTAGAGCATACATTGTTAAACAATAGTATATTTATGCATTAATTTGTATTCTCATATTCACACCATATTCAGTGGTGGAAATGCCATCCGGGTGAGGGACTGCTCTGGGTCTGCTCCTTCAGTGTTAATGGTCATAATCCACTTAGTGGAAATGGCACTGTGGAGTGGGTCAGTCGGGGCATGTCTGGGAGGCTGGAGGCTGCTTCTGCCATGGCCATCCCTTTTTGGGCACTTCCTCTGGAAGCGGGGCATCAGATTTGATGATGATGATGATGATGATATTCACATCAAGTCAGATTATTTTTTGTTTACTTATGTCGTTCCAATATGATATACTATTCCACATACATATCTCTCCTTATGCATCCTACTTTGTAGCATATAATGAGCCATTAGGGTGCGTAAGACGTGATTGAACTGACCATAGTCTTAATTGACCTTTCTCCTTAACTTTCAGGTCCATCCTAACGAAGATCCTGACGGGCTGCCAGGAGTCGGCGCGAGTGTACTCCACCCATCTCTTGCGGGCCTTCGTGCGCGTTGGAGCCGAGGACTTCGCTGGCTGGGGGGTGGAGCTTCTGGTAGCGCAACTTAACGATGAGAGCCGCGTTGTCTCCCTCACCGCCCTGGACGTGCTGGAGGAGGCTTGTGATAATGAGGTATTTTTTTTATTTTGCTAAAGCTCTGTCTTGAAGGGGGGGGGGGTCTAATGGATGTGTTTTTAAGTTTGATGGAGGTCTAGGAAGGAAACTAAAAAATAAATGAATATATAAATCAATAGACCCAAAAATATAACCTATTCTATTCTATTCTATTTACTCAGGCCCAATTCCCACTTTTCCTTTTTTTTGTTTTGCAGGAGTACCTAGAGGCAGTGTTGTCTGCTCCCCCCTCGGTACTGCATCTGGGCGACCGAGGACAGCTACTCATGGCCAAGCTTATATCATCACCTCGGGGGTTCAAAGCCTACCATGACGCCAACTTCATCAACACGCTGCTCCATAAGTGGGCCACCATTTACAATTACAAGTAAGAGACATTAGATAAGTGTAAACGCAATAGTTTGAGAGAGGGGGTCATGCGCCTGTGAGAATTCGATAGTAAACAAAGCGAAATTTACCTATAAACTCACAAGAGTTAACTTACTTTTATTGTTGATAGGGATGGATAGCTCAAGGATAGTGTTAGGGATAGATAGAAGGTATAGTGGCCACTAAGAGTTAAGAATTAGAGTGACTTAGCATGAAACAGGTGGTTGTAATGGAGCGGCTAGAAGGAGATCTTGAGTTCGTAGCTAAAGCGAATCTGAGGTTTATGGCGATGAACCCGCCAGTTCCGAGAATGACGCATGTGCAGTTATATTCCACCAATGCGTCATTTAACTAACTAAAAGGATATACCGGATTGATTATAATGATAACCCGATATATTTATGGATAATAAACCCATAGAAACTTAATATGAAATAGTACATATCTTTTATAAAGATATATAAACTTAGCCTAATACTGGCGCCTAATTTGAACTGCCAGTATGTTTACCTAACCTAAACTGTCGAGTTACTTACGAGTCTCGACAGCGCCGTTTGGACTAGATAATAGTCTGTCAGGCGCCTGGCCCGGGGAGCCGGTAGTAATGAAGGGTACGCCTGGATGCATGGTGGGTGGGCTTGTGTATATCTGCCTGTGGAAATCGGAGCCTCTTTGGAAAATCTGGGACCTGGGAATCTTGCTGGAGACCCCAAGTGGGTCTGGGTTTCTGTGTATTTCTCCTGGACGACCTAGATTTGTGTGATTTTGTTTTCTTACAGTAAATCCTCTGGAAAAAGGCAAACTAGGCCTGTGTATCCAGCTCAGTGCCAGTACTTCCACTGCTGCAGTCGTTCACGGTGTTATGTTTTGGTTTGTTTTTTGTTGTGTTGTGTTATCCCTGTTCGGGCTCTGTCTCGAGTCGGCCACCCTCAATAAAAATATAAAAATATATAAAAAATAAAATAAAATAAAATAAAATAAAATAAATAATTATAGCCTATAAAAAAACGGGGTACTGTATGTAGATAGATAGATAGAAGAGCAATGTTAGATGAATAGTTTAGTTTTGTGTCTGTTTGTATATGTAGAGTCTATAGTGTTGACAATGCTTTATATCCGTGTGTTTGTGTGTGTGTGTGTGTAGGTACGTGCGGCTGGTCCAGACCCAGGTGTGTGACGCCCTGACTCAACACCAGCGCGGGGAGGACGGACAGTACGGGAGGCGCTCCGGTAACAAACACGTGGTCCATGATGTGTTCCTGCTACCTCACTTGTACGGCTCACTTACACAACACCGACACGGCTTCTCTCTCCTCATGCAGAACCAGCCTGTTAAGGATATGGTTCAGGTACGTTAATTTATTACTATAGTAAAAAAAAATATATATATATATATACAGTACAGTCGACCCTCGATTTAACGGACTAATAGGGGGGGAAACGGTGTCCGTAGCTGGAAAAAGTCCGTAGCTGGAAAATTGCCTTCGGACTTCGCCGATTTAGCCCTAATATGCCTCGAAAATTAAGATTTTTAACTTTCCGGGTGTTTTTGTCTTTCTTTACATATTGCACATAAAATTAAAGTTTTTTTAATAAAAATGTTCTTTCATTACCGAGATAAACAAAGAAAAAACATAGAAATACAGGGGTTTGCCGGGAAACTGGTGCGCCGCGCCAGCCAATTACCGGACAATTTTTCGAGCAACGGACTTTGTCCTTTGCTGGGTCCGTTGTCCGGCTACGGACATAGTCCATTAAATCCGAAATCCGTTGTATCGGGGTCCGTTAAATCGAGGGTCGACTATATATATATATACCGGTATATAATGAACCGTCCTGGTGGTGTAATGGTTAAGGTGGCAAAAATTTGTGTGGGATAACCCAGGTTCGAATCCCGGTGGATCACATATATACTTTAATTGATTTCATTGGGGGTGTTTGGTGTTGTGGTGAAATTAATAAAATATAGAATATATACAGTATATACTGTATACAGTTGGTCCTCCGGTAACGCGGCTAATGTGTTCTGGTAACCTCCCTTGTTACCAAAAACCGCATTACCGAACCCATATGTTTACATGTTAAAGGTACCTTGGTGTTCTGGGGATTTCCACAAAGTCCACTTCTCCATAGAAGCCTATGTTATAATAATTAAATCAATTATAAAGGTTATTTGACATGTGCAATGAGTTGATTTGCCCATTGCAATAACTCTTACCTCTGAATAAATATTTCGTTTAGGCTAGGCAGCTAGGCTAGTTAAGGAGAGAGAGACAACAGTAGCCGACATTTTTCGATCGAAGCTCTGAAATCCCACCATCATATTTCTCACCTCACACAATAACTACACATTTTAGAATAGTCTACTCTTCACTCAACGCTCAGCAACGACCATATCTACCTCTGGTATGCATAACAACTTGGTTAGGCCATTTATTTGCAGAGATATGAGCATCGGTAAATGGCGAAAATTGTAACTTCGGAATTCCCGCATAACTCAACGTAGAGTGTTCTAGTCTTCACCCAACGCACAGCAACGATCATATCTACCTCTGGTAGGCATACACACTTGGTTAGGCCATTTATTTGCAGAGATATGAGCATCGGTAAATTACGAAAGTCGGGAGTAAAGATTCGGTGACCGAGATAGCCTAGCCATGTTTTCCACACAATGACAACACACACACACACACACACACTCACTCGACAGCCAAACAATAACATAAGTGTGTTTCGGTAATTATTCTCACCTCACACATTAACTACACAATGTGGAGTGTTCTAGTCTTCTCCCAATGCACGGGAACGATCATATCTACCTCCGGTATGCATAAAAACTTGGTTAGGCCATTATATTTGCAGAGGTATGAGCATCGGCAAATGACGAAAATTGGGACCTCGGAATTCCCACCTAACTCACCGTTTTATATTTATCACCTCACACAATTACTACACAATGTAGGGTGTTCTAGTCTTCCCCCAATGCACAGCAATGATCATATCTACCTCTGGTAGGCATAAACACTTGGTTAGGCCATATATTTGCAGAGATATGAGCATCGGTAAATTACGAAAGTCGGGAGTAAAGGTTCGGCGCCCAGCTGGACCCCGTGCCAGTGTAAGTATTGACCGTGTTAGCAACATTTTGGATATTTGGGGTGTACCGCGTGCCACCAAAACCGCGTTTCCAAAATACGCGTTACCAGAGGACCAACTGTACTGTATATACAGTATACAGTATATATATAATGGGGTATGTGCCAGAGTATATACATACTGTACATACATACATACATACATACATACATACATACATACATACATACATACACTCATACATACTGTACATACAATACCCTTCTCACTTGGACTAATGCGGGGGTAACCCCTTTCCATAAATGTGAAAGACTTCAGTTTTTCAGACAATTACCTTGTTTTTATGGGACTAGTCCAAAAGATTATGTCCAAATCAGATTTAGGGTGTCTGCATATTTACCTTTGTAAAGTCAAGACCCGATACCTCATAGCCACCATCTGCCCTAAACTCAGAGGTGGGCACTTTAGCCAACACTTCCGCAAATAGCCAATTCCGCCATGGCGGAAGTGTCATTTTGTTGGCGAATTAGCGTTGGCGCCAAAATGGCTGCCTATTTGCGGGTTTGAAGCTCTGGAAAGTACCTCCATGTTGCAAACCTCGAGTCCGCAAAATAAAAATTCCAGCCGCCAGCCAGCCCTGGGCCGCTCCTGCAGCTCCAGCCAAAAAAAGTCTTGTGACCAAGCCAACTACCTGCGTTCTGGAATCTAGGCCTATATATCGGCTCTTCACGTTTGTTCACTTACTTAGTAGCAAGCGTCGAGCTAACACCTACAACACACAGCAGTCCAAGAGTTCCAACCTGCTAGCACTTCAACTTTGTTTATATTTTCGGCCTATTGAAGTGAACAACTGAACATCATAGAGTCTACCATCATGCCTACCGCAGCTGCCAACAGCATGGGGAGCAGTTCACCACCATCATCCGACAGTGATGCTGCAGAGCATGCAGAAATCGAGGACCTAGGCTAAGCCACCTCTGGCCCCACCTAGAAACCTTCTATGGGCCTGTAATTACCAAGAAGATGTCTCTGGAGAAGGGCTTTATAACTTTATAATCTAGCCTAATTTAAGATTATAAAGTTAGGCTATCGTTAATTTGATTGATAGCCTGTTAATTTGTAACCTAAACTAATGGTATTAGGCTACCCTAATCCCATCAAAATGCCTCAAAGCATGTAGGCCTAGGCTAAGTCTAACTTCTATATAGGCTAGGCTATATAGCCTATAATCACTAATCCCATCAAAATGCCTCAAAGCATGTAGGCTAAATATTGCATGTTCTAACTTCTAAATATAGCCTAGGCCTATAGGCTAATTACTAATATAAGTAATTGTATTAGGCTAGGCCTAGGCTACCCTAATCCTATCAAAATGCCTCAAAGCATGTAGGCTAAATAATATTGCATTTTCTAACTTTTATATAAAGGCTAGCCTAGGTCTAGGCTAGCCTAGGTCTAGGCTATAATCAGTCAATCACTAATTCCATCAAAATGCCTTAAAGCATGTAGGCTAAATATTGCATGTTCTAACTTCTATATATATAGCCTAGGTCTAGGCTATAATCACTAATTCCATCAAAATACCTCAAAGCATGTAGGCTAAATATTGTATGTTCTAACTTTAATATATAGCCTAGGCCTAGGTCTAGGCTATAATCAGTCACTAATTCCATCAAAATGCCTCAAAACATGTAGGCCTAGGCTAAATATTGCATGTTCTAACTTCTATGTATAGGCCTAGGCCTATAATCACACTCATTTTATTAGTGTCAAGTAGAAAGTGTTAATTTTGAAAGTATCATATAGGCCTAGACTAAATTTAGCCTACAATAAAATTTTATTAAATTTTGATCTGAAGCTAGGCCTTTATTCTGAGCATTAAAATTTCTATTAAATTACTTAATCTATCTAAAGTAGACCTATCTAGGCATATATAGCCTATTGCCATTCCCAAAGGGGGGACCACGAATAAATCGCCTCCTTGCACCTCTGTGATCCGGCGTACCTCCTGAATGGTGCGGAATTGTGAATACTGATTATTACTGAAGCACTCTCCCCATAAACAAGTTGCCCCAACGTTTTACTGCCCATGTGGACAAACTAAGTGGCCTATGCTATATATATTAACCCCTTCACTGCGGGTGACGTTCTGGAATGTTTTGGCAATTTACAGCAATTTCCAAGCTTTAAAAGCCTGTATGTACTGTATATCCTTCAAGTCCATGGAAGTTGGGCAACATTATATTTAAGTAAATATATATATTTATTGACATTAGAGATTTAATTTATTGATTTACCCTTGATTCTGTAGTTTAAATTTAAAATTAATAAAAAACGGTTTTGCGTTTGCATATTTGCATTTGAGGACTAGAAATTTCACAAGGTTTGCACATTTGTGTTTGCTGAAGTTATGTTCTGGGTTTGCTGATTTGTGTTTGCTGACTTGACTTTTTGTTTGTGGTGCCCAGCTCTGCCTAAACTCCACCTACTGTACAGTCGCGCTAATAAGTAATGTCTCGGCACCAATTATGTATTGATCAATAATTCGTATCAGCAATATTTACAAATGATTTCTTCTTTTTGAGTGAAACATACAAACATGTTCCTACACTTACCTACCCTATTCAACATCTGACAGACATTAATACAGCACAGAGCAAGCCAAACGTAATGACAGCTGGGACATGACTTATTAGCGCGACTGAGCTGTAGTTAGTAACTTAGTATTGCTAGCTCTTACTCACCTGTTCACCACCTTAATATTATGGCACCTGCTTAACTCGGCATTCCCTCTACCAGATTATCAAAACAAACAATGTATCCATCCGACAAGACAATGTTCCAACTGAAAGGGATGAAATTTCTTATGTGATGCCACTTATAAATTACTATTGTGACACTGCCTATCTCAACACCCCCTTCCTCCAGATTGTGAAAACCGGCGACGTCTCCACCCCGCAAGACGTGTACCAACTGAAGGCAGCCATCTGGGGTCTGGCCCACGTGGGACTGAGCAGTGATGGGGCCGGGTACCTGAGCTGTGAGGGTGTGTTGCCAGCTCTTACTCACCTCGCTGCCACCTGCCCCGTCTATGCTATCCGTGGCACAGTCTTCCACGCCCTCTGTCTCGTCGCCACCACCAAGGAGGGGGCCAACTTACTCAGGAAGCTAGGTAGGAAGGGGGTTGTTTCGGGTCTTTGCGTAACCCTTTTTTTTTTTTTAGAACAATCTATCCATCTATCTGTCTATTCAGATTTTTTTTTTTTTTTTTTTTTTTTTTTTTTTTTAGCTGGAGGTGGCCGACTCGAGACAGGCCGATGAGCAGCCCTTATTTTGACACTGTAGGTAACCTTTGTGTTTTTTATTCTTTCCTACTTAACTCCTAGGCCTCGGCCATTTAAGTATCCCCACCACTGCCCACCCAGGCATATTTGGCGCGCAATCGCCTCGTTTATGTTTCTTGCTGTATCAATTGCTAGTTCCTCCCTGCCTCATTTAAGAATATCGAGATTTTGTACTTGACTGTCTTTATTATTATTTTCCACCAACCAACCTCACTTCTAAACTCAGTTAATGAAATCAACAAATATGGCACTCCGAGGACTCGAACCTAGGATATTCACACCGAAATTCCGCGCACTTATGCATTATGCTATCAAGACAGTGATTTTACACTTAAATGAATGTATGACTTACTGCATACTTGATTGAGTGACTGACTAACTTTTGTTCTCAATTGTGACGTACATACATAAACTCTCTCTCTCTCTCTCTCTCACACACTTTTTTTTCTCCATTTTCTCCATTGTATTTTCTCAGGGTGGGAGAGTGTACAGCGCCACCAATACGAGCGCTGGCAGTTCGTGGAGGAGGTGTGCGAGGGCGTACATACATATACTTTCTTTTGATATTTCTTTCCTTTCTCTCCCCATGCCGTCTCTTTATATATCTCTCCTATCTCTCCTAATGCCGTCTCTCTCTCTCTCTCTCCCTCGTGCCTCAGGGTGGGATAGGAGAGTGTACAGCGCCACAACCACGAGCCCTGGCAGTTTGTGGAGGAGGAGGTGTGTGAGGGCATACATATATAATTATACTCTCTCTCTCTCTCTCTCTCTTAATATTTCTTTCCTTTCTCCTCATGTCGTCTCTCTCTTTCCTTTCTCCTCATGTCGTCTCTCTCTTTCCTCTCTGTCTCTCTCTTTATATTTCTCTCCTTTCTCTCCTAATGCCGTCTCTCTCTTTCCCTCGTGCCTCAGGGTGGGAGAGTGTACAGCGCCACCACCACGAGCGCTGGCAGTTCGTGGAGGAGGAGGTGTGTGAGGGCATACATACATATACTGTACTCTCTCTCACTCTCTCTCTCTCTCTCTCACTTAATATTTCTTTCCTTTTTCTCCCCATGCCGTCTCTCTCTTTCCTCTCTCTCTATATTTCTCTGCTAATGGCATCTCTCTCTCTCTCTCTCTCCCTCGTGCCTCAGGGTGGGAGAGTGTACAGCGCCATCACCACGAGCGCTGGCAGTTCGTGGAGGAGGTGTGCGAGGGCGTGTCAGCCGCGGGACTACAGGGAGACGATAACTACGTCAACATCACCGCACATCATCAGATCTCCGAGAGTGATGCTGAGGACCTGGATCTCAAGTGAGTGTTTGTTAGTTAAGATGTAAAACTTGCAAAGCAAACCAAAACTGGGAAGACACAAGATAAAAGCAAAAGAACTCATCAAAATTGCTATGAGGAAATAACGCTTAATAAAAACAAATTTTGAAATATTATAATACTGTACATGAATAATCCATTGAATTAGAAATTGGAATTAGGATCACTGTACAGTCGGTCCTCCGGTAACGCGGCTAATGTGTTCTGGTAACCTCCCGTGTTACCAAAAATTTAACGAACCCAAATGTTTACAGGTTAAACGTACCTTTGTGTTCTGGGGATTTCCACAAAGTCCACTTTTTCTCCATAGAAGCCTATGTTATAATAATTGAATCAATTATAAAGGTTATTTGATGTGTGCATTGAGTTGATTTGCCCATTGCAACAACTCTTACCTCTGAATAAATATTTTGTTTAGGCTAGGCTAGTTAAGGAGAGAGAGTCACAGCAGTGCCGCCATTTTCGTTCGAAGCTCTGAAATCCCGCCATCATATTTCTCACCTCACACAATAACTACACATTTTAGAATGGTCTACTCTTCACTCAACGCACGGCAACGACCATATCTACCTCTGGTATGCATAACAACTTGGTTAGGCCATTTATTTGCAGAGATATGAGCATCGGTAAATGGCGAAAATCGTAACTTCGGAATTCCCGTCTAACTCGCCGTCATATATTTCTCACCTCACACAATAACTACACAATGTAGAGTGTTCTAGTCTTCACCCAACGCACAGCAACGACCATATCTACCTCTGGTATGCATAAACACTTGGTTAAGCCATTTATTTGCAGAGATATGAGCATCGGTAAATGTCGAAAATCGGGAGTAATGGTTCGGCGGCCGAGATAGCCTAGCCACACATTGCACACAACAACAACACACACACACACACTCACTCGACATAGCCAAACAATAACATACTGTACGTGTGTTTCGGTAATTATTCTCACCTCACACAATAACTACACAATGTGGAGTGTTCTAGTCTTCACCCAATGCACGGCAACGATCATATATACCTCCGGTATGCATAAAAACTTGGTTAGGCCATTTATTTGCAGATATATGAGCATCGGTAAATGACGAAAGTCGGGAGTAAAGGTTCGGCGCCAGGCTAGACCCCGTGTCAGTGCAAGTGTTGACCGTGTTCGCAAAAAATTTGATATTTGGGGTGTACCGCGTGCCACCAAATCTGCGTTTCCAAAACGCGCGTTACCGGAGGACCGACTGTATTTTGATATGTCACTTGTCGCGAGCCGTGGCATAGTCAGTAGAGCGTCGGCTGCTGATCAAAGGGTCGGCGGATCAAGCCTGCACTGTCAAAATGTTAATAGTAGATGTCAAGCCCGGGCAACTTGACCTAGTGATTTGTGACAAACGCCTAATGTTCATGGCCACCCCTTCTCGGGAATTACAGCGTCTGGCAAAAAAAAAAAAAAAATAATAACTATAAAAAGAAGAAGAATACAGTCACAATATTAACTTTAAAAAGATTAAATTTATGCAGCAATTTACTTGCATCAAACCCTCTGTCTACTAAGACACAATAGAGAATAGACAATAGGCTAATAGAGAAAATTAGAAGCTATAGTATAGGACAGAAATGTGTGAAATGGATAGATGCCTTCCTGAAAGATCGGAGACAGAGGGTACTGGTGAATGGAATAGGCTCGGGGTGGAGGGAAGTTACAAGTGGGGTACCTCAGGGATCTGTGTTGGGACCACTACTGTTCGTTATGTTTATCAACGACTTGCCTGAAGTTATAATAATGGAAGTGAGATATACCTTTATGTGGATGACACCAAGCTGTATAGAAGAGTGAGGAGTAAGGAAGATGTGGATTTGCTTCAAGGAGATGTGGAGGGAATGAAGGGATGGTCTGAACATTGGTTAATGCCTTTTCATCCAAATAAATGCAAGTACTGTACATGTGGATTGGGACAAGCAAGACAGACAAGGTGGGATACAGTATGTATGAAGCGATGGAGGAAGTGAATGCAGAAAAGGATATAGGAGTAGTGATAGACAATAAGTTAAATATCTCAGAACATTTAGCGGAAAAGATAAATAAAAGCCAATGGAATTGTAGGGCTGATAAGGAGGACATTCGTGTCGATGGATGAAGAAATCTTCAGAAATCTCTATACAGCGCTGGTTAGGCCGCAACTGGAATATGCGAACCAGGTGTGGGCTCCATATATGGTAAAGGATATAGAAGCAGTGGAGAAAGTGCAGAGGAGAGCTAGCAAGCTAGTACCAACGTTGAAGAACGCGGACTATGAGCAGAGGTTGAGGACACTGGGACCTCCGACACTGGCATATAGGAGAAAGAGAGGGGATATGATAAGAGACTTTTAAGATAGTGTCAGGAAAGTATGATGAGGATGTGTGTGAAGGTATCTTCTTGATGCGGGAGGGAACAAGAACGAGAGGACACTCTAAGAAAATTTACAAAGAAAGAAATAGGCTTGAAAAGGCAAAGAACTCATTTTGTGATAGAGTGGTAAATGAGTGGAACGCACTGCCCCAGTATGTAGTCGATTCCGAATCAGTAAGGAAGTTTGAAAGTAATCTTGATAAAGCATGGGGAAGACAAGATTTGAAATTTGATTACAAAGCAAAAATACAGAATAGTAAAAAATTTGCGTCTGCTACCGCCGCCACCAACACCGTGAACGACCGCAGCAGTGCAAGTACTGGTACTGAGCTGGATACACAGGCCTAGTTTGCCTTTTTCCAGAGGATCTACTGTAAGAAACTGTAAGAAAGAGTCTGTATAGTAACCTAGCTCTAGCCCAAAAGTCAAATTTAAGAATGCAATCACAATAATTGACCTTAAAAAGATTATTTTTTTTTTTTAAAAGATTAAATTTAAGTAACAATCTGTCCTTCCACATGATGTTAAGAGAAGATAGGTCATTTTTCTGGCCCTCCTTCGTCCTCATGTTTAGCTCTATTAGTTTTCAGATTTTAAGATGTGTGCCCCATTAGTTTGTCAATTTTAAGAATTTTTGCCCCATTTCTTTGTCAATATTAAGACCTTTCGTGTTATATAGGTGTAAAAAAATTCCCTGGCGAACGACAGTGAGCCTGTAATGTTGGAAGAACCGGCCAAATTTTTGTACCGAAAAATTTACAAATTAATCTAGAAGGGGGATCTAATGGATGTTTTTTTTTAAATTTGATGAAGGTCTAGGGAGAAAACTAGAAAAATAATGAATACATGCAAAAGTTGCCCAAAAAGTGAACCATCCCCCCTTAAAAAGATTAAATTTAAGTAACAATCTGTCCTTCCACATCATGTTAACTGATGTGATGAAACTTTCCACAGACCCGGGTTCTACGTGGGAGACGATTCTGAGGACGGCAGCGAGGGCGGCTCTATCGTGGTGGAAGGGATCGGGCTGGACGACGCCTACCCCACGGCGGCCAAGAGTCAGGTTGGTAGTGGTTGTTGTTGTCGTTCTTGTCGTTCCCTAGGCTGCCTGGCCGAATGATTCCAAAACGCTCACTCTTGTAACGTCTTGGTCCGCTTGCTATCACTCTTTGCTGCCTACTCTAATTTTAGCCCTTTCAAGATCCATTACGCTTTCTTTTTTCTGGCTATTATTAGACCTTTTTTCAGATTAGGAAGGGTAGTACAAAGGAGGAGTACAAAGGAAATCAAGCAACAACAGGTCTAGTGACCCTTCTAGGTTGCTTGTCCTCCAAAACACTGAGGATCAAGTGTCCAAACAGTGGTTTAGAGTGGGTAAGGGAACATTGGAAAGAGAACTACTGCCCTGCCACTAACGTGGCAGGACTAGGAAGTTAGTAGGGGACATATGGGTTAGTAACTGAGGGGAGGATAAAGTTATTCATTTACAAACGCAGTCAGTCGCGGGTTTGATGCGAGATATTTGTCTAGGCGGAATTTAAATGAATCAACGGTGCTGCAGTCTATAACGGGTATATGGAAGTCAGAGGGTCAATTGAGATAATCTTTACCCTTATAATTTCCACAGATCCTTCTTAAACTGTTATTATATTGTAAAACTTGCAAAACAAACAAATCAAAAATAAAATAAAAGGAAAAGTGGGGAATGGGCTTGAGTAAATACATACATACATACATACATACATACATACATACATACATACATACATACATACATACATACATACATACATACATACATTTTGTTTTTGTATGTATGTATGTATATACTCAGGCCCAATCCCCACTTCTCCTTTTTTTTGGGGGGTAGGGGGGTTGCCGACTCAAGACTGAGCCAGAATAGGGACAACACAACAGAAAACAAAATACAAATTCACACACATCTATTTTACGTCCCAGACGCTGCCCCACAACACCAAGAAGCCGTCATTTATGGGTCACCAGCGCAGCCTGTCTGACTGTGCCCCGGTGGTGGAGGAACTAACACCCTCCGACTCCCCCCAGCTCCAACCATCGCAGGACGACCTCACTATTGGGAAGAGGTCAGCCTCACACAGGTTCAGCAAGCTCCTCGCCAGTGTACGCAAAAGTAGAAAGTAAGTTTGAAATTTCTTCTGATTTTAACATTAACCTCTCCAGTGTAGGCAAAAGTAGAAATTATAATGTACTGTACTGTACTGTATAGCCCTTTTTTTTTTTTTTTTTTTTAACTCTGCTTCCAGTTGGGAAATACCACCCATTTCATATTGCCTAGCAAATACTTTTGGCATCAGCTAGGACTAGCTATGTAATTAACTTTGGTTAGCTAAGGAATTAACTTTATTTGGTGTTTACAGGCGTCGAGAATCAACCAGCAGTCGTGCCAGCAACTCTTCCACAGCCTCTGAGCGGATGACAGACCGCATGGCCGTGTTTCTGCAGTCCGCTCGGCGAGTCCGAGGCATTAGCTCCCACAGTCATTCACTCACAGACCCCACTGGCTCTGACGAAGAGGCGGGTGACCCACGCTTCACCCTCAGCTCAGAGTCCCTGTCCGACCCAGCGCACGACATGGATCTGTTCACCACCGAGCTACCCCAGGACAACCCCACTGAATCTCACTCCTTACAAGACACCTTTATGTCCAACACCCTCACACCCACCTTAGCCAGGCCGCTTGTGTAAGTTACTGGGGGAGAAGTTTGTTTTTGTAGTCCTTTATTTCTTCACCTTTTTATTGATTTTTTTTTACATTATTCAATCTCTGTAATTTCTTCTTTGTATAGGTTTAGGGGTAAGTAAGGACCCATCTTAGGCGAACCGTTTTTTGTTAGTTACCAGAGTGGGCATTGATTTTATACAGTATTATTTTCTTACAGTTTCTTACAGTAGATCCTCTGGAAAAAGGCAAACTATGCCTGTGTATCCAGCTCAGTGCCAGTACTTGCACTGCTGCGGTCGTTCACGGTGTTGGCGGCGGCGGTAGCAGACGCAATATTTTTACTATTCTGTATTTTTGCTTTATAATCAAACTTCAAATCTTGTCTTCCCCATGCTTTATCAAGATTACTTTCAAACTCCCTTATTGATTCGGAATCGACTACATACTGGGGCAGTGCATTCCACTCATTTACCACTCTATCACAAAATGAGTTCTTTGCCTTCTCAAGCCTATTTCTTTCTTTGTAAATTTTCTTTGAGTGTCCTCTCGTTCTTGTTCCCTCCCGCATCAAGAAGATACCTTCACACACATCCTCATCATACTTTCCTGACACTATCTTAAAAGTCTCTATCATATCCCCTCTCTTTCTCCTATATGCCAGTGTCGGAAGCCCCAGTGTCCTCAACCTCTGCTCATAGCCCGCGTTCTTCAACGTTGGTACTAGCTTGCTAGCTCTCCTCTGCACTTTCTCCACTGCTTCTATATCCTTTACCATATATGGAGCCCACACCTGGTTTGCATATTCCAGGTGCGGCCTAACCAGCGCTGTATAGAGATTCCTGAAGATTTCTTCGTCAAGTGACACAAATGTCCTCCTTATCAGCCCTACAATTCTATTGGCTTTGTTTATCTTTTCCGCTAAATGTTCTGAGAAATTTAACTTATTGTCTATCACTACTCCTATATCCTTTTCTGCATTCACTTCCACCATCGCTTCATACATACTGTATCCTACCTTGTATATCTTGCTTCTCCCAATCCGCATGTACTTGCATTTTTTTGGATGAAAAGGCATTAACCAATGCTCAGACCATCCCTTCATGCCCTCCACATCTCCTTGAAGCAAACCCACATCTTCCTTACTCCTCACTCTTCTATACAGCTTAGTGTCATCCGCATACAGGTATACCTCACTTCCATTAGTTATAACTTCAGGTAAGTCGTTGATAAATACGGTATTATTATTATAATTATTATTATATGAGATGCCGAAGTCTCCAACCAGGGTGCAGAAACACCAGCAAGATGAATCCACACAAAACACCCGGAGGCACTGGAGAGAGACTACAGCATCGTTAGGGGAAAAAAACAAAAACAAAAAACATACAGTACAGTATATACTGTATATATACATATATTAAACACAGATAAAATGAATAATAAAATATTATGCAGTGGAGGATATCAAATATAAATATAATACAATAAAATAGAATAAAATAAGTTCAAAAATTAGAATTAATGCTGCAAAAAAGCATTAACTCTAGACTTAAAAATGGAGATATTAGCTGAATTGACTAGGTCATTTGGCAACTTATTCCACAAGTCAACCATGGCCGGCACAAAACACCGTGAAAACTGTGTAGTAGAAAAATTAACACGGCTCATGGCAAGATCATTAAGATTGCTTGTGAATCTAGTTGCACGAGCCCGGACATAGGGCCCAGGCAAAACCCCATGTAAGGGATGCTTAGGGTTGTTAAAAACTTTAAGTAAAAGACTAAGGGCACCCACTTTACGTCGATGACCCAGATCAAGGGACAAATGGGGTAGAATAAAACTAATAGAATTTAGTGACCTGTCAAGCAACTTGAGATGGCAGTCAGCTGTCAAGCAAGGCCCTGTGCCCCTCACCAATTATGAAGGAAAAGTTGAGGGGTAAGGGGAAAATGTGACGCTTTGGCTCCCAATCTGACAACTTCTAAGTTGGCAGTAGGGAGGTCAATCCACGGAAAAGACGCCGCCACTTGAGATCTAGAAGATATATAAGTAAAAAGAACAGTCAGAGTAAGCTATGGGTATGGCAGAGATCGCTCAGTTCTCACTCGGATAGACCAGCCCATCACCACATGACTAGAACCCAATCCTCTCGGCATCAGCTAGGAAAGGCCCTAGAAAGCCGCCTTTGGCGGGGGGATAGCTCCCCTATTTCAACTCCTTTCGGGGTTGGGCACCCGCCCAAAGCAGAGGTTATACAAGAAACTTCACGTTAAAAATGCTTGATTAAAATTATTTATGTCAAATTTTAGAATACAGTCACAGTAATTGACCCTAAAAAGATTAAATTTATGTAACAATTTACTTGCCTCATATTAATACGGTAAATACGGTTCCTTGAAAGATAGAGGAATGACTATAGATCAGGCAAGAGAAGTGGTAATAAATAGAAATTAATGGAGAATGCTTGTGAATAGATGAGTATAAATGCGGTCGTTTGGGAGTCCAGTTAGAATAGATAATATTCCGTCAGGCGCCTGGCCTGGGGAGCCGGTGGTAATGAAGGGTGCGCCTGGAAGCATGGTGGCCGGGCTTGTGGTGGCTCCGCTGCGGGTCTGCCTGCAGAAATCGGAGCCTCTCCGGGGGATCTGGGACCTGCGAATCTTTTACTGGGGACCCCAAATGGGCCTGGGTCTCTGGATATTTCTCCTGGACGACCTAGATGTGTGTGATTTTGTGTTTTTCTGATGTGTTGTGATGTCCCTGTTTGGGCTCTGTCATGAGTTGGCCACCCCCATAAAAAAAAAAGGAAAACTGGGGTAAGTGCCAGAGTATACACACACACAGTCACACACACACAAGGGGAGGTGTGGTGGAGTGGTCTTGCCAATGGGCCCGGGTTCGAATCCCGATATGTCAATAGGAAGATATTTTTGGGATGGAATTTGTGCTGTGCCTAGTATCAGTGCATTACCACAAAGCCCACCGAAATGCCAAATAAATACCCTTATTGTTCCCTGATTAAATAGCACTGTATGAATATTCCCATGTTCAAAATACTGTATGCTACAGGGGGACAATGCCTAGTGAGTTAATTGCTCAATAGGTGGCATTCTGAGAGTGAGGGTCCGAGTCTAGGAGGTGAGACAATGAAGCACTGGAGCGAGGCAGTTTCAGAGATGGGGCTGCTTCGAGCTGTGAGTGGGCAACTAAGCCCCATGCATCCTGCGAAGGAAAGATGGCAGGGGCTGGTTGCAGCTAAAAGTGCTTCACATGTCTCACCCCTTAGACTGGAACGAGACCTCACTGGCTTCTCCGTTTAATGTAGAACGGTTGAGAGGGAGTAGTTGGAATAAAAAAACATACATACTGTACATAGGCTACATACCTTAACCCCTTCAGACTCATATAACGCAGAGGTTGCCAGATTAGCAATAAGAAATAGAGTTCTCTCACTCTTATAATTACCTCTCCAAAATTAGTTTTCTGCCCACAGCTAACTCAAAGAAAACTGCAGAGGTTGAAGTAACTAAACTAAAGGTTTGTAAATACCCCTGATGGTAATGAAGGCTTTAACCCGTGGAGCCCCGGCTAGTTTTGTAATGTTTGTTAACCAGAACCCGGCCGGTTTTCAAAAAATGGTTTTATTCCAGAAACAATAGCGAATGGGTTAGGAATGAAGGAAAAGCCACGAAAAACCGCTCAAAAAGCTTAAAAAATGGTCCTACAGAGCCCCCGAAAACGTATTTTACAAGAGTAAAAAATTGAAGGCAATTACCCCCAAAAACCAGGTTATTGCGCGCTCACGCGCACGCACGTGGACTTTGAGAGTTTTCAACCATCGGCACGGTTGCGTGGGATACGTACACAGTTCCCATACAAATCTGAGCCCTCTTGAGTGGCTACACCTGAGGTTACGGTCGGCGCAATTAGGGTGACGCGTCAGGCGCGTCGCTGGGGCTGTGCGTTACATACATCGCCGACGCGTCGCTGGGGCTGTACGGGTTAAAGTATCCCTAATAGGCTCAAAATTGCGTCATATGTCGGAGAGGGTTAAATGCAGGGTGATGCGAGTTCAGTTACCTTGGGGTAGACGTCTTCCTTGTACCCTTGGCAACTGAATTCAGCATAATACTGTATATATATAGAATACTTTTTTTTTTTTTTTTTAAAAGCCCTCCGTCTACGTATTGTGAAAAACCTGTTATCCTCCGGCAAATTGTGGGGTTGAGTGAGTGAAGGGGGGGGACAGTGAATGAAGGAGGATGCATGTTTTTCATAATACGTGTTGCTAGCCCCAAACGCGCGAGCAACTGTAGAATACTGTATATGTTTTTTATGCAGGTTGAGAGGCCAGCCCTATAAGAGTTTTGTTATGACACTCGGTGGTCTGATTAAACTACGAAAATTCTATCTCTATCTACTTATTATCTACCCATCTCCCCCCTCATACTATGCTCCTTGTCACGGTTGGGGGGCTTCGGGGCTGGCGACTGGAGCTTGGTGGGGGAGGGTTATAGTTATTTCCCTCCCTCCCTCGAGCTTTTGTCGTTAGCTTGACTACACAGAAAAGTAACCTAACCTAACCTCACGGAAAAGATTTTGCGTAGTTTTTCATTCCTCTTTCCATGTTTTTCCCCTTCTGTTCTTATTCTGTCTCATTCTGTTCTCCTTCGGACGGCCTATATCATATGAGGCCTCTCGAAGTCAAGGGGCCTACGAACCAAATCACAGTTTCGAGTAATAAGGGGTTAAAGTCTAAGAAAGGTACTGCACTCCAACACCAACATCATTTTTATTTGTCAGGTCAAGAGCTTTCCATTGATGTATAATATTTGTCATAGGAGTATAATTTTGGAGTGCAGTACCTTTCTTAGACTTTAACCCCTTATTACTCGAAACTGTGATTTGGTTCGTAGGCCCCGTGACTTCGAGAGGCCTCATATGCCACCCTGGCTTGGGCCTTGGTTGTTGGCTCCTGTTTATATGCTTCTTATTTCCAGTGATTTTTCCAGTTCTCTTGTCTTATATTGCGTCCTTCCTGTTTTGGTTTGTTTATTTTGCAAGTTTAGCATTATAATTTCTTAACTAGTTGATAGTGAATAGGTAGCTCAGGTAACGCAGGAAAGAAAATTGGTAGGCCTACTATTTTGTTTTTATAATTTATTTATTTCTTCCCTTTTTTTTTTAGCTTTCTCTCCTTTTCTCTTTCCCTGGCTTGTATCCATTCGGCCCCATTCAGCCCACTGTTTTAAGACGTTTACCCCCATCCAGGTATCGATTTCTTTCTGGTGAGCGATAGCGAGCCAGTATTGTATGGAGAAATCCGGCTTCGACGGAGACATTTTTCTATCGAAAAATTTACAAATTTAGCCTGCTGTCAAAACAAAGATATATATACTGTATATGCTGGCTCGCTACCGCTCGCCAGGAAAATATTGACACCTGGATGGGGGTAAACGTCTTAAAACAGTAGGCTGAATGGGGCTGAATGGATACAAGTCAAAGAGAGAGGGAGAGAAAGAGAAAAAAAGTGAGGTGGGCTCCCTTAACCTAACAAGTGCGCATGGGGGTAATTGGAAACGTCCCCCTGTGCTGACGTATTTGAGATGTTTCCGTCACTAAAATATTCATTGTGCCATTAATAGCATTAATACTTATCCATATGCGCCTATTATGGGTTGATTATAAAGGTATTAACCTGAAACAACAATAAAACGAGTGAAAACAGCGTTTGGATGGTCAAAATCGGAGATATAGCCCGCGAGTTGTATAATGTATGGGTGAGGCAAGCTGCTTTCCCGCCAATTTCCCCCAAGGCCACTGAGACACAGTCGATCGATACTCTCTCTCTCTCTCTTGCACTCGCTTGCCATCAGTGATGACAACACCCTGCTTGCAACTCGCTAATGTTAGCACGAAAATATACCTCAGAATAAGGGAATAACAGGGAAAATAGGTGATAACTGAAGGAGAGGAGGAAAGTGGGGAAGGAGGGGAGGTAGAGGACTGAGATTTTGCATGGCCCAGGGGCCAAAAAAAAATAAAAAAATACAAAAATAAAAATAAAAACAATATTTTTTTTTCGATGTCAAAAGTTGATTTTTTTTTTTCACTCACTCTTAAGAGTCTCCCCGCAGTCCGCCGGGGGAACTCTTAAGAGTCTCCCAGCAGTTCCCGGGTTAACCAGACCACATGACATACTCCCAGTAAACTTTCTCTTAACCGAAGGTCTTGCATCCGAAAGGTTTTATTTACCTTAAGGGGAGGTATTTAGTCTGTTCCCTAGTCATTAATCAAGCTTAAAATTTCACCCCATAGACCCCCTTTCAAGATAAATTTGTAAATTTTTCGGTAGAAAAATTTCCCGGCCAAAGGCCGGTTCTTCATAAACTTCACGCTCGCTATCGCTCGCCAGGAAATAATCGACACCTGATGGCACGAATGGTCTTAAAATTGACATAAATGGGGCAAAAGTTCTTAAAATCGCCAAACTAATGGGGCGAACGTATTAAAATCTCTAGAGCAATGGGGCTAAACATGAGGGAGAATGGGGTCCAGAAAAAAATCCCTCAAGTGGAGATCTCCCCGGTGAGCTCTTGAAAATTCTTATAACTGCAACGTTTGAGAGCCCATCAGAAAATCCACCAAAAGTGACCTTGTAGATTTCTCATTATCATTTCTGTCTTGAGTCGGCCACCCCCAATAAAAAAAAAAAAAAAAAAAGAGGGGGTAAAAAAAGAAAAGAAAACAAATGGGAAAAGTGGGGATTGGGCCTAAGTAAATAGATAGATAGATAGATGTGCCAGAGTATATAAATAGATAGATAGACAGATTTCTCCTATTATCTGCTTTTTATCTCTATTATTTATAGTTTTATTATTTGTTTCTATCTCTATCCAGCTATGTCCCTTATTAACCTAGGAACTGCGACTTTCCTTTCGGAAGGCACGGTATTTAAACGCGTGTAAGAAAAACCCTTCAAATACCGTACCGGTGCTGGAAAATGTCTCAAAATTGGGTGACACATAGAAAGTAGTGGCATCTGTCCATACCACATCCTCCACTCCTTTATACCCCCCCCCTCCTCCCTCCCTCCCTCCCTCCCTCCCTCCCTCCCTCCCTCCCTCCCTACCTCCCTCCCTCCCTCCCTCCCTCCCTCCCTACCTCAACTTGATCTTTTATTTTGCGCAGGTTCAAGCAGTTCACGGGTTAATGAACAGATGAACAGAAGTCATTGGTGTTTGGACTCTATTTAACTCTTTCACTACCGGAGATGCATGTTGTTATATTTTCAGCTATATTTAGACGATATTATGCATCTTAGAAAGGATCTGTGGTAGTTAAAAGAGTTGTTGTTGTTGTTGTTCCTCCCGTTCCTCCCTAAGCTGCCTGGCTGAACAGCCCCAAGGCCCCGTTGAAGGCCAAGGCCATAACCGAGCGCCCCCACAGAACCCTCCCTGCCGACCACAATAAAGCCTGGGTGACCGAAGCCACTACATGGCGGGGAGCTAAGGAGGGTGCGGAAACGCCCGGGAAACCAAAGACCCACCCAGGGCCCTGTGCCCCTCAGCAATTATGAAGAGAAAGTTGAGGGGCAAAGGAAAAATGTGACGCTTTGGCTTCCAATCTTGGTAGATTGGGAGGTCAATCCACGGAAGAGGCGCCGTCACTTGAGATCTAGAAAATATATAAGTAAAAGGAACAGTCAGAATAAGCTATGGGTATGGCAGAGATCGCTCAGTTCTCACTCTGATAGACCAGCCCATCACCACAGTTAATTGAGATACTTTGTAGCCTCTTAAGCTGAATAAAATTGTCTAATAATGGCCAGAATATCATGAAAAGAGGAATCGGTACTGAAGGAGTTAAGGGGGAAGGGTTTATTTTATGCTCACTGAGTGACAGCCTGGGATAATTCCTGTGGAGTCTTGTATGTCAACAACATGTTATAGTTTATTTGCTGTAAGTAGGTGAGAAATCATGACATCTAATCTTTGTACAGTAAAAGTCCTGTAATCCGGGCCTCGTTCCGATTACCGGATTTTTCGGATTATTGAAATTTACCCCTATGAACCTGTGTATTAATGGCCTGACGAAAACCTGAACACAATATAGGCTATGCATATGCACAATATAACGCTATACATCCAATATGACACATAATGGTAAACTTTTAAAGTGATTTCATGAACATATGATATGTGTGTGTACCATTATGTGTTATTTGAGTGGGTTTTGGGTGGCCTAATGCCTCAAAAAGGGGACTTTGGGACTTTTTGAATTTCGGACTATCGGGTGAATTCGGATTTGGCCTCATTTTCAAAATTCGGAGCTAATATCTCTACCATTTGGGAAGAGTCGGTCAAGGAATAGATGTGGAAATTTACAGTCAATTTGCTCTAGCCCTTGATGAGTTACAGAGGATAGAGGTCATGATTTCTCGCCTACTTACAGCGAATAGACTATAGGCCTAACACAAACTACAATTATTTTTGTTCATTAATAAGGGATATAGATACCTTAGCATTAGATAGATACTGTAGATAGGGGTACGGAGATTCCAGAAAGATCAATATGAGAAAAAAAAGTTAAAGAATTGCCAACTGTTTGATGAAAGAAGATATGAGATGGATCCAACTTTCTGAACATTCTTTTTCCATTATATTTTACTTATATATTTCTTGTGTATTACTTACAGTATATTTATATTTCTTATGATTTGTACATATTTTCTCTTCTCGTATGTCAAACTGTCTTTTAACCGAAAATTTATTTAATTTGTAATATCACCAACCCACAAGTTAGGGCGGGGCAACCCCGAAAAGGGTTGAAATAGGGGAACTATCCCCCCCGCCAAAGGCGGCTTTCTAGGGCCTTTCCTAGCTGATGCTGAGAGGATTGGGTTCTAGTCATGTGGTGATGGGCTGGTCTATCAGAGTGAGAACTGAGCAATCTCTGCCATACCCTTAGCTTACTCTGACTGTTCCTTTTACTTGTATATTTTCTAGATCTCAAGTGACGACGTCTCTTGCGTGGATTGACCTCCTAATCTACCAAGATTGGAAGCCAAAGCGTCACATCTTTCCTTTGCCCCTTAACTTTCTCTTCATAATTGCTGAGGGGCACAGGGCCCTGGGTGGGGCTTTGGTTTCCCGGGCGTTTCCGCACCCTCCTCAGCTCCCCGCCATGGAGTGGCTTCGGTCACCCAGGCTTTATTGTGGTCGGCGGGGGGGGGTTCTGTGGGGGCGCTCGGTTATGGCCTTGGCCTTGCTCGGGGCCTTCGGGCTGTTCGGCCAGGCAGCTTGGGGAAAACAACAACAACAACAACAACCCACAAGTTATCTTACAAATTAACCTAATTAATGAAATAAATTTAATTAATGAACACGTGTGGCACTCCCAGGACTCGAACCTAGGATACTCGCACAGAAATCCATTACGCTATCAAGACAGTTATAGGTTTAAGCACACTCTAACGATATATTATCCATTCTCGAATACTGGATATTAATCTAAGCATGTACTTGTACCCAACTGCACTATGATAGCCTAATGATTACATGAATGAAATATCAAGAGCCCCTTGAATTTTAGTCAAGAGAAATTTTACCGGGGGGCTGGGGGATTGCTGGAGGGACCTTGTTGATCCCTGGTCTCTGGGTCTTCTCCTAGGTGACCTAGATGTATGTGAATTTGTATTTTGTTTTTGTGTGTTCATTATTTTCTGTTGTGTTATGTTGTCCCTGTTCGGGCTCTGTCTAGAGTCGGCCACCCCCAGAAAAAAAAATGGGGATTGAGTATATAGAATAGAATAGAACATGGAAATCTCATAGGGGTGACCTGTATTTGTTGTTGTTGCAGAGAATGTCGGTTAAGCCCGATAGCCAGTAGAACCTCAATAGCCACAATGGGGTCCCTGTCTATGGGTGAGAGTGGGGTGGAGCTGCGACGGGGGGGACGTGGGGGCTCCATCCGGGGGTCCAGCGGGGCACTCTTCATAGGGGAGGACGTGGGGGGCAGGAGAGCGGACCACGGGGGAGGAGGAGGAAGCACCACCCCCATCCTCCCGGCTCCTCCACCCCCGGCACCAACTCCCACCACCATCACCAGCCACTGTCAACCCAGAGCTACCTCACCCTGCGCTCCATCACCAACCATCGGAGGGTTGTGTCCGAGTCCAGCCACGAGGAGAAGAACACACGCAACTCTCTCAAGGGCTTCCTCTCATCCAGTTATGATCAAGGGCATCAGTAAGTTTATTTGTAAATGAAGACTTGATTTACTGTACTTATATATATCTTATGTATTACTGTACTTACATATTTCTTATAATTTATACAATTTTCTTTTTTCGCTTGTTATGAAAAAAAAAAAATAGGAATGGGCCCGAGTAAATAGATAGATAGAATGAAATGTGATTGGATATGATGCCCGCTCAGATGCACAGCAAAACCCTTTTGGTTTAGACTAATGTAGTCCCTTTCTGGAAAGTGCAAATTTTCTTAGAATTAGAAATATCTCCGTATTTCAGATTTTTGCCTTAAACTATTGAACTTTATATTGAAAAACCAGAGTAAAAGTTCAAATTAGATATACAGTAGACTAATTCTTTGAACGTGACGTTAATGCGTTGTTATTGTTCTATTAGTTTGCTTGGGAAACAGATTAACTTGCTCATGTAGTAATTTACACCCTATGTGGTGGATTGTGTTCTTTTATTTATAAAGAATTATTATTTTGCTTAAGCGTTGTTTCCACATAGCGATTTTGATTAGTGTTTTGTCTTTTTACTGTGTTCGTCAAAGTTTTGGTTTGTTTATATTGAAAGTTTTATTAATCTTACAGCATGTCCGGACATTTACCTCTAGCTTTCATATGGCTCACAATTTCTCATTTACTGCGAAATATGAAAATTATTTTTGTACAGATATGTGGATATAATAAGTTTGTTGTGTTTTCAAAGTTTAATTTCCGATCAATTTAAAAGCATTTTTCCACATACAGTATAGATTTTGTTTAGTGTGTTGTCGTTTCGTTAGTTTTTATTTTGATGAGTTTGTTATATTGATTTGATCAGTAACTTTTGAGTTCGTTTTCAAGTGTTATATTGTAATTAATGTATTATGAAAATTATTTGTTACTTTTTCCAGCCTAACCCTAAATTTACTGGAGGTGCAAGCGATGGTGCGATCTCCCTCTGGCTGTAGCGAGGTGTCATCAGTGAGGTCAGGTGTGCGTGGTGGTGTTAACAGGATGGGTTATGGAGCACCGGCACATCACCACCACCACCACCAACAACAACAGTCGGGCCGCTGCTATCTGGGTCTGGCTCTTCCGCTGGACCTGGACTTGTTGCTCTACGATGCCACCATGGACAAGGGGGCGTGTCAGGGGCAGGGGGCTCATCACGAGTCAGCTGGTGGACGGGGCGGCTAAGGAGAGGTTCCCCGCAATCACCGAGTCCGAATTGGAGAGTTCGGTCGAGGAGAAGTCTAGTGGGACAAAGAGTAAGTTGCCTGGTGTTTTATTATATTTAATATTATTATTTAATTGGGTGAGGGCTGCCCCTATCCAGAGTGAGGTTTGGCATTTTCTACCCAACCTTAGCCGTTTCTGTCTGTCTCATTTTACTGTCCTACTTTCATTCTGGGGACAGGGGGCTAGGAATCCTCCTCCCCTTGTAAAATTTACCTACTAGACGAGACAGAGAAAGGGGCAAGGGATGCGAAAGTGGTCCCGGACCCTAAGAAGTGGAACTTTAACTGTTGTTTCTGTTCAGTCTCTGTCTTGAGTCGGCCACCCCCAACTATGGCGTATGTGTCTGAGTACATCTATCTATTGCCTGACGCCGTGATTCCCGAAGGGGTGGCCACGAACGAAACGCCCCCATGCACCTCTGTCCCCAGTCAGTCGACGCCCCTCCTCCCAACCAGCACCGCTGGTCTATCAGAGTGAGAACTGAGCGATCTCTGCCATACCCATAGCTTACTCTGACTGTTCCTTTTACTTATACATTTTCTAGATCTCAAGTGACGGCGTCTCTTCCGTGCCCAAGATTGGAAGCCAAAGCATCAAATTTTTCCTTTGCCCCTCAACTTTCTCTTCATAATTGCTGAGGGGCACAGGGCCCTGGGTGGGGCTTTGGTTTCCTGGGCGTTTCTGCACCCTCCTCAGCTCCCCGCCATGGAGTGGCTTCGGTCATCCAGGCTTTATTGTGGTCGGCAGGGAGGGTTCTGTGGGGGCGCTCGGTTATGGCCTTGGCCTTGCTCGGGGCCTTGGGGCTGTTCGGCCAGGCAGCTTGGGGAACAACAACAACCAGCACCGCCTTCACTCATATACTTCTTCACTCCATCCTTCCACCTCTCTCTCGGTTTACCGCTCCCTCTCTGTCCTTCCATCTCGCTCATTCTCTTAGTCATTCTCTCGCTTCCCATACATTCCATATAGTCGAACCATCTCATGGTGTTCCTTTTCACACTTTCACACATCCACACCACACCTCTCTCTTTTTTCCTCATTCGTCTGTCTATCCCTTCATGTAACTCCGCACGCACTTCTCAAGTACAGTAACTAATTTCCACCCCTCTCACTCTTGGTCTGAGTCACTCCACCAACGTCCATGCTTCGCTTCCGGAAGTCAATGTCGGGAGTACCACACTGTCATGCAAGATTGTGTTCTTTTATTTAATAAATTTTATTTTAGTAAGCATTGTTTCTACATAGCGATTTTGATTAGTTATTTTGCCTTTACAGTAAACCCCCGCTAACTCGGGCTCTTTTTAGTCGGAAACCCGCACTTCTCGGAATAGCATCGGCCTCTCGGAAATGTCCCTGTATATCTCGGAAATTTCCGAGTTGGGCGGGATTTGTGTCCGGTCTACAATGTTCTCTCACTCGGTTTTAAGTGATTTTAGGATGAATTAAAGCCTGTGCCTTTTAATTATTGTGTTAATATTAATTACTATGTACTGTACTGTCCCTCAAAACATAATAAGGTTCGTATTTGTCATTAACCCTCCAGCCCCGGGGGCTATAGCTTGCGACTGTGCTGCGGTACCGGGTGTTTTGACGATCTTTGGCCTATGTTAACTACTCTGTAAGTCAATGAATATGGCATGTAATGTTGTGAATAAAAAAGAATAATGTTCCACAAACCTTCCTCTGTCGAATGGCGTTGAGTAGAGGTCTCTAGCCCCTCTGGTTGCATAATGGTGAGCGCGGGAAGACGAGTGCTTTTCGGCGGCAAATTAATCCCGCGTTCGGACGCGTCGCCCCGGCCATGGCTACGACGCACCTAGCCGCTCGTCGCGCCAAAGTATTTATCTCCCTTAGACGATTTTAGTGTCTGATATTGAGAATGTGATGTTTATTTGATATTTTCTAGTTATTTTGAGGCCAATTATATAAAATATGTTTATTAGGGTATCACTGCCACTGATATTGCTAATTTTCACTCGATACCGTACATTTTATTAGTACTTGAGGTAGGTTATTGTTGTATTAGGCACTGATTATTCGTTATCACAGGTGTTTATTATACTTTGGCCATCAAATATTAGGTCTTGTGTCACTTTCACTTTGACAAATATGCTTTAGAGAGTGTCACTGTCACTGATAATGCTCATTTTCACTCGATACCGTACATTTTATTAGTAATTGAGGTGGGTTATTGTTGTATTAGGCACTGATTATTCGTTATCACAGGTGTTTATTATACTTTGGCCATCAAATATTAGGTCTTGTGTCACTTTCACTGACAAATATGCTTTAGAGAGTCACTGCTAATGCTCATTTTCACTCGATACCGTACATTTTATTAGTAATTGAGGTAGGTTATTGTTGTATTAGGCACTGATTATTCGTTATCACAGGTGTTTATTATACTTTGGCCATCAAATATTAGGTCTTGTGTCACTTTCACTTAGTTATATGATTTGTAAACGTTTTATATACAATTTATTGTCTTTTTTCACTGATTTTTTCATATTCTATAGGTTCTTCTAATCATATGAATGTCACTTATTATATACATATGTGTCACTTTCACATATTATTATGGTGTAATTGTATTTGTATCAATTTTCTCATAATACATGACTTTTGTATAACAATAAATTGGTTTACTTCCACTTTTTGCCTATATATATACTGTACATATTGTCATTTTATTTGGCACTTTCAGTATGATTATTAGAACTCCTGCTTGGAGTGGTAATCAAAGAAGCACCCTTATAGCACAGAGTGCCACCTTGCACTCCACACACTCCATGGTGGACTTTTTACCTGACCTCGCCCTCAGCCTGCTGTTGTAGCAGACATGGCACCACTCCTGCTGCGTTCTTCCTGATTCATTCTGAGGCTGGGAACCAAGCCTGTGCCTATTCAGGTAATGAGCACACTGCAAGCGGTCAGTAACGGCGGGCCCAGGATGTGCCACTGCCCTCTGTGGCGTACCATACTTCTCCAGGAGCTCCGTCAACACCTGCTTTTGGAACCTCCGCAGGCTATTGAACTTCATGGGTGTGTTCACATTCCGAAGCTTGTATATATTGTAGGCATTCAGAACTGACATGTCCACCATATGCAGAAAGAACTTTTTGTACCATCTGCACGAGGTACGCAGGCAGTCAATGAAGCCTATCTGCATGTCGGACTTGTCCACCAGCCTCATGTTGATGTTGTAGTCCAGGACAGCATCGGGCTTGGTCACCCTGGCCTGGGTGCGGCGATCCACCTTGCCAGTCTCCACCATTTCCCCCTTGTGGATGGTGGTCAGGAGGTTGACCTTCCGCTGGTCGTGCCAGTGGATAGCCAGAATGGGCCCCGACTTCTTCTTGAACACATCACCTTTTTTGGTCTTTGGAGGGAAAGGTGGCATGCCCTTCCTTTTCCCTCGTACTGTGCCTACAGTCCCCGTCTTGCGCTCATGCAAGTACTGTTAGAGAGTGGGGGACGTGTAATAATTGTCCGTGTAGAGGACGTGATTCTTGTGAAAGTAGCGGTCCATCATGGCTTGCACCACTGCTCCGCCAAAGCCAATGAGGGGGTCCACAAGCAAGTCCCCTTCCTTCCCGCTGTAGACCAGGAAGTCCAGGACATAGCCAGTTTGGCAGTCGCACAGCACAAAGAATTTTATGCCAAAGCGATGTCTTTTTGAGGGGATGTACTGCCGGAAGCTGAGTTTTCCCCGGAACAGCACAAGAGACTCGTCAATGACGACCTTGCGGAAGGGCTTGAAGTAGGAGGTGAAGCGTTCTCGCATCATCTCGTATAACGTCCTAATCTTTCACAGCTTGTCACCGAGGTGGACGTCGGTGTTGGTGACAAGATGGAGCGCTGCGAGGATATCAAGGTACCGGTCGCGAGACATATATTTCCCGAAGGCAGGGGTGGATATCAGATCATTGGTGATCCAATAGTCAGGCAACCTATGCTTCTTGACATGAGGCATTAGCATGGTGAGTGCCAGGAACACCATGAACTCTTTATGAGTCACTGGGGTCCACTACCTCATGTGGCCCTTGGTCACCTTGCCCAAAAAGTGGACCTGGAATTGGTGCTGCTTATTTGTCTCTTTGACAACATAGCCTATCACCTCCTCATCAAAGAAGGCCTCAAATAGTTTGTGTGGTGGAGCATTGGGGCCTGCAGGAAAATTGGGGGTAATGCCTGAACCCTCCAGTACCTCATCAAAAGCTGGCACATCAGGGTTGTATCCATCCCCATCAACTACGTCTTGCCACTGAAAAACGTAGAATGGGTCTTGTCTACGCTGACGAGGAGCTCCAGCTGGTGGCCCAGCACGCCCACGGCCAACTCGGGAGGCGCGCGCCCTAGGGCAGCGAGGGCGTCGGCCAGGGCGGCGGCCAGCACGACGGGCAGCACGACGCCGGGCCAAGCGGATGGGTCGAGGGTCGTCGATGTCCATATAGTCATCGTCAGAGTGGTCATCTTGCCCTGACGGTGGACCTATGTAATCATGGCCAGAGTCTTCAGAGAGGTGCCCTTCATCATCAGTGGCCCCCACATAATCTGGCGGGGAACCAGTGATGCGTGGTCGGCGTGCGGGTGGGCGAGGTGGGGAAGGAGTGGCAGGTGAGGCTGTGTCCCCCCGAGGTCCTGGGCTCCTTGGCCTGCGACGAGTGACAAAAAGCAATGTTTCACTGTCACTAGGCCCAGGTATTGGTGATGCGAGCTCAAAGACTTCTTCAGGAAGACATGTTGAAGGCGGGAGAGGTGGGGAGGACCGTGGGGAAAGTTGCGGGGACGTATGGCTGGGACCGGCAGGGGTGGACGCCGCGGGAGCCTCGAACAAAACTCTCTTACTTTTCTTAATTTTTTTGGTATATTTCCTACCTTTCCCCTTTTCGGCAGCAGTATGTCTCCTGTCGGGGGACCTAGGAGGCAAATAGACCGAAAGTGGGGGGTCCTCAACCCTTGGCAATGGTGGGTGTGGTGGGGAAGAATGCGGGGCATCCGGGTCATCTTGGGTGGCGTGGGTAGATAAGGGAGACAATGGCGGACGAGAAGGGTCACCACGCTGACCCTCACTCACAGCCTCATCCTCACCAAGTATTTTTGCTTGTTCCCTAGCTGCCGCGGCCGCCTTCTCAAGTATTTTCTGCTTATACAAGTGTAGCTTGAAAGGCGATTTACCTGGGGAAGGGCTTGGAGTCGTGTCACTTATGCGAAATTTGGTGAGTGACCTTGAACTCTCCCACTCACTCACTCTCTCAAGTTCACTGTCTTTAGGTAAACCAGCTTCCTCAACAACTGGTACATCACCTTCATCACTCTCATCACTGTCATGTTCTCTCGCAAATCCCAGGAATTGCTCTTCTTTCTCACTCTCATGGCCATAATCACTCGACTTATAGTTACTGGAGTCGTCACTGACTATATCATCAACACTATACTTGGCATCAGCACGCTCATATAGTCTCAATGTCGTCTCAATACCTCCGGGAGATAACACATTTAGGCGATGGCGTCGGGGTAAGGCGCGACGAACTAGCAAGGGCGTCGTAGGAAGCACGGTATCGGACACAGCGGAATCACTATTTGGCGTACTGTCCATGATGGCGTCGGGGTAGATAATGTTGTTGTGGCGTCGTTTACGCCGGGTGGCGCCACCTACCGTCCCATGATACCAAAAATGTACGCGCGGCATTCGAAAGCACGCACGCAAGCAATGGGCGTTCAAGAGCCCTTCCGGGTTGCGCGGGCCGAGGTTGTTATGGGCGTTCAAGAGCCCTTCCGGGTTGGAGGGGTTAATATGATGAATTTCACAAAAAAAAAAAAAAAAAAATCTGATGCGGACTTTCCTCTTATAATTCGGAATTTTCCCTTTCTTAACCCTTCCAGCCCGGATGTCCTTTCAGAAGGACACCACGAAAGAAGGGCAGGTGCCCGGGTGTCCTGTTAAAAGGCTTGCGCTTGAAAGCGTGCTTCAAAATTCGCGCGGCCAAATTTTGTTTTGCAGGGGCGATCGCAGCGCCACCAAGCCTCAACTACTACCGTTATCAGTTCGTACGTGGCCGCCATACCGAGTAATACAAGAAAAATGGATTCCGACGCGTCCGATTCGGTGCAACCTCCCGCGCGCCCCACTGCTACCCCACTAGCAACTTCGACGCCTGTACCAACAGAGAAGAAACCACAACAACAGAGAGTGAAGCGTTTGTTGAGTGATAGCGCCATACAGCGAGCACTCTTTGATATTGAAGAGAGCAGTGGCGAAAGCTTGGTGGACAAAGAAACATTTATCAGTGCAAGAGCAGAAGACGATTTCGTTGGCTTTGGAGACGACGATAATGTGGATTTGTTTGAGGGGGGAGACAGTAGTGATGATCCTGATGTGGAAGTGTTTCAGGAAGGTGCTATTGAACTTCCAAGTGTCCTAGAACCTAGGCCTACCCCCTCGCCATCTTTCGTAGGTCAGCCTAGGGCTAGGCCTAGGCCTAGCCATAGCCCTACCCCCGGACCTTCCCCTTTGCCTGCCTGTACGCCCTTGAAAGTGGGCAAATATTTTTATAAACAGTCGCTGGTGAAAAGTGCAGCTAAAAAAGCACGCAGGGCAGCCGCAGAAAAGGCTAGGGAAGCTGAACAGAGTGATAGTGACGCCGACCCTGGACTAGCAACCACCCGCATTCCATTGTCACGATGCCTTGACCCGGGACGCCACTTGGGTCACCCACAGCCCTCGGCTTCATCTCTCCTTCAGGAGGACCAAAGGGCCTCTTCAAGTGGTATTGGTGATGTGCCACAGCCCTCAACACACCGCAGAGCATTATTTGTTGCGGAGAAGCCCTCAGCTCGCCGCAAAAGGAGCCCAACTCCCGAGGCCGAGGCTCTCAGTGTTGAAGCTCCCACAGCCTCCCGCGCCTCACACCGCCGACGCCCGGTCACTTCGGAACCAGAATTGTCTCTTGAAGAGGATGCTGACGACCCCAACATTGCCCCAGATGACCTGACGTCGCCTGAGGAGGAAGAGGAACAGGAACAGGAGGAAGTCCCGGCAAGACGAGTGAGAGGGCGAGGTCGTGGACGTGGTCAGGATGCCGACGCCGCTGCCCCTGGGCGTGGGCGTCCGCGTGGCCAAGGGCGTGGGCGTCCGCGTGGCCAAGGGCGTGTGCCAGGGCGTGTGCCTGCTGCACCTGCACGAGGATCAGCATCAGACCTGTTTGTGTGGACAGATGGGGCTGATTTTGAGCCAGATTGTCCTGCCTTTGACGAGGTACAGATGGGGTCCGGGGTGTCACCAACATTTCCCTGTGGCCCAGATGCTACCCCCAGTGAAATTTTCTGTGGCTTCTATGACGATGAAGTCATGGAATACCTCGTCGAGGAGACCAACAACCATCATGAGATCTGTGCCAACTTTCTTGGCAGGAAGACCAGTGCCAAGATGGTGGCATGGAGAGCTGTCACTGTGGCAGAACAATGCTGATGACACATATCAGGAAGCACGCTCTGGCAGACTACTGGATCACTGGCGACATCATAACGACTCCAGCATTTGGCAAGTACATGTCCAGGGACAGGTACTTCGACATCCTCTCCTATCTCCACCTGACAAACAACATGGCAGTCCACCTTCCCGACTCATTATGGAAGATCAGGAAGCTGTATGACATGATACGTCATCGGTTCACCACCTACCTGAATCCTTTCCAGAAGATGTGCCTCGACGAGTCTCTGGTCCTGTTCCGTGGTAGGCTGCACTTCCGACAGTATATCCCGTCCAAGAGACACCGCTTCGGCATCAAGCTCTTCGTCCTCTGCGCCTGTTTGATGGGGTATGTGCTGGACTTTGTGGTCTACAGCGGCAAGGGTGGAGAAATTGTGACTGACCCCCTCATTGGTTTTGGTGGCGCTGTAGTGAAGAAGATGATGGAGAGGCATTTCAATAAAAACCACATCCTCTACACAGATAATTACTACACGTCGCCTCTCCTGACCTAGTACCTCCATGACCGCAAGACCGGAACTGTCGGCACAACCCTCGGTTGGGTTACCTTCTTAGGAAGGTAATCAAGTCGTACCCCACCTGCTCGTGGTGACCCCGCAAACACCCATTTCTATTTATTTTTTCCATTTATTCTTTTTTCAAGATAGGGTGACACAAACGGGAGCGGCGCTACCTGGGTTTATCCCAGGTAGTAGTTTAATTTTACTGTAATTTTATTAAGTGTTTTATATATTTTTAATTGTAGGCTACATAAATATAAACAATGGCCGGCCAAGGCAAACGGAGGCAGAGTTTATTCAGAGCTATGAATTTGAGGGATTTCTGGCAGATGGTAATGAAGTGGAGGATCAATTGACTGTAGTGAAGAGACAGATGATGGGTCTGTTAAGATGGAAGGGAGTTATGGAGAATTGGAGGAGAGATATAGGTGTGAAGGTGGAGTCACTGACAGAAATATGTGGAGCCAGTTCAGTAGCAACTGCAGATGGGCCATTAATTGCTAACGTAGATGCTGTGATAAGGAAAGTAGATGAGTAGGAGGCAGAGAACATGGCACTCAAGGAGCAGCTAAAGGAGTATGAGGGCCATTTAAGTGAGAAAGTAAAGGGATAAGTGAGGAGAAAAATGAGTGGACAAGGGTGGGGAATGCTAAGGTGGATGCATTGGAAGAAATCATGAAAGAGCAGGTGGAAGAGAGAGAAAAAGAGAAAAGAGAGTTTGAGAAGAATGTAGTGCAGGTTTTGAAGAGCAAGGAGAAGGTAGTGAGGGAAACAGTAGATAGAGGTAAAAGCATAATAATTTTTGGAGACATTGAAGAACATTTAGCAGATATAAGGGAAAGAAGGAGAAGGGATGAGGACCAAGTAAAGAAAATGTTGGAGTGTCTAGACGAAGGCTGTGATTGGGGGAAGAACTGGACGAAGTAAGACGGCTAGGAAGATATAAAAAGGGTGAGATGAGACCGATAAAAGCAGAGTTTAAATCTAGGTCAGTGGTTGAAGCATTAACCAATGTAAGCTGGAGGCTAAATAGTTGTACTGGAATGAAACATATTAGGGTGAAAAAGGACTTAAGCATAGAGGAAAGGGAAAAGTTGAGAGAAGTTCAAGCGAGGGCTGATGATGAAAATCGAAAATTGTCAGATGAGGAGAAAAGGATTTTTTTTTTGGAGAGTAAAGGAAGGGAAACTAAAGAAGTGGTACACTCAGAGTCAGAAAGAACGGAAAATACGAGGAGAAATGAACAAGGAGACAGTGAGTCAGGTAATGGATCAAATCGGGGACAAAGAGATAGTGAGGGAGGAGCAGGAGATAGAGACAGTGAGTCAGGTAGTGGATCAAACCGAAGACAGAGAGATGGTGAGGGAGGAGCAGGAGATAGAGACAGTGAGTCAGGTAGTGGATCAAACCGAAGACAGAGAGATGGTGAGGGAGGAGTGGGAGATTGTGGAGGGGGGGGGAGGAGAATAGAACTAGCAGGGAGTGTGGAGGTAGGTCAGGGAAGGGATGGAGGAGGAGGTGAACGTAATAGGAGGCAGGGAGGGAAGAGAAACAAGGAGGAGGATTCCAATATACTGTGCTACTACACTAATATAGATGGAATAAACAGTAAAAAGGTAGAATTGGATGATATATTAAGAAAGGATCAACCACAGATAGTCTGTTTGACGGAGACAAAGCTGAACCAGGACTTTGACAGCAATATAGTGTTTAGTGAAGGATATAATATATGGAGATATGATAGAAAGGGAAAAAGGGGAGGTGGAGTGGCAGTATTAGTTAAGAACCCTATGACAGCAAAGCAAGTGGAGTTAAATAATGACAAGGCAGAAATAATGGCAGTTGAACTCAATGATATAGAAGGAAAAAAGCTAGACATAGCAGTAGTTTACATGCCACCAAAGACCAGGGCATGGAGGGAGTTAAGAGTTTGAGGAGATGGTCGAGGATATGATTCAGTCGTTGAGAAGATTGCTTTTAAGAAAGAATAGATTGATCTTGGTGGGAGATTTCAACTGTGGTGAGGTTAATTGGGAATCGGGAGATCCAGGGCCAAATCAGAGATCTTGGGGAAGTCGGCTATTAGAGTTGGTTACGGATAATGTACAGTACTTGCACAACATGTGAAGGAGAATACTAGAATGAGGGGTAATAACGAACCTTCTAAACTCGATCTGATTTTTACAAAAGATCCTCACGAAATTAGTGATATAAACTATCTACAGTATGTCCTGTAGGCAAAAGTGATCACCTATTACTGAAATGGAAGTTGATCTCGAGTAATGCCAATAGATTAGACAATAGCTATATAAATAACAGACTAAATTATAGTAAAGCTGATTATATATCCTTGAAAAGATATTTAGAGGAAGTAGATTGGGATCTTATTTTGAAGGAACAAGATGTACAAGGTAAATATAGTAGGTTCCTCGAAATTTATAGAGAAGGAACCAATCTGTTTGTCCCAAGATACAAACTGGAAATTTTACTAAGCAGAAAGAATGGTTTAATTTGAAATGCAAAATAGCTCTGGATAGGCGTGATGCAGCTTGGGCTAGATTAAGAAGAAGGAACACTGAGAGTAATCGGAATAAATATAAACAGGAGAGGAATAGATATGTTAACATAATTAGGCAAGTTAAAATGAACTATGAGAAGAACATAGTAAATAAATGTGAAAGTGACCCTAAATTGTTTTATAAATATATAAACAGTAAGTTGAAGGTAAAGAAACAAATTACTAAATTAAGAGTACAGTAGATGCTAGGACGTATGAAAATGTATCGGACATGTGCGAGGTAATGAATAACAAATTGGGGTCGGTTTTTACTAGAGAGGAAAGTTTTGACGAACCACAGGCGGGAGTGCTGGAGAGTGGTCTTAGCAAGATTGAAATAACTAGAGATGAGCTGTTATCTGCAATGAGAGGACTTGAAGTAAGGAAAGCTATGGGACCGGATGAAGTGTCTGCCTGGATTTTAAAGGAGTGTGCAGAGCAATTAGTGGAGCCAGTGAGGGACATAATTCAAGCTTCCTTAGATAAAGGACAGGTTCCTGTTGAATGGAAAAGAGCTAATATCATTCCGATATACAAGAATGGAAACCCTGAGGACCCTTTAAACTATAGACCAGTTTCACTTACTAGTATTGTATGCAAGATTTGTGAAAAGTTAATTAGGAAGAGATGGATGAAAATGTTGGAGAGAAAAAAGATAATAACGCCAAAGCAATTTGGATTCAGAGAAGGGACATCTTGTGTTACCAGTCTGCTATGTTACTACAGTAGGGTGATAGATGTACTGCAAGAAAGAGGCAGATGGGTGGACTGCGTCTACTTAGACCTTTCCAAAGCATTCGATAAAGTACCACATAAGAGATTGTTATCTAAGCTTGAGATGATAGGATGTGTCAGGGGGAGTTTGCTGAAATGGATGGAGAGCTATTTAACAGATAGAGAAATGAGGACCAACATTAGAGGAACTTACTCATCGTGGCGGAAAGTTGAGAGTGGTGTGCCACAGGGATCTGTGTTGGCACCTCTTATGTTCCTTATGTACGTGAATGACCTGCCGATAGACATAAACTCCTACATGTCAATGTTTGCAGATGATGTAAAAATTATGAGACAAATAACAAATATAAGTAGTTGTGAGGAGCTGCAAGGGGATTTAGATAAAATATACGAATGGAGCACCAAGTGGAAAATGAAATTTAATATAAGTAAATGTCGTGTTAAATATGGGAAGAAGTGTGAATAGACCAAATTGGGAGTACAGGATGGGAGATAATATAATTAGCAAGGCCGAAAAAGAATGGGATTTAGGGTTGATTATACAAGATAACTTGTCGCCAGAGAAACATATTAACAAGCTCTTTAGCGGAATGTATGCAATGGCCGGGGATATGAAAGTTGCTCTGAACTACTTGGATGAGAACATGTTAGCGAAGATTATAAAAAGTATGATTAGACCAAGATTGGAGTATGCAGCAGTGGTGTGGTCCCCGCATCTTAAGAAGCATATTCACAAGTTAGAAAGAATCCAGAGAGCAGTTACTAGATTGGTTCCAAGTCTTAGAGAACTGCCATATGAAAGGAGGCTAGACAAATTAAATTTACCGAGTCTAAAAGGGAGGAGAGAGAGGGGAGACATGATAATGATGTACAAATGCACCCGAGGGCTGGAAAGGCTGGATAGGGAGGATATATTAATCATGGATACAGGAATAACTAGAGGCCACAGCTACAAAGTAAAAAGACCTACCTGCAAGAACGATATCAGGAAGTTTAGCTTCCCCTATAGATGTATTGACAAATGGAATGGGCTGGAGGAGGAGGTGGTAGGGGCAGGGAACATCCATATTTTCAAGAAAAAATTGGATGAAAGTAGACTGAGAGACGGGACAACACGAGCTTAGCTCAACTCCTGTAAACTACAATTGGGTAAACAATTAGGTAAATACAGTCAAGGGCAAGAGGAAGGGCATGCCAGGCTACCCAACCAAGACGAAGAAGGCGGACATCTTCCACAAGAAGAGTGGCCCCATCCTCTCCATCCACTGGCATGACCAGCGCAAGGTCAACCTCCTCACCACATACCACAAGGCCGAGATGGTCGCCACAGGGAAGGTGGACCGAAGAACCAAGAACCCCGTCCAGAAACCAGCTGCTGTCCTGGACTACAACATCAATATGCGCCTCGTCGACAAGTCCGACATGCAGATGGGCTTCATCGACTGCCTGCGAACATCTTGCAGGTGGTACAAGAAGTTTATCCTGCATACGGTAGATATGTCGGTCCTCAATGCCTACAACATCTACCGTCTGAGGACTCCAGGAGCCAAGAAGTACAAGTCCCTGCGGAAGTTCCACAAGCAGGTGCTACTTGAGCTCCTGGCTAAACATGCGGGTACACCAGGGAGGCCACTACAAGGACCAGGCCAGCTGGACAGAACGGGTGTGCTGACTTTTTCAGGAAGCACCAGCTCAACGCCCTTCCTTTCCAGGGTCCTCATACTAAGTCAAGAGTGCAGAAGAGGTGCCATGTGTGCAGCCACACAACTCGCAGACCCCGCAAAGCCACAAAAACCACTTGGGAATGCCTCGAGTGTCAAGTTGGACTGTGTGCTGGCACCTGCTTCAACGACTTCCACACCCTAACAAACTTTTGAAGTGGAAGTGACACCAGTGAAAGTGACACTCAACTATTAGGCTAATAATAATAATATAACTAAGTATAAGTGAAAAGGACACATATAAGTAATAATAAGTGCCTTCAATAACAATATGAACAAGTAAAAGTGACAGTATAATAATAATAAAACTATGTATAAGTGAAAGAGACACACACAAGTAATAATAAGTGCCTTCATAACAATATGAACAATTGACAGTGACACTATATATATTATTAGCTTACCTAACAATACATAACAGTGAAAATGACACTATCAATTATCAAAGTCCAGTGAAAGTGACACTATAATCATAATAATAATAATAAAACTAAGTAATAAGTGACAGAGACACAAATAACTTTATGTAAATAACTTTATTGAGTGAAAATAACATAATAACTATAATAAATGACATAATAAACTATAAAACACTATCAAATCGCTTCCCGGCATAATTGCGGGTGTAGCGACGAGTGCAACTGGGCGTCGTAGCCGGGGCCGCGGTTGAGTGTTCGGACGCGCCGAGGTAAATACGGGCAAAAGTTACCTCCACTTCCATCACCATCACTCCGGAACCAGTTGAACTAGAGAGCTCTACTCAACGCCATTCTACGCGGAAAGGTAAGGCGCCCATTTCTATATACGTTTGATTAATGTAGGTAATATATTAAGCGAGATTAGCCTTAGTTTACTTTTGTTGATATTCGGCCAGATCGCCCGGATACGAGCTCCGTCCTTTGGAGAGACAGCCCGGCAGGAGGGTTAAGTCGGTCATAAGTCGGACTTCGGACATCTAGGAAAATCGGGCTTCTCGGAAGTGATCTCCCCCCAATTAGTCCGAGTTAGCAGGGGTTTACTGTATATTGTCTTTGTCCCAGTTTTGGTTTGTTTAGTTTGCAAGTTTTACATTTTAATAAGGACTTCTTCACTTCCATACTGACAACCCTATTTCTTGTTACTGCTTTCAGCGTTCCTACAACCCTCTTCCCCTGTTGCACCCTCTCCCGCACTTCTTCATCCATACTCCCATCATTACTCAACACACTGCCCAAATACTTACAGTACAGTACATGAGCTGACATTCTCCATAGCCTGACCGTTCAACCTCGCTTCACACTCTGTGGCTTCACATACATTAACCCCTTCTGTACCAGCGACGTGTTATATTTTATTCTAGCACTATTTAGACGATTTTATGCAGCTTAGGAAGGATCTGTGGTAATTAATAGGGTTGATTGAGATAGTTTGAAGCCTTAAAATTGCTAGATATCCTTCCTAATCTGCATAAAATCGATTGAAGTAACCAGAATCAAATAAAAAAGGCGTCGCCGGTACAGTAGGGGTTAATATTATTTGTATTCTTCTCATTTTCCGTCAGAGTGGATGTGTCAGAAACCGAGCCCAGAGAGTGAGAAGAGTGAAGGCAGCGGTAAGGGAGGAGGAGGAGGGGAGGATAATGGTTTAGAGTTACATACTAAGGAGATGTGTGTGGCTTGCTTCACCACCACCGCACCACCACCACCGCCGCCGTCGTCACACTCTCCGGCACACCACGCGGGTAGGTTATGTTTATTTGCCAGTTCTTTTCTTGATGGTATTACAATATCTTTTATGAGTACTTTTAATGTATTTTAAGCAATGTACAACTTGTTCTGACAGAGTTTTAGTGGTGGCAAATTTTGCTCCGGCAATAAAGCGATATTTATAAGTTTTTTTATGAAATTTAAGTAACATGTATAATTTTGAAATGCACTTGTTCTTATCAGAAAGTTTAATATCAAATGTTACATTTTTCTTTGTATGTTCATCGATTAAGTTATCAATATTCAAATTATTTTGAATTTCATAAACAGAATAAATGGATAAATGGATATTAATCATAGTCATGTACAGTAGGCTCACACATCTAGATAAATCTCATCTCGATATTTCGCATCTCGATGCCACCTTCAAGCTCTCCCCAATCACAAATCTCAATGAAAAAACGTTAATCTCGATAGCTAAATATCGATGCTAGATGCTTATATACTAATATAAGCAGAGTAATCTTGACCAAATTGATTTGTGAAACCTCATATCATTGTGTTTTGTTTACCTGTATACTAATTTACTGCTAGTATCGATCGTTTTCGAGCGGTATTCTAAACTGGCTCATCTCTGCCGCTTTCATTTACGTAGTAATATAAATTACTTTACCATGTTTTAATATACATTAATATTTGTATGAGGAAAATCTAATACAGTATATAATAATAGTAAAGACAAAAGAAAACTTGATAAAACTTTATACCATGGAAAATGTATTGAAGTCGGTAGATTTGCGGCCATTTTAACAACTTGTAGCCTCATGATACAACACATGTTGATCACCAGTCGACTTTTGGTTTTGTTCAAGTGAAGATGCTTTGTTTTATTGATCAATTACATGGAATATTGTGGATGTAGTTGTAACTGAAGGGTTAGGGAGTCATAAGATACACATATTGATCCAGATTGAGCAAAAAGGGGGTTAATACAGCTGGTTGGCGATCGTAAGTACAAGTTACGGGGTCTAAAGTGGTGATTGTCAGATTTGATGTGGGTTACTTGCCGACTCGCTGGTCCCTATTGTATTTTTCCCCATAAGAAGTTAACTTCGCATCTCGATATTTCGAATCTCGATTGCTTTTTTCGGTCCCAATACCCATTGAGATAGGTGATCCCAATGTATTCAATCTTTAGGCCTAACTGTCTTGGTGGCTTAATTAATAGTTTAAGCGTGTAAGTTCTATATTTGGTGTCCTGGGTTCGAATCCCTGGAGGATCGTATGCTTTTAATAATTTCATTGGGAATTACCTAATGTAGATGTGTGTATGTGTGTTTTTATGTTGTGTTGTCCCTGTTCAGGCTCTGTCTCGAATTGGCCACCTCCAGCTATGGGGTATATGCCTGAGTATATACAGGACATACAGGACATACAATAACAGTATTGACGAAGGTTGAATTATGAGTATGGACATGTTTGAGTTTACAGAGAGACTTAAAGACACCAGTGACACTAGACCATGGCGGAGATTGGCCGATCGCCATTGCCATCTCCTAGGTACCTGCTTCAACACAGTTTATCCTAACCCCTTCCTAAACTCTTTGGTACCAGGGACCTGAGAGTGAGGTAGAGCAGGAGAGCAGGAAGCAGCAAGCAACACAAGCACAAGCAGAACTGAAGCGTGAAGCAGAAGACAGCCAAGCCTCCTCCCAGAACCCTCCTGAGACTAATGTACAGAGGCTTAAGGTAATATTTCTTTGTTTTAAAAACCTTGTACCTATAATCCAAACTGATTAACATGTACAGGTTCTCCCTCGATTTTACGATTGGGTTTTCGTTCCTGAAAACCTGATCCATTACAACTAGAAAAATCATATAGGAAAATTAATGGGGTAAATGGGGGGATGCCGTTCTAGGACCAAGCCAAAACCCAAACCCAAACACCTAAACCTATAATAATATCATAAATTGGGGCACCTTCGGATAGTGGAGGGAGCACCTGTATACCCAATTTCACCCTAGGCCCCTTCGGGCAACCGCACCGAGTATCTGGACTTGGCTTCAGTCTACCAGGCTCGGGACGGCTTCGGCTCCGGCTTAGAGAGTCTGGGGAACCAAACCACAACCAACAACATGTATACAGTACCGTACTTAATAATTTGCCTTTGATTTTGAATTCTTACGTTTTCCTTCAGCAACAAATAACATAGCCACAGAATATGGAGATAAATTTTGATAGGGTACCTTTTGCATTGATGGCTATTTAATTGTGAAACCTTTTAAGGCCTGTGTTGTGTCTAAACTGTTTATTCAATGTGAAAAAATATTCCCTTGTGAAAATTTCCCCATTAACATGAGTAGACTTTATGGCTGCCTGTATCATGACTTCCTTAGGCTGGAGTGGAAGGGAACAGCGGAGGACAAGATTGTTGCGGCTACAGAAGAACAGTGGGAGGAACCACCGGCGCCCCCTGTTGTGACAAACTGGCTCGGACTCTTCACCTGGAGCTGGACCAACACAAAGGTACCTCCTCATTCTTTATGATATACAGTACTGTAATTAATGTAATAATTTACAACAAAATTCATCAATAATGACACTTGGAATGATCCCTGGTCTCTTGGGGTCTTCTCCTGGGCGACCATAGATGTGTGTGAATTGTGATGTTTTTTGTTTTTTGTGTGTTCATTATTATTTTTTGGGTTTGTGTTCAGTCCCCTGTTCATACTCTGTCTTGAGTCCAGGCCACCCCCAGCTAAAAAAAAATAAGAAAACATAAATAGAAAAATAAATATGAAACAAAATGGGGGATGTTCCTGAGTATATAGGTAGATTGATAGATAGAAAGTTATAAACAAAAAGTTGATCATCTGCTGATTATGATTGTTTCCCCAGTTAAAGAAGGATGAGAGCCTAGCCGAAATGAGCTCACTGCGGGACAAGATAGCGAGCCATGGTTGCAAGATGCCAGCAGGACGGACACGGCCACTATTATACAACCGCAAGGACCAGGTGGAGGAAGATACACAAGGATGAGTAAACAGGGTAAGTTGTAGATTGTAGTGAGGTAGAGGTAGTACGGAAGACCTCCATTGAAGATGGAGAGAAGGGGGGGGGGAGAGAGACAGAGGAATAATTGACTAGAATCAGGCAAGAGAAGGTGGTAATAAATATGAATAACATGGAGAAATGCTAGTGAATAGATTGAGCTGTAAAACGCGGGGGGTCTGTTTGGGAGAGAGGGTCATCGCGCCCAGGTTGGAACTAGATAATAGTTCGTCAGGCGCCTGGCCACCGGGAGCCGGTGGTTAATGAAGCCTGGAAGTATGGTGGGCGGGCTTGTGGTGGCGGCTATTGCTGCGTGTACTGCCTGCGGAAATTGGAGCTCTCTCCACAGGCGAGATCTAGGACCTGGGAATTCTAGCCGGGGGACCCAAAGTGGACCATGGGTCTCTGGGTATTTCTCCTGGATGACATAGATGTGTGTGATGATTTTGTGATTATGTTTTTGTTTTCTGTTGATGTTGTGGATGTCCCTGATTCGAGGCTCTGGTCACGAGTCGGCCCCCCCCACACCCCACCCTTTTAAGGGAATGCCAAGATTTGGCTACTGACTGACTGACATATTGCCAGGTCCGTTGTACACCAAGAGAATAGAATACATCAGCGCCAAGGTGTGTCAACAGAAGCACAGGAGATACGAACGGTGTGTGGCCAGGCGACCTGGGGAACAGCCACAACAACAACAACAACGTGTGGTTTGAGTGACACCAGCACCATACAGAAGGAGATCAATACCCTTAGTGGGACAGTGGGGGGGGGTGGGGGCGGGGGGGGGGGGTCTATTATATTTATATACTTCAATTATTTTTAGTTTCCTCGGCCTAGACCTCCAGTCAAAGCTATAAATAACGCCCCCTAGACCCTCCCTTCAAGATGAAATTTGTACATTTTTATGGTAGAGAAAAGTGTCCCGGCCAAACGGCCGATTCCTCTTTAAAATACCGGCTCGTTATCGCTCCGCCAGGAAAAAAATCGACACGTAGCTGGCACGAAAGGTTTTATATTTGACAAAGAAATGGGGCGTAGTCTGTAAAATAGCCAAACCCCCTAAAACAATTGGGTTCGAAACGGTCTTAAAAATTCCGCAGAGGCTCCGTGTACACCAAGAGAAAATAGACAGACATCAGCGCCAAGGTGCGTCGAACAGAAGACAGGAGATTTTAGAACGCGTGTTGAGTGGATACCCGTACCATACAGAATGAGATCACTACCCTCAGTGGCCAAGATGGAGAGAACCTTTACTGTCGTGGGTAAGGAACCGCTTATAAGGTTGGTGAAAAGTTGAGTACATGACTGGTATGGAACCTAAAAAGGAGTTCACAATTTGACTAAAGTTTTCTTGGCAAGATTTGATAGTACAGTATATAGCTCCATGAAATACCCTACATAATATTCTTAAAAGATTTTCAGATTTTAGAGGCAATGTATCTACACAATTTCAATTATTTCTAATTATTCTAATCTTAATGGTGAGAATAGATGTGTGGGGCCAAGCTGCAGAATTAGCAATAAATGATGAGCTGAGGAGGACCATATTAAGTATAAAAGAGTATTATCAAGGAGCTGTATACAAGTTAGACTGGGATGGTATGGGAACATGTGGAGAGAATGGAATGAACAAAATGGCCGGTGAAAAGATGCAGGTCTGTGATTGTGGAGGGGAGCTGCACCAAGGGGGTGAGACCGATGAAATGAAGACCTGGGATCGGACTACCTGTATAACACGTGTCGATCTCAAATCGACATTTTATCCAAAAACTTGACAAGGGTGAAGCAGCCATTTAAAAGGGTTGCCTGGAACGCCGCCATTAAGATAAGAGACTGAAACTGCACGTAATTGTGTGAGAGCACTCAGTCTTAAAATGTTAATTATGTATATATGTATGTACAGTATGTAATGTAGTGGCGAGATTGGAGAGCACACTTGTAATGATGGTATGTATATACAGTACCTAATAGTGTAATACTGTTACTCTCCTGAGGCTTGCCTGGACCGAACAGCCCGAGTTACTATAGTGGTTGTTGTTTAATGGTTACACACTAGTATTACAGGACGGGACGGGGGTACAAGGAGAAGGGGAGCGTCTTGGGCTGTGTACTGTGGCTGGTAAAACACACACTATCGTAGGGTTGTTTTTGTTGTTTATGGTACACATATCATATACAGGAGGCCGGGGTGGGGTTAGGGATCCGTCAGTAAGGAGAAGGTGCCGTTGCTCGTGTTACTGTGGCTGGTATACACACACTCATAGTGTTGTTGTTAAGGGTACACATATATTACAGGAGGCCGGTAGTAGGTGGTTGGTATGGGTAGATAAGTTGGGTAGTAAGAGAAGGGTGCGTTTTTGCCTGTGTACTGTTGGACCTGGTATACACCACTATAGTGTTGTTGTTAATGGTACCATAATATTACAGGAGGCCTGGTAGTAAGCGCACGAAGGTGCGTGCTGTGTACTGTGGCTGGTTATACAACACTATAGTGTTGTGGTTAATTGAGTAGCACATATATTACAGTGCGGAAACCGGTAGTCCCGGGCGCCCCCGGTAAGGTACACAGTTAAGGGAGAAAGGTCGCGTGCTTTGTGTTGGTACTGTGGCTGGTATACAAACACTCATAGTGTTGTTGTTAATGGTACACATATATTAACAGGAGGCACCAGTAGTAAGGGTAGTAGTTGGTAGAAGGAGAACGGTGCGTGCTGTGTACTGTGGATGGGTATCACAACCACTCATAGTGGTTGTTGTTAATGGTACACATATATAAAAATTACAGGAGGCCGGTTAGTTAAGGAGAAGGTTGCGTTGATGTGTACTAGTAGGCTGGTAATACAAACACTATAAGTTTGTTGTTGTTAATGGTACACATATATTTACAGGCAAAGGGGTGTACTCCGGTAGTAAGGAGAAGGTTGGCGTGCTGTAGTTACTAGTGGCTGGTATAACAACACTATAGTGTTGTTGTTAATAGTACAACAAATATTATTACAGGAGGCTTGTAGTAATGAGAAGGGTGCGTGCTGTGTAGCCGTGCATGTGGCCTGGTGTACACGAAGGGTGCGGACAACTGGTGGGACACCATTTAGGGACACTGGGGCCGTACAACGTGAGATTGCTGACCTCAGAGAACAGGTAAGGGACTAGCATTAGAAAATGTAGCTGTAGCCAAAATGGAATACAATTGTGTTCTTTTATTTAAGTTATTTTGATTTTGCTAAAGAGTTATTTCCACAGTGATTTTGATAAGTTCTTTTGTCATATATTGTGTTGTCCCTGTTTTGGTTTGTTTATTTTACAAGTTTCAAATTATAATAACTATCAAAGCCAATTAACTGTACCCCATTTTGTTTGTTTAAGGTGGACCTGGAGAAGAGCAAGAAGGTTGAGGAAACTCTGGAACAGCTCAAGGTGGACCTCAGCCAAGTCAAGAAGGAGAACACCACCCTAAAATCACAATTACAACAGTAGCACAGCCTATGTTAACCCATTCAGTACCGGGGACGTTCTTTCCATCATATGCTGGACACTATGAGACGATTTGATTAAGTTTAAGAAAGTCCTCCAGCAATTAACAGGCTTTAAACCATCTCAATTAACCCTTTTTACTACCACAGATCCTTCGTTAGTTAGTTGAGTAGAGCAGACGTAAGCTGCACAAAACCGTCTAAATATTGCTAGAATAAAATGAAAAAGATGTCGCTGGTACAGAAGGAGTTTATTATGTATGTATGTATGTACTGTATATACTCAGGAACATACCCAATAGCTAGGGGTGGCTGACTCGAAACAGAGCCCGAATAGGGACAACACAACACAATATAAACACAAAAGAAAAAATACACACACATCTAGGTCGCCCAGGAGAAGACCCAGAGATTAATTATGTATACAATTGTAAAACTTGCAAAATTGGAGAAAGAACTAATCAAAATTGCTAAAAATCAAATATGTTGCGATTTGGGGGTGGTTGCTTTGATGAAGGTAACGGAGCTATGTTAAAATGGGGTGATTTGTTGGTAATGTACTGTGGCGCTAATAAGTCATGTCTCAGCTGGCAAGTTTTACAATTTAATTACATTTGGCTCACTGTTCTGTATTATGTCTGTCAGATGTTGAATAGTGTGGGTAAGTGCAGGGACAAGTTGGTATATCTCACTCAAAAAGAAGAAATCATGTGTAAATATCCTGCGGGGAAAGATTCGGAGAGGTGATACAATTGAAGCAAGTTCCCCAGAACATTTACCGTGAAAGTATTTGTAGAGTAATGCAAGGGAGGCAACATCTCTTTGTATGTATAATGGAGGAAGATCCTGCGTGATTACAGGGTTATTGATTACAATCATTGCTTTATTTTGAATTTGGTGTAACTGCCTCAATGCAACCACTCCACATCCATTCCAAAATGGTGAACAGTATTCCATCTGGTCTTGATAGCGTAATGCATAAATGCGCGGAATTTCGGTGTGAGTATCCTAGGTTCGAGTCCTTGGATTGCCACATACAGTATATTTGTTGATTTCATTAATTGAGTTTAGAAGTTAGAGTTGTTTGGTGAAAAAAATATGAACGAACATGACTTTTATATATAATGGCTAACTGCTCGTCAGTTAAGAATTCTCGAACTCTGTATAGAAGTCTCATTTTCTTACAGGCATTTTTAGCAATGGATCTAACATGAGGTGTCCAGTTGGTGGTGTCATGGTTTAAATGCTTATATTCTTGGGTGTGGTTGTCCCGAGTTCGAATCCCGGGAGGGCCATATGCTTTCATTAGTTTATTCAAGTGCATTGGGGTTTGTAATTGATGATTAATGTTAAGAGCGGGGTGTTACTTATTGAATGTTACACCAAGGATATCAATACTAGAGGAGGTGGGAATATTACATAATTTAAATTATGTGGTATGAGGGGGGGCTTTATGGACCTCCCCTATTTCGCTCCATTTTTTTGGAGATTTAAGACGCTTCACCCCATTAATTTGGCGATAATAAGACGCTTCAGCCCATTCAGGTGTTGATAGTGAGCCTGTAATTTGGAAGAAATTGGCCTTAATTTCCTTTCTACTGCCAGATCATTATTTTGGAGATGGTTTAGCTTTTGTGCTAATATTTCTTGCTCAATGTATGTTTGTGATAACTTAAGTGTATAACGAGTCTGTGTTGACTGAAGGAATGATCAACTAGTGCCGTATCAAACGTTATCGCAGTTGTACTCCGTTTCTTTTCAACTGACGGTAAATTGCAAAACTTACCATCAAGATTTCTCAGTTATTTTGTATATTTTGTAGTGAAATATGGTGCTAACTATATAAACTTGGTCTGAATAGGATGCAGAGACGTAGTAGTTTCATATTTTTCCATTAATTATCGAACAAAATAGCTACTAATGGATTCAATTTACCGCCAGCTGAAAAAAGGAAACAAAGTACTGTATAGGAGACAGCATACCGGTATGTGATTACTGAGTGAATTAAACTTTTGAGTACAGGTAACAATATTTTCATTGTATTTTGACTATACCCTTTGACGATTATATGCAGCTTAGGAAATATCTGTTGTAGGCAAGGATTAATTGAGATAGTCAGTGGCCTTTTCATTGCTAGAGGTCCTTTCTATTTTTTACTATACTTTGATGATTATTTGCAGCTTAGGAAGAATCTGTTGTAGGTAAGGGTTAATTGAGATAGTCGGTGGCCTCTTCACTGCTAGAGGTTCTTCCTAAAGTGAATAAAATCGTCCTAATAGTAGTCAAAATTAAATATACTGTATAGAACATCACCCGCACTGAAAAGGTTAATTAAACTCAATGATTTATGGTTCTGAAGGGGTATATATCAAAATAAAAGTTTCTATATAAATTTGTGATAATTTTTCCTTATATCCCTGATTAGTGATTAGTTTCTCTGTGTAATTTGGCTATGTGTCTTGATAGCATAATGCATACACGCGCGGAATTTCGGTGTGAGTATCCTAGGTTCGAGTCCTTGGAGCGCCACATGTATTTGTTGATTTCATTAATTGAGTTTAGAAGTAAAGTTGGTTGGTGAAGATATATCAATCCTAACCACAGGGAGCTGCACCAATGGGTGGACCGAGAAAGACCTGGGATCTGACTATACGTTGCCGATCTCAAATAAAAAAAACTTGACAAGTGAGAAGCAGCCCTTAAGGGGACCGACCGGTTAATTTAAGCTTAAAAAACTCGAAATCCTGATAATACCAATAGGTGTTTACTCAACAAGAGTCAACATCCCTTCATAAGCCAGTGAAATGTTATTAGTGAAAATCCATTGGAATTTTTTTTTTATTATGTTTTCCAAACTTTTCCTGTAATTCTAAAAACGTTATATAGCGAACTTTGAAATTAACATGCTCAGTAACTACTGGTCGTATGAAGAGCATACCTATATAAATGGAAAGAGCGTAAGCTACTCTACAACCTCCCATACGCTTTATCTTCTACTTTGCAGTGTTCCTGCGTAAAATATTGTAAAACTAAACAAAAAAAGTAAAATTTTTCACCTAATTACCTTAGACTTTCACATGTTTTTCTCAGATCCTATATTGTCGCACTTTCGGATGTTACTCTAAATTTGTTATTGGACCTATAGGAATGGTGTATATACCATTGGAAAGGTAATTAAAAACACAACAAGTCCTATAAAGCCAATTAACTCTAGCCAACTTTTTTTGGTTGCAGCATGTTGTCACAGTCGTAAAATTCTACAAAATAATTTCACCTTAATTCATAATCACCTAAATCCAAAAATACACAAAATATATAAAATGTTCTTTATAGCAACTACAGACACACCTATTTCGAGTTGTTTGATCACATACAGCACGTGCTATAGGGATTTCTGTAGGAGTAGAATGGGTTGTAGTAGTGCTATAGTTTGCAACCTTGTTTTGCCTAAATTGCAAGAAAAAAGCAAAAAAAAAAACAAATTTTTGACATAGTTTTATGGTTACATACACCTGTGCCAAATTGCATTTACATTGGAAGTAACGCCTGGAAGTTAGTAAATAACGGGTCGGTCCCCTTAACAGGGTTGCCTGGAACGCCGCCATCAGGACAAGAGACTGAAACTACACGTATGTGTGGAGCACTCAGTCTAACATTTTATGTATGTATGTATGTATAGAGCTGTAAAGGAAGGTTGAGAGAGGAAGACTGAGAATGTTTTAGATGGTATAAGTAGCACCAGCAAACTTGACGATAATCTTGACCCCTTAAATTTGTATAACTCAAAATGAAAGAAAGCAATCAGGCTGACGTTTCTATCATTTGGGAAGAGTTCACCAGGAAATAGGTGTGAAGGTGTGGATATTTACAGCCAGTTTGCTCTAGGCCCTTTTGAGTTACAGAGAGGTCAGGGATCAAGATTGTTGTCAAGTTCATTGGCGCTACGTATAGAATAAGGGGAAGTGGTGGAGGGTGATGGTGTGGTGGATGTATGGCGAGAGAGCATTATAATACAGAGCTGTAAAGAGTGGGGAGGAGGGCAAAGATCTCAACCTGGGGGGATGGAGAGAGGGAGAATAAAAAGAGTAGGTGAAAAACAGATGAACAAAGAAGTAAAGGAAATGACAGACAGGTGAGGGGCTGGTCTATCAGAGTGAGAGTTGAGCATTCTCTGCCATACCCATAGCTTACTCTGACTGTTCCTTATACTTATATATTTTCTGGATCTCAAGTGGCGGCGTCTCTTCCGTGGATTGACCTCCCTACTGCCAACCTAGAGATTGACCTCCCTACCTAGTTGGCAGATTGAGAGCCAAAGTGTCATATTTTTCCTTTGCTCTCAACTTTCCCTTCATAATTGCCGAGGAGCACAGGGCCTTGGGTGGGGCTTTGGTTTCCTGGGCATTTCCGCACCCTCCTCAGCTCCCCGCCTTGAAGTGGCTTCGGTCACCTGGGCTTTAGTAGTGGTAAGCACGGAGGGTTCTGTGGGGGCGCTCGGTTATGGCCTTGGCCTTGCTCGGGACCTTGAGGCTGCTCAGCCAGACAGCCTGGGGAACAGCAACAACAACAGACAGGCCGAAAAAACCCAGCACAAACAAGAAGAAGAACAGGCCTATAAAAACAACTGCACAGACAGCAAGAACAACAGGCCTCGGGGGGGGGGGGAAAAAAAAAAAAAAAATGCACAAACACCAACAACAAAAGGCCTGGACTGTGGCTATCATGGGGGGGTAATTATAACTTCCAAATTGCGAGTAATGGTCGACGAGCTACAGTCGCTCAGAAAAGTTACTCGACTTGTGTTTATAAGTGGTGCATAACTAGCGTTGCCAGACACCAATGGCCTCCGTCGAACGCTGTCTATTAACCCTTTGAGTACCAGCGACGTGTATTATATTCTATTCTAGTTGTATTTAGCCGGTATTATGCAGCTTGGGAAGGATCTGTGGTGGTTAAGAGGGTTGGTTGAGATGGGGCGCCTGCAAAGCGTCAAAACTATTCCAAGGGTGTCAGCCCTATCAATACATCAAAAACCCAATCTTTTCAAAGCATCAAAAAAGTTGGACCTTTTCAATTTGACAAACGGCTGAAACTGACTGGATGATATCATATCATCAAAAATAGTTAGGGTTTAACATTAGCCTAACCTAACAACCTTACATAACCTAACCTAGTAAGAATGGGGTTAACATTTTTGATACATCGATGACTTCCAACTTTTGATGCATTGAAGTGATATAAACTTTTTACACATTGATATGATCTGCGGAAAAACTGGTTTTTGACAAAATGAACACATCTGGAAAATTTGATGTACTGATAGCTTTTTGCAGATTTGATGAAATGATAGGATCAGTTTTTGACGCTTTGATGCTCCCCCGGTTGGGATAGTTTGAAGCCTTACTATTGATAAAGGTCATTCCTAAGCTGAGTAAAAAAGAAACCCTGCCATAGCTCTCGAACGCTGAACCAAAATATGATACATCTTGACATTAAGGGGGGTAGGGTTTATTTATTGGTCGATTTATGTAGATTTAGTATTTTTTGAGTTTCCTCCATAGACCTCCATCAAGCTTGAACAAAAACCTCCCCCAAGATCCCCCTTCTAGATAAACTTGTACAATGTCCTGCCCGGTTCCTCCTAAATTACAGGCTTGCTATCGCTCGCCAGGAAAAAATCGACACCTAAATGGCACAAAAGGTCTTAGTATTGACAAAGAAATGGGGCGAAAAGTCTTAAAATCGCCAAGCAAATGGGACAAACTTCATAAAATCTCAAAAACTAATGGGGGTAAACATGAGGGAGAAGGGGGTCTAGAAAAAAACATTCAACTCCCCGCCGTAACTGATTCCCGCCCACTCGAGACACTTTTTCCCGCGGCGCCCAATTTCAATAAGGGTGCCGCGCCCATTTCAACACCAGGGAATTTCGCCTCTTACGGAATTGCGGTGTTGGGGGTCTTGGGGCAGTTTCGTATACGGGTAACTTCGCCGCATTCAGATTTTTGTTTCTTTTGCTCTTTCTTTGTTTTTCTTTTTTTCTTTTTGTATTTTTTTCTTTTGTTATTTCTTTTCTATATTTTTCTTTTTTTCTTTGTATGTGTATGAAGGAGACAAAAGGCGAAGCTGCCTGTAACAAGTATCTTTCCCAAAGTTGAAAGACTTATAGTCGCTATTTTTAACTTTTTGTATTTTATTAATTATTAGTATTATTTTTGTTGGTGTATTGGCCAAAAAGTGTGGTGTGCTTATTTAGTGTAGTGAAACGAATAGGAAGGTGTTTGTGAGAGGTAGCTGAATTACTCTGTGTAGGTGAGACACAATAAAAAAGTGAGGGAAGCCAGACAAATTAATCAGTAGTTCCAGCAACTCCTTGTCTGACCTGTACCCTGTTCATTATAGATAGGCTGGAAATCGTGACCACTAACCTCTATAACTCCAAAACGACTTGAGTAATCGAGCTAATATGTCTATCATTTGGGAAGAGTCAGCCAGGCAATAGGTGTGGCAATTTACAGCCCCTTTGCTGTAGCCCTTTTTGAGTTACAGAGGTTAGAAGTCACAAGTTCTGGTCTACCTATAGTGAATGGACTATGCCTTAGGCTAATTCAATATAGCCTAAATTAAGGAACACCCTGTTCTTAACATTAATCCTCCATTACAAACCCCAATGTATTAGAATAAACTAATGAATGCATATGATCCTCTCGGGATTCGAACTCGGGACACCACACCCAGAACCTAAGCATCTAAAACATTACACCACCAACACAGTTACATAGTATGTTACCAGTAATAATATATAATAAGTAAATATATAAAATATCGTCCCCTAACCTAACCAACGCCAAATTATGAACAAAAAACACATCAGGAGCGTGGGTGAAAGTCCTTGAGGCGAAAACGACGTCCACTTAGCGTTGGATACTTGGTTCGACTCGAGGGAGATCGTTAAGGTCGAGAAGTCAACCTCAATTTATCATAAGCCGACTGTTGGATCAAGGTAAGGTGAGGGGATTATGTTATCATCTGTCTGTGTCTCGGTTTGTTGGTCTGGTTGTTGTTAAGATACTATCCTTAAATTTGACATTTGACTTCCTCCTCCTCCTCCTCCTCTTCCTCTTCCTCTTCCTCCTCCTCCTCCTCCTCCTCCTCCTCCTCCTCCTCCTCGGCAATTATCGACCAATTAGCTTAACATCGGTAACGGGCAAATTAATGGAAACCATTATAAGGGACAAAATAGTAAAACATTTGGAAGAAAATAATTTAATAAAAGATTCTCAGCACGGTTTTAGAAATAAACGTTCATGCTTAACAAACTTACTCGACTTCTTCAATGATGTTTACAAATCATATGATAAGGATAGAGCAGTTGATATAATATATCTCGATTTTCAGAAAGCTTTCGATACCGTACCCCACAAGAGACTAATTGACAAAATAAAAGCTCATGGCATAACAGGAAAAACTCTGAAATGGCTCGAAAATTGGCTCTCAGACCGTAAACAACGAGTTGTAATAAATGGTGAAGAATCAGATTGGTGCAAAGTAAATAGTGGCGTTCCCCAGGGTTCGGTATTAGGTCCTATTCTTTTTATAATTTACATAAACGACTTAGACGAAGGAATAGAATGCAAAATTTCGAAATTTGCTGACGATACAAAAATTACTAATAAAGTAACCTCAACAGTACATTGGCAAAAACTACAAGGTGACCTAGACACTTTAGAAAACTGGGCAGAAAAATGGCAAATGAAATTCAACATAGAAAAATGCAAAGTATTACACATCGGTAGTAACAACGTTAAAAAAAGATTACTCAATGAACAACATTCAACTATCAAATACAAATAATGAAAAGGATCTGGGAGTTATAATATCAAGTGACCTGAAGCCGAGTAAACAGTGTACAGAGGTAATAAAAAACTGCTAATAAATTGGTGGGTTTCATCGGCAGAACATTCAAATTCAAATCAGAAAAAATCATACTTACTCTATACAACTCATTGGTGCATCCCCATCTCGAATACTGCGTGCAATTCTGGTCACCGTACTACCGAAAGGACATAAATAAACTTGAAAGGGTGCAACGCAGTCACTAAAATGATACCCAGATTGCGTAATAAACCGTACGAAGAGCGCTTAAAAGAACTAAATTTGTTTAGCTTAACAAAGCGCAGAATGAGAGGTGACCTAATAGAGGTGTTCAAAATCTTCAAGGGATTCAGCAACCTAAATGTAAGCGAATTATTTACGATCAATCAAGCAAACACGAGAAACAATGGTTATAAGATTATAGGCAAGCGTTTTCATTCTCACGAGGCGAAGCATTTCTTCTTCAACCGCGTTGTGAATAATTGGAACAGACTACCCTCGAACATTGTAAACTGTAATACTGTCGAAACATTTAAGAACCATCTGGATAAACACATGGCAAATAACCCCCGATTAACACAGTTTCTTTCAGAATAACGCGCAACGAAATGTCAACGCATACCGCAGTGTATATTGATTTTCATACATCTGTTCCCTTTCAGAATTGTAGTAAATAGAGTTAGCTTAGATTACAAATCAACTTCTTTTTTCTCCCTGTCCTGTCCGAATTTCCGTGTCAGTTTTTCAATACTACATGGTATTTTTCCTATCTGTTTCCATGCCAGCATTAGCTGGAGGGAGTGGTGGGTGGGGAGGAGCCTTCTTCTTTGCTATCCTTTTCTCTACCTCGTAGTCAGTAGATTAGTAGTTTTAGATATCCAAACTGCCCCGTAAGGACCAATAGGTCTGTTGCAGTTTGTTCTCCTTTGTATTCCTTTGTATTCCTCCTCCTCGAACATTGTAAACTGTATTACTGTCGAAACATTCAAGAACCATCTGGATAAACACTTGGCAAATAATCCCCAATTAACAGTTTCTTTCAGAATAACATGCAATGAAGTGTCAACGCATACCGCAATGTATATTGATATTCATACACCTGTTCCCTTACAGCATTGTAGTAATAGAGTCAGCTTAGAATACAAAACAACTTTATTTTCTCCCTGTCCTATCCAAATTTCCATGTTAGTTTTTCCATACTACATGGTATTTTTACAACTGTTGCCAACATTAGCTGGAGGGAGTGGACAATTTTCAATTTTCAATAACAAAAATGAAAAAAACAAAAAAATAAATACAATACAAAAACAATGAAGGGTGTTTTTTTTTTTTTTTTTTTTTTTTTTTTTTTTTTTTTTTTTTTTTTTTTTTTTAAGGCTTGATGTAGGTCTAGGGAGAAAAAAATAAAAATAAAACAACAAATGAGCAAATAAATACTCCCATCCCCATTAACCACAACAATGAAAATAACGCCAAGGAAGTGAAAGTGTTAAAACAAGGTACAGTCATTTGGGGTAAAGAGGACCATTTATATGTAAGACTGTAATACCTTGCCTCCTCCTACACCATGAGTTACATACATACATACATACATTAATTATACACAGGCACACGCACACATAGGCCCGAAAGGAAGTAAGTTGAAAAAAAAAAAAAAAAAAACACACACACACACGCATATACACCCGACCCCCCCCCCCCCACACACATAGTCACATACACACACCCACCCACCCACACATCTCTTGGTAATTTCGTGTAGCCTCTGCATCCTTCACACACACACACACACACACACACACGCACATACACACACACGCACATACACACACACATACACATACACACAGACATCTCTTGGTCATTTAGTTTAGCCTTTGCCTCCTTAGCTTAAATTTGCATATGTAATCCTTTAGTTCGCGTTTCCGCCCACCAGTCGTTTCGCCCACATTTGTTTCGCCCACATTTAATTGACCCGACCTTTCCTTAACTTACAGTACGTGACCTAAAGGGCTAATGATCTGTAACTTTACACACCTATTCCCTGGCCGACCCTTCCCAACTGGCAGAAATACTAGCTGGATTACTCTAGTCGTTTGTGAGTTATAGAGGTTAATGTTCAAGAGTTTTGGCCTACTTATTTAGAACAGGGTATAGTTCTTCTCTGTATTAGTACCGTCATTTTCATATGGAATGGATACACAAAATTAGTTTTCTAGGCATCAGAGGCGTGGGGGGGGGGGGGAGGGGGGGGGGGCATCATGAATACAGTCCTGACCAAAGGGAGGCGCGGTGCTAAACAGGTTAAGAACCACTGCTATAGACTATCTCAATTCATCCTTTTAGCTACCATATATCCGTCCTAAGATATACACAATCGTCTAAATGTAGTTAGTATCAAATGAAAAAGACGTCGCCGGTACAGAAGGGGTTAAAATTATGGGACGACACAGATAGAGAGTGGCGCGAAAATCCCTGCGGGCGAAAAGACCTATCAGCCGAGTGCTCTCTTTGTCTTGTCTGGATCTTCCTGGGGGGGGGGGGGGGGGATGGTTGGTTTCTCTGGCCCACCTGGCTCTGGCACGAACATTCCTTGATTTTGTCCCTGTTACTCTCTCAACTCTGGGGGAGGCACTCGGCACAGGGAGATTTGCGTTTTGTCTCCCTCACTCACATAGCAAAAACAAAAATAAAAAAATATATATACAGTATATATATATAAATCACAACCAATTTCCAGATGACAAAGGTGTGTTAGCCCGACTGTACTGGCCTATATAATAACTGTGTGGAGACTGTAAGCTGTGTGGAGACTGTAAACTGTGTGGAGACTGTAAACTGTGTGGAGACTGTAAACTGTGTGGTTGGATAAATACATAAATAGACCAAAAAGTAACCACTACCCCCTTAACTGTATATGGAGAGACTGTAGACTGTAATATATGTGGATAGACTGTGCGCACTGTAAACTGTGTGGATGGAGCGCCTCGTACACTTCCACACACACCTTGTTTACGATTTTAAGACGCTTGCTCCATCAGATGGCGATTTAAAAAAACTTTTATGCCATTTAAGTGTCGATGTCTTCCTTTTAAATTGTTCGGCCCATTAGTTTGACGATTTTAAGACCATTTGCCCCATTTCTTTGTCAATATTAATACTTTTCGTGTCATTTAGATGTCGATTTCTTCCTGGCGAGCGATGTTTTCTATCAAAAAATTTACAAATTTATCTTGAAAGGAGGTATAGGGGGTGTTTTTAAAGTTTGATGGAGGTCTAGCGAGGAAACTTAAAAATAAATAAATAAATATACCAAAAACTAACCACGACCCTCCCGTATCTACTTCAATACACTAAACAAACACACCACACTTCTTTCTGTTAAAAAAAAAAAAAAAAAAAAAAAAAAAAAAAAAAAAAGTATTCGTCTCTATCAGCTGAGTTTGGCTCGGTAGTCTGTTCGTCCCCACTTGGATTTACTCGGTCTGTCTTTAGTAGTTTGTTTCGTCCCTACCGGCTTTCAACACTGGGGGAGGCACTTGTCACAGGCAGCTCTGCCTTTTGTCTCCCTCATCCATAAAAAAAAAAATAATAATAAAAACAACTATGTGGAGGCTGTGTGGATAGAGAGCCTCATACACTCCCCCCCCCCCCCCCCCCCATACACACAAACACGTCTTATTTACGGCTATAATTATATTTTTCATCTTCCAGCTACCTCATCTTAGTTTAGCTTTCCTTCCTCCTTTCCTGGAAGTAGTGTCTTTGTGTGTTGGCGAGGGCGTATTGTTATCATTTGTGTGTGTGTGTGTGTACAGTATGTCTGTCTGTGTGTGTGTGTGTGTGTGTGTGTGTGTGTGTGTGTGTGTGTGTGTGTCTGTCTGTCTGTCTGTGTGTGTGTGTGTGTGAAATGATGATGATGATAAGATTATGATGATGATGATGGTGTGTCTGTGTGCGTTTGTGTGCGTGTGTACAAATGATCTCAAGATGGAATGAATAGATTTACTGTAGACGTTATATGGTCAATACCTTCACTTGGAACCCGGAAGGATCTAGATAACATATAGAAAGATGATATAAATACATAAATAAATAAATAAATATATATATATATATATATATATATATATATATATATATATATATATATATATATATATATATATATATATATTGTATATATATATATATATATTATATATTGTGTTGGGACCCATGGGAATATCTATCACCATAGTGGATGGGACCATGACATGTCCATGTCATGGTCTGACCGGTATGGTGGTCACAATATTGGCACAGGGTGGCACTGTACCGATTATAAGCTAAAGAAAATCGTCTAATGGTAGCCAGGACAAGAGGAATATAACGTCATCGTGCTGAAGGGGTTAAGGGAGATGGACGTATTATTTGCTTATTGTTTTAACTTTTTATAATTGTTTGGTTTCCTCCCTAGACCTCCATCAAGCTATAAAATACACCCCCTAGACTCCCCTTCAAGATAAATTTGTACATTTTTCGGTAGGAACATGTCCCGGCCGATTACTCTTGAAATTACAGGCTCGCTATCGTTAGAACAAAATCGACACCTAAATGGCACGAAAGGTGTTAATATTGACAAACACATGTGGCGTAAAATCTTCAAATCGCCAAACTAATGGGCCGAATGTCTTAAAATCTAAAAACCAATGAGGCTAAACACGAGGGAGAAGGGGGGCCAGAAAAACTGGTCGTGCATGCTGTTCCATATTTATTATATATATATATATATATATATATATATATATATATATATATATATATATATATATATATATATATATGTTTTCTTTTCATAATATTTGTACATAAAATATAAGTCTCTCTCCCTCCCTCTCTGACGTATTGACAATAGATTTTTCTCGTTACAATTTTCAGTTCTAGTTCATTAAGGTTTGCCCTTTTAATATTTTTATGCTCTATATCTCTCATATTTATCCCGTTTTCCCTTGTTGATATTTCACCTCTCTCTCTCTCTCTCTCTCTCTCTCTCTCTCTCTCTCTCTCTCTCTCGTCTTAATTATAATAGTTCATGTTGATCTTACAATTCACCTCGTTTTCTTTCTGCCAACTTGGATGTTGTGTGTGTGTGTGCCTGTTTGTGTGTATGTGTGTATGTATGTATGTAGGCTATGTATGTGTGTGTGTGTGTGTGTGCTTGTGTACGTGTGTGTGTGTGTGTGTCACGTATTTGTATCTTTATATGTATGGGTATGTATATATGCATGTATGTTTGTATGTAGCCTATGTATGTATGTATATATGTATATATGTATATATGTATGTATGTTTGTATGTAGCCTATGTATGTATATATGTATGTATGTTTGTATGTAGCCTATGTATGTATGTACTGTATGTATATACTGTATGTATGTATGTTTGTATGTATGTATGTTTGTATGTAGCCTATGTATGTATGTATGTATGTATATATGTATGTATGTTTGTATGTATGTTTGTATGTAGCCTATGTATGTATGTACTGTATGTATATATGTATGTATGTAGCCTATGTATGTATGTAGCCTATGTTTGTATGTATGTATGTATGTACAGTATGTGTGTAATTCACACGTGCTTGTTCGTCAAGGGGAATCCACGCAATGCGAGCTAAGCTCATTATTATCGCGCCTCCTTAACTGGGAATGTATTGCGTGAATTGCATGTTGAGTGTTTATGTATCGTTGGAATGGCTGTGGATGTGTGTATAGTCTGTATTTTTAGCCAATTGGCGACATCTGGAAACGAAGGCTTAGGGTTAATCTGTACGGTACCATTCTCACTACGGTACCAGTCTCACCCGAAGGCTTAGGTTGACCAGTAGCTTAGGTTGACCAGTACGATACCCATCTCGCCTTGTAACCGATCACAACCCCAGATGGGACGTCACAACTTCGTCCACTTATACCAGGTTCCTATTTATACTGCTAGGTGAACAGAGGCTACACCGTTAGGAGACTTGCCCAAATGTCTCTTCCCTGCCCGGATCTCGAACCCGGGACCTTCAGGTTGTGAGCCAGACGCGCTATCAGTTACGCCACGGAAGGTGTATGTATGTATATGTATTTACACTTCCCAACAATTACACCAGTTACAACAAATATCTGATATAAAAATGTAGCCAGAGTAATCAAACAATACAGACATATTGTACACATTGGACTGTTAAGGGGGAGGGGGGGGGGGGGGGGTCGTTTTTATGGGCACCCTTTTCCCTCATGTTTAGCCCCAATGGTTTTGAAATCTTAAGACGTTCGCCCCACAAATTTGCCGATTTTAAGACCTCTCGTCACATTTCTTTATCGGTATTAAGACCTTTCGTGCCATAAAGGTGTCGATTTTTCCCTGGTGAGCGATAGCGAGCCTGTAACTTTAGAAGGAATCGGCCTTCGGCCGGGAGATTTTTCTACCGAATAATGTACACACTTATCTTGAAAAGGAGTTTAGGGGGTGTTTTTGTAATCTTAATGGAGGTCTAGCGAGGAAGCTCAAAAATAAATAAATAAATAGATATATAGGCCAAAAAGCAAGCAGTACCCCCTTAAAAGTGTAATTTAAATATGACTAATTATAAATATATACTCTTATGCAATAGTGAAATAATATGATCAATTAAAGGTTGCATAGCAAATGATTTATGTAAGTCAATTATACTAGGTTTCCTTCCATACATAAAATAACGAAGTGGATATAAACTTATGTGTCCGACTGTACATTAGCGGCTGTATTTATGTATGTTTGTATGTGTGTGTGGAAAACATGATTGTGTATATAATATGTATTTTCGTATGTGTCCGTGTATGTGTGTAAATATGGTTGTGTAGATAATTATGTATGTTTGAATATGTCAGTGTATGTGTATATATGTATGTTTGTATGTGTCCGTGTATGTGTGTGTAAATATGGTTGTGTAGATAATTATGTATGTTTGAATATGTGTATGTGTATATATGTATGTTTGTGTATCCGCGCATGTGTGTATATATGTGTGTATGTAGGTCATGTATGTGTTGTTTAATATGTATGTATGTGTTGTGTATATAGGTCATGTTCGTATGTGTCGTTTATATAGGTCATGTGTGTTCATAACTTGTAACATGTGTGTCACTGTCTGCTGTTTGCACCGTAAATATATATTGTTTTTCATTTCTATTGACCAAACATCCATCTTTATTTAGTGTCTTGATTTTTAAGGGGACAGAAGCTATTTTTGGGGTCTATTTATTTATGTATTCATATATTTTTTAGTTTCTTCGCTAGACCTTCATTAAGCTTAGGAGAAAACAAAACCTAGACCCCATCAAGATAAATCTGTACATTTTTTCGATAGAAAAATATCCGGGCCAAAGGCCGGTTTCTCTCAAAATTACAGGCTCGCTATCGCTCGCCAGAAAAACAATCGACAGCTAAATGGCACGAAAGATCTTGATATTGATATGGAAATGGGATGTAAAGTCTTCAAATCACCAAACTAATGGGTCGAACGTCTTAAAATCTAAAACGAAACAATGAGGCTAAACATGAGGGAGAAAGGAGACAGAAAAACCAGCCCATCCCCCCTATAAAAACAAAAAACAGAATGTCTGTGCTATGATGAGTCACGAGTGTTGCAAAGTCTGAAGCAACGTATGTAGCATTTTTTGTATCATCTTAAGGGGGGTGACCTGCTTTTTGTTATTTCTGTCCTTTTCTCTCTTTCTCTGGCTTGTATCCATTTGGCCCCATTCAGCCTACTGTTTTAAGACGTTTATCCCCATCCAGGTGTACATTTTTTACTGGTGAGCGGTAGCGAGCTAGCATATTTTTTATTTTTGTTTGACAGGAGGCTAAATTTATACATTTTTCGATAGAAAAATGTCTCCGGCGAAGCCGGATTTCTTCATATAATGCTGGCTCGCTATAGCTCGCCAGGAACAAATCGACACCTAGATGGGGATAAACGTCTTAAAATAGTTGGCTGAATGGGGCCGAATGGATACAAGCCAGAGAAAGAGAGAAAAGGACAGAAATAACAAAAAGCAGGTCACCCCCCTTAAAGGGAGATGGGTCTTTTTTGTTCCTAGATTCCCCTTCTCCCTCATGTTTAGCCCCATTAGTTTTCAGATTTTAAGATATTTGCCCCATTAGTTTGGTGATTTTAAGAAACGTCTTACAATCGCCAAACTAATGGGGCTAAGCATGAGGGAGAAGGGGGACCAGAAAAACGGCCCATCTCCCCTCAATTCCTTCCTAACTGAACCCTCAATTCCTTCCTAACTGAACCCTCAATTCTTTCCTAACTGAACCCTCAATTCCTTCCTAACTGAACCCTCAATGCCTTCCTAACTCTAACTGAACCCTCAATTCCTTCCTAACTGAACCCTCAATTCCTTCCTAACTGAACCCTCAATTCCTTCCTAACTGAACCCTCAATACCTTCCTAACTGAACCCTCAATTCCTTCGTAACTGAACCCTCAATTCCTTCCTAACTGAACCCTCAATTCCTTCCTAACTGAACCCTCAATACCTTCCTAACTGAACCCTCAATTCCTTCCTAACTGAACCCTCAATTCCTTCCTAACTGAACCCTCAATTCCTTCCTAACTGAACCCTCAATTCCTTCCTAACTGAACCCTCAATTCCTTCCTAACTGAACCCTAAATTCCTTCCTAACTGAACCCTCAATTCCTTCCTAACTGAACCCTCAATTCCTTCCTAACTGAACCCTCAATGCCTTCCTAACTGAACCCTCAATTCCTTCCTAACTGAACCCTCAATTCCTTCCTAACTGAATACAATCCTGGAATACGGAACTAGTTAACCCAATCAGAACCGGTGACGTCCTTTTCATTATCTTCTGGCAAATATTAGACGGGTTTTCTTCAGGTTAGGAAGGATGGCTACCCGTTAAAAGATAACCTACTATCGCAATTTACCTACCCTATATCCTTCCTCAACTTCATAACATCGTTTAAATGCAGCTGATATTTAAACATTAAGACGTCGCTGGTACTGTGAGGGTTAAGGGGGGATGGTTCACTTTTTGGGCGATTTTTTGCATGTATTCATTATTTGTCTAGTTTCCTCCCTAGACTTCCATCAAATTTAAAAAAAACATCCATTAGATCCCCCTTCTAGATTAATTTGTACATTTTTCAATGAAAAATGTCCAGGCCGAAGGCCGGTTCTTCCAACATCACAGGCTCACTATCGTTCGCCAGGGAAGAAATCGACAACTAAATAACACGAAAGGTCTAAATATTGACGAAGAAATGGGGCGAAAGGTCTTAAAATCGACTAACTAATGGGGCTAAACATGAGGGAAAAAAGGGACCAGAAAAACGGCCCATGTCCCCTTAAACTCAACTAAGTGTAATCAGGTCCTGCCTTATATTCTGAGGTGAGGGCTGGTCCTATCCAGAGTGAGGTTTGGCATCCTCTACCCAACCTTAGCTGTTTCTGTCTGTCTCTTTCACTGTCCTACGTTTCCTTCTGGGGGCAGGGGGCTAGGAATCCTCCTCCCTTTGTATAATTCTCCTACTCAACGAGACAGAGAAAGGGGCGAGAGAACGCTAAAGTGATCCCAGACCCTGAGAATAGGAAGTTTAAATGTGGTTTCTATTCTGGCTCTGTCTCGTGTCGGCCACCCCCAGCAACGGGGTATGTGCCTTGGTACATACATACATACATACATACATACAAACATATATACGTACATACATACATACATACATACATACATACATACATACATACATACCTTATATTCTGGCTAACACTGGACAATTTTATACAGCTTAGAAAGACCCTATGTTAATCAGAAGGTTTAACCCTTTCTGCCCTGGTGACGTGTTTTGGGTTTGATTATATATTTGTTATTCACCAACCCACAAATTAACTTCCAAATAAACCTAACTAATGAAACTGATGAATATAATGTGGTACTCCAAGGACTCGAACCTAGGATACTCACACCGAAATATTAGGAAGCGAAAAATAATAAAAAAATAAATCAATCAAAAGTAAACATAAACAAAGACACTAATATGCATGAATAAATATATATATACACATAAATAATTAAATATATATGCCTGGACAATATTGAGGGAAGGAGAGGGCAGTTTTTGATTGGCTGGAGTGTTTGTTATTTCTTCTGCTACAAAGATGGGGGTGGGGGGGGGGAGAGAGTTTTAAGGGGAGGTTTCTAGTTTGTTTCCTACTCCTTCAGTAATCTTAAAATTTCACCCCCTTGACCCCCTCTCAAGATAGATTTGTACATTTTTCGGTAGAAAAATTTCCCGGCCGAAGGCCGGTTACTCTTAAATTACAGGCTCGCTATCGCTCGCCAGGATAAAAGCGACACCTACTGTAAATGGCACGAAAGGTCTTAACATTAACAGAATGGGACGAACATTCTTAAAATCAGCAAACTAATGGGGCAAACGTCTAAAATCTCAAAAGCAATGGGGCTAGACATGAGGGAGAAAGGGGTCAAGAAAAAAAGTCCCTCAAGTGTAAATCTCCCTTTAAACAATGGATATGACAAAACTCTTCTTAGGGTGTATGGTAAAACATAGGATCGTGGTGAATTTTATTAACCCCTTCATTGACATTTACTTGTATGTTTATATATTTACTAGCGGAGGTACCCGGCGCTGCCCGGGGGAAAATCGAAGAGCGAACCTGAAACAATTTACCCATAGGGAATTCCCATATATATATATCTTCCTGACCCCAACAAGTAGTGAAAGGCAAGTGACACCCAAACCCCATTGTAAAATAGTTCTCCCACTACTTGTCAGATTAGTAAGGACTTATGAGAATCTAAGGCTTGGCCATAGAATCTAATTCTTATATCTATTTTCTCTCCCTCCCTCTCGTATACCTCCACCCTTCTCTCTCACAATCTCTCTCTCTCTCTCTCTCTTACATAATATCTCTCTCTCTCTCTCTCTCTCTCTCTCTCTCTCTCTAGTAGAATTAAGTCCTGACCATCTCGTTTGGATCGTAAGGTCTGTGTGGCCAGTGTATCTATGTAAATCTATGTAATCTCTCTCTCTCTCTCTCATATGGTCCTCTGAGTCCCTCATTAATTGGTATTGTTGTTTGTCACCCTCAGGTTGGTTTGATGAACACGACAAGGGGAATTAAGGGGCAAGGAAAGATATTTATTGATATATTTATTACTAGACGAGACAGAGAAAGGGGTGAGGAAACGCGAAAGTGGTCCCGAACCCTAAACATTTGAACTTTAAATGTTGTTTCTGTTCGGTCTCTGTCTCGAGTCGGCCACCCCCAGCAATGGGTTATGTGCATGAGTATATACATAGATATATTTATTCATATGCATATTTATCTATTTATTTATTATGTATAAGTATAATGCATGTTTCAGTTGATATACAGTATATGCATATTTACTGTATATATGATATTATTATGTAATATATATATATATATATATATATATATATATATATATATATATATATATATATATATATATATATATATATATATATATTTATATATATATATATATATATATATATATATATTTTATATATAATATATACTGATTATATATATATATATATATATATATAATATATAATATATAATATATATATATATATATCCCCTTAAATGAATGGAAGAGAGATATAGATATTGGAAGAATGGAACTGCTAGAGGTAATTAATATTTAAAGAAGCTTAATAATATTGGAATTGTGTTTATGAAAAATATGATAATATATTGGAACGAATAATAACACAGGAATGAATATTTTAGTAAGAGAGGAGAGGAAAGGATATTTCTTAAGGGTGGTGACCTGCTTTATTCTTTCTTTCTGGGTAGTAGCCATTTGACCCAATTCAGCCTACTGTTTTAAGACACTTATCCTCATCCAGGTGTCTATTTTTTCCTGGCGAGCGATAGCGAGCCAGCAGTTCATTGAAAAATCCGGCTATGCCGGAGACATATTTCTATCGAACAATGTACACATTTATCCAGCTGTCTAACTCATTATCCAAAATATGGTGGCTCGCTATCGCTCGCCAGGTATAAATCGACACCTGGATAAGGATAAACGTCTTAAAACAGTAGGCTGAATGGGGTGGAATGGATAGAACCCAGAGAGAGAGAAGAAAAAGCAGGTCACCCCCATTAACATCGTGTTCACCCATTCAGTTCCGGTGACGTCCATTTCTGTATATTCTGGCAACTATTAGAGGATTTTATTAAGTTTAGGAAGCACCTGTAACCATTGAAAACTATACACTATCTCAATCCTTTTAGCTTCCACCGATCCTTCCTAAGTTGAACACTATCGTCTGATAGACCAGTTCACTAGTATGTATGTTTCCTTTTACATTCATGCTTAGTTAAAGTTTCGCTTGACCCACATGCAAACATACAAGCGCTTTCTAACACACACACACACCCATCTGTCCCCCACTACCTTCCTAACCCTGCCACGGACGTTAGTTCCAGGGCAGTATTTCCCTTTCCAATTGTTCCTTACCCACTCTAAACCACTGTTTGGACACTTGATCCTCAGTGTTTTGGAGGACAAGCAGCCTAGAGGGGTCACTAGACCTGTTATTGCTTGATTTCCTTTATACTCCTTTGTACACACACACACACACACACACACACTTGCACTCTTACTATATCTCCCTAACTGCCCCTTCCTCATATCGCTCTCTCTCTCTCTCTCTCTCTCTCTCTCTCTCTCTCTCTCTCTCTAATAAAATAAAACGAATAAAATATATACTAATATGGATAAAAAAAAAAGTGTCCTTACTAACACAGCTTGATTTGTCTAAAGCTTTCGACAGTGTCAGTCATCAAATATTGTTAGAAAAATGCAAAAAAATAAATATTGACTCATTCTGGCTTATGAATTACTTGACCGATAGGACACAGGCTGTGCAGTTGGGTGATACAGTCTCATCTACTTTACATGTAACATATGGAGTGCCTCAAGGCTCTATTCTAGGACCCATTCTATTTATTATATTTGTCAATGATTTACTAAACTATGTTAAAGATTGTTTGCTCATTCAGTATGCTGATGATACACAGATACTTCACTCAGGCACTCTGGATGAACTAACTAATGTAATTAGCAAAACAGAAAATACACTCAAAATAGTGAAACAATATTTCCAGAGAAATTGTCTTATGTTGAATGCAAATAAAACTCAATGCATTTTCCTTGGCACTAGACAGCTTTTATCTCAAATACCCTCAAATGTATGTATACAACTCGATGATCATAAAATTATACCTTGTACACATGTAACAAATTTAGGTCTACATATAGATTGTAACATGCTTTTCAACAAACACACAAGTGAACTGAACAAGAAAGTCATGGGAACGTTGATGTATGTGAATCGTATAAAAGGTAATTTTGACAAAGCTACTAGGGTCATTGTGATTCAATCGCTAATTTTAAGTTTGATAAATTATTGCATAATGATATGGGGTTCAACTAATTGCACTATATTAAATACTGTACAAAAAATGCTGAATTTTGCTGAAAAGGTAGCAGTGGGTGGAGCAAAAAAAATACGACCATGTAACTCCGATAATAAAGGAATTAGAGTGGCTAAAAATAAAGCAAAAATATATGATACAGCTATTGCGGTGTATAAAGAAAGGCATAAGCTAATTCCAAACTGGCTAATACACTTTCCTATTGTTAATGAAATCATAAATAGTAACACAAGACAGCAAAACCATCTATATGTACAGAGAACAAACACCTTTTATGGTGAACGATCGCTTTTGGTAGCAGGTCCTAAAATATGGAATAGGTTGCCGAGATCAGTAAAGGACACAAATAACCTAAACACGTTTAAGCATATATTAAAAGATTATATTCTGAAACATGAAATGGATCTATAAAAAAAAAATGTAATAATACTGTAACTGTAATTTTTGTTTTATAGATATTGAAGACTGTCCACAGTAACATACTAGAGATGTTTCTTATTATAAATATGTATATATATATATAATGTATGTATTTTAATATTTGTTTAATGTTTTATGTGAAGAACCATTGTAAAATGGAAAAATAAATATTCTGATTCTGATTCTCTCTCTCTCCTTATTTCTCATGTTGGGCCCAAATTTGGCAAATGAGTTTCAATGCGGATAAATGTAAAGTACTACATGTCGGATACCTAAATGAGAAAGCAAACTATTCGATGAATGGCACTCAGCTTAAGAATGTAAACAGAGAAACTGATCTGGGAGTAACAATATCGAGTAACCTAAAACCGAGTCAACAATGTTCAGAAGTTGTTAAGAAGGCAAACAAAATAATTGGCTTTATAGGCAGGTCATTTCAGCATAAATCCAAAGAAGTTATCCTAACCCTTTACAATTCCTTAGTCCGCCCTCTTCTGGAATACTGCGTTCAATCCTGGTGCCCTTATTACCAAAAAGATATAAACAAGCTAGAACGAGTTCAACGTAGAGTTACCAAAATGATACCTAGCCTAAAGAACAAACCATACGAAGAGCGTCTTAGAGAATTAAATCTATTTCCTTTAACCCAGCGCAGATTAAGAGGCGACTTAATTCAAGTGTTCAAAATCATCAAAGGCATCGACAATATGAACTGTAGTAAGTACTTCACTATCGACCAATCTAATTACACGCGGGGAAACGGTTGCAAAATTATTGGTAAATCTTTTAACTCGCACGAATCTAAGAATTTCTTCTTCAATCGAGTTGTCAACTTGTGGAATGGGCTTCCCCGAGACGTTATAGACTGCAGCACCGTTGATTCATTTAAATTCCGCCTAGACAAATATCTCGCATCAAACCCGCGACTGACTGCGTTTGTAAATGAATAACTTTATCCTCCCCTCAGTTACTAACCCATATGTCCCCTACTAACTTCCTAGTCCTGCCACGTTAGTGGCAGGGCAGTAGTTCCCTTTCCAATGTTCCCTTACCCACTCTAAACCACTGTTTGGTCACTTGATCCTCAGTGTTTTGGAGGACAAGCAACCTAGAAGGGTCACTAGACCTGTTGTTGCTTGATTTCCTTTGTACTCCTTTGTACTCCTTTGTACTCCTTTGTACCTCCTAATAGAAAATTCCAGGTTTGATGACGTCACTGTATATATTGACTTAAAGGTGAGTAGCTCAGCCCAGGTGATGGAGGTAATGGAAGTGAGGGGGTTGATGTAATGGAAGTGAGGGGGTTGAGGTGAGGGGGTGAGGTGAGGAGGGTGAGGTGAGGCCCAGCCCAAGTGATGGAGGTGATGGAAGTGAGGGTGTAAGGTGAATGAGGTGAAGTGAGGGGGATGAGAGTGAGGTGAGGTGAAAGGGGTGAGGTGAAGTGAGGTGAAGGGGGTGAAGTGACATAAAGGTGAGGCTCAGCCCAGGTGATGGAAGTGAGGTGATTGGGGTGAGGGGGTGAGGTGAGGGGGTGACTAAGGTGAGGTGACATAAAGGTGAGGCCCAGCCCAAGTGATGGAGGTGATGGAAGTGAGGTGAGGTGAGGGGGTGGGGTGGAGTGAGGTGAGGTGAGGGGGTGAGGTGATGGAAGTGAGGTGGCCGAGGTGAGGGGCCCAAAAATGTATAAATGTTGTCAAAGAAATGGGGAAAAAGGTCTCAAAATTGCCAAACTAAAGGAACGAACGTCTTATAATCTCAAAACTAATATGCTAAACATGAGGGAGAAGGGGGTCCAGAAAAAGCGACTACCTCCCCCTTATAACTTACGATTACATACATACTCTCACACACACACACACACACACACACACACACACACACACACACACACACACACACACACACACACACACACATTAAAAGTCTCCACACTCTCCTAACCTCTCACTTATATTCTTCTTCTGAAAAGTTGTAGTGAGGACATATGACTCCCCCGGTACAACATGTCCCCAGATAATGCAAACACACATATATAAAGAACAGGGTCTGGGGTGGGTTATATGATCACTACAACTCCCCCAGTACCCCATAATATACCCCAGTGTATACAAACCCCACTTAAATGGCACGAAAGGTCTTAATATTGACAAAGAAATGGGTTGTAAAGTCTTACAATCGCCAAGCTAATGAGCCGAACGTCTTAAATTCTAAAAAACAAAAACAATGGGGCTAAACACTAGGGAGAAGGGGGGCCAGGAAAACCAGCCCATCTCCCCTTAACGTAAGCAATCATTTCCTCTCTCTCTCTCATTATCACACAATCACTCACACTATCTCACACTTTCATTGTCACTCTCTCTCTCTCCCCTTCCCCACCCCTGCTGTAAATAAGACATTCCTGGCCCACAGTATTCCCCCCCCCCCCCCCCTATAAAGAGATGGGGGTGCTTCCAGGAATGTTGACCACACTATAGTTGGGCTTCCACTAACACCTACATTACTTACTAGTCCGCAGGGGGGAGTTTTTGTTCACACCGCTTTCAACCCAGGAGGGTGTATAAAATTGAAAAAATTTTGGTACAAAAATGTCCTGGCCGAAGGCTGGTTCCTCTTAAATTACAGGCTCGCTAGCGTTCGCCAGTAAATAAATCGACACTTAATGGCACGAAAGGTCTAAAATGATAAATGGGGCGAAATGTCTTAAAATCGCCAAACTAATAAGGCGAACGTCTTAAAATCTCAAAACTAATAAGGCTAAACAAGAAGGAGAAGGGGGACCAGAAAAAATATATAACATAGGTGAAAACTCCCCTTAAATACCAGTCTGTTGCTCTAACATTAACCCCTTGTGGATTAAGATGCTTTATTCTGGCTACCATTAGACGATTATATTCAGATTAGGAAGGGTATATGGAAGTCAGAGGGTTAATCGAGATCATTCTTACCCTTTTAATTCCCACACACCCTTTCCTAAATATTTAAAATCGTCTAATGACAGCCAGAATATACTGTCAAATTGCTTCATAATTCTCAAGGTTATAGTAATATAGAATTAGCCATGCATAACATACACACACTATATCTGTCCATTTGCAGAAAGAAGACATTAAGCTTGAACAATTTGCAACTAAAACAATTACATAGACAAAAGATAAACCAAACCAATGACAACTTAGTTAACAAACATATACATTTACCGACGTCTTTCAACTATGGAATGGAGTGAAAAAGGCAATCCTGAATGCCAGAGGAAGCACTAGCATTCTGTATGCATACACTTTGCTCAAACAAGACATTAGACTAGACCAACTTGCAACAAGAAGACAAATACACAGACAACAAATGTTATATAAAATCACTAACAACTTAGTAGACATAGAAGATAATTATATATTTACACCCTACAAGTATACGATTTACGAGACGCAGCCACAACCTAAAATACCACACGTATCAGGCAAGCAGGAACATATTTAGACAATCATTTTCCCCGCAGCATCCAAGAGTGGAACCACCTCCCATTTCATGTAGATAATAGCCCCACCCTTGATTCTTTTAGAACTAGGGTCATCAATCATTACATCCCTAATCGTGATCCTTCTCCTGATCTTGTCCCTAAACACTAGTCCCCATACACAACCCCTACATATCGTGACGCCCGAGAGCGGCCCTCTGTAGGTCCCACTACGTAAACGTAAAATACTGTACATACATAAATTATAATTAATATATACTGAATGGACTTCAGTAGATAACACATGTATATATTGGAATAGTTATATAGATAATATGATGAGAGAGAGAGAGAGAGAGAGAGAGAGAGAGAGAGAGAGAGAGAGAGAGAGAGAGAGAGAGAGAGAGAGAGAGAGAGAGAGAGAGAGAGAGAGCAAGAGCGAGATAGCGAGCCAGCGAGCGAGAGAGAGATAGAGCGAGAGCGAGAGCGAGAGCGAGAGCGAGAGCGAGAGAGAGAGAGAGAGAGAGAGAGAGAGAGAGAGAGAGAGAGGTAAATCCAACACTCACCCTCCAAAGACCCTCGATTATCCAATGCCGAGGAGCACAAACCTGTTAAACGAAAAATATATAAATGAAATATATTAATATAAATAAATAAATAGATGAATAAATAAAAATAAATAAATATATACTATATATCTATATATATATACTGTATATATATATATACGAACAATAAATAAATATGTATGGCTTTCAAGTAAATGTATTAGATAATTTGATATAAATATGGACCATTGTTGTAACTAAAGCTAAATACAGAAAACAAAATTAGAAGTATTGAGAGCGGAAGTGAATTACTTGTGTAAGTTTTGCATTAACGTGGGTGGGCTTATTGATTTAAGGGGAGATCTTCACTTGAGGGATTTATTTCTGAACCCCTTTCTCCCTATGTTTTAGCCTTATTGATTTTGAGATTTTAAGACGTTCACCCCTATTATTTTGGCGATTTTAAGAACTTTCGCCCTATTTATGTTAATTTTAAGACCTTTCGTGCCTTTTAGCTGTCGATGTTTGCCTGACGAGCGATAGCGAGTCTGTAATTTAAGAGGAACCGGCCTTCGGCCTGGACATTTTTCTACCGAAAAATGTACAAATTTATCTTGAAAGGGGGTCTAGGGACTGTAATTATAAGCCTGATGGGGGTCTAGTCTAAGGATACAAACTCAAGACCTCCCCATAATGACCTAGTTATACAAACTCAAGACCTCCCCATAATGACCTAGTTTTCCTTCATATTTCATTTTTGTGATATTAAGACTTGGTGGGATTTAGTCTTTTATCAGCCAAACATAGCAACCTAACCTAACCAAATTTTAAAACGAAGATGTCCTAGTTTGTCAGACCAGAGTCCAATAAGTAAGGTTATAAACAGATGAACGGAAATAATGTTAATAGGCTACCCAAATAATGTTAATAGGCTACCCAAATAATGTTAATAGCCTACCCAAATAATGTTAATAGGCTACCCAAATAATGTTAATAGGCTACCCAAATAATGTTAATAGGCTACCCAAATAATGTTAATAGGCTACCCAAATAATGTTAATAGGCTACCCAAATAATGTTAATAGGCTACCCAAATAATGTTAATAGGCTACCCAAATAATGTTAATAGGCTACCCAAATAATGTTAATAGGCTACCCAAATAATGTTAATAGGCTACCCAAATAATGTTAATAGGCTACCCAAATAATGTTGGACCCACCGCTAGAATAATACCGAACTCTCTAATTTGCATAGAATCACCTTAAAGGGGGGGGGGAGGGGGGACCTGTTTTTGTTCTGTCCTTTTCTATCTTTCTCTGGCTTGTATCCATTTGGCCCCATTCAGCCTACTGTTTTAAGACGTTTATCCCCATCCAGGTGTCAATTTTTTACTGGTGAGCGGTAGCGAGCCAGCATATTTTTTATTTTTGTTTGCCAGCAGGCTAAATTTGTACAATTTTCTATCGGAAAATGTCTCCGGCGAAGCCGGATTTCTTCATATAATGCTGGCTCGCTATCTCTCGCCATGAAGAAATCGACACCTAGATGGGGATAAACGTCTTAAAACAGTTGGCTGAATGGGGCCGAATGGATACAAGCCAGAGAAAGAGAGAAAAGGACAGAAATAACAAAAAGCAGGTCACCCCCCTTAACATAACTATACAACAATATTCACCTTATTTCGAAGCGGAGAGGAAAAGGCCGATGTATTTTATCCAGCCTAGTACGTGTAGATTGATCACAGCATCCATAGAATCTTGCACAATCTATCCTCTCATAATCTGAAAAAACAACAATAGAAAACATAAATTGGTAAACCTATAGATATAATTTGGTATCGCGTTCTCAATTAATATTATATTTGGCAAAAGTCCAGGATAATTATTTGGAAAAGGCTCGCTACCTCACGCCGTGGTGTAGTGGGTTAATTAAACGAAGTGGCTACGGGACACCACCAGTGGTGTCACGCAGCTCAGCCAGTGAGGCTGGGCTACGGGACACCACTGGTGCTGTCACGTAGCCCAGCCTCACTGGCTGGGCTGCGTGACACTACCAGTGGTGTCCCGCAGCTCAGCCACACTGGGGTAGGCTACGGGACACCACCACAAGTGTTCCACGTATACAAAGCTTGACTTTATAGCTAAATTTGTTCATATCGTATTTCCATCTATTTTTTCTTAGTTTAAACACATGCCCTTTGATCCTACCAGGTTACCTCACAACAAAGTCTTTGTAAATCGTTGTTATATACCCCTCACACGTCTTCTCCTCCAAGCTTGGGAAATTGTGATTCTTCAGTGTGTGTGTGTGTGTGTGTTTACAAATGAATGGTAACGGTGTGGATGGAAATATTTACGAATGGGTTTGTGAATGAAAGTACGAAATGTTTCTGTGATTGTGAATAGAAAGGTGTGTTTGTGTAAGTGTGTGTGTGAGCACGTGGTTGTATGTTTGTGAGTAGAATTATACATGGCAGGGTAGGTGCTTTTAATAGTGAATCCTTGTCCACTTGTAAATGAAAATGTGTGTTTGTGTGTGTGTGTTGTATAATATATATATTATATATATATATATATATATATCTGCCATGGTCAGGTTCTCTATAGTTCTTGATTCCACTATAACACTTGGTAGCTTATTCCACCTACAGTATCTACAACTCTGTTACCAAACCAGTATTTGCCTATATCTTTTCTGAAACGAAAATATCTTATTTGAAACCATTTGTTCGAGTTCTTTCGCTATCACTGAACTTGCATACGTAAGGAAGATTTCTATCATGTGTAAGGTCCTAGGACTTACATATCAGAACATAAGAAAACGGGAGTCTGCAGAAAGCCGATCGGCTCATATAAGTCAGATCCCTCTCACACCCAACACTAATTATAAGGCCAAATGATAGGCCCAACTCACTAACACCATGAGGACTGACCTCACCAAAACGATCAGAGGTCAACATGGGAAGACGGGGGTCTGCAGAGCACCGACTGGACAACAACCGGCAGATTCCACTCACACCCAACCTCCATTATAAATAATAAATAGGGCATTAGGATAACACCATAGAGGATTTGTTTAGACTAAATATATGGATTCATATGGTACCGTAATAGTTTGTTCTAGGACCTACATCAAGTGCTTGATTTATTACCAAGATAGTTTGAAATAGTATTAGTAAATAAGGTGAATATGGGCATTGCTCTAATCAAGATGGGTTGCCTATATTTCTTAAACGAAAATTATCCCATTTGAAACCATTTGTTTGAGTTTTCTAGCTATCGCTGAGCTTCAGTACATCTTTCATATCCCCTTTATTTAGCCTATCTCACTTACCCACTTGAACACCTCTATCATATCTATCATATCATATCATATCTAACTCTGCGTCTTTCTAACGAATGTAAGCCTAGCTTCTTCAACCTGTCTTCATATGGAAGATTTCTAATATTACAGATTATTATTTTCATTCTCAGTTGTACTCTCTCCAAGGAATCTATGTTCATTCTCTAATAGGGACTCCAATTTTGAACAGCATAATTCATGTGTAGTCTCACTAACGCTAGATAAAATGTCAAGATTGCGTCTGCTGTTCTGTTACTCATACTTCTAGGTATAAATCCCAGAACTCGATTTGACGACTTATTTCGAACACTGATGCATTGATTTCTTGGTTTCAAATCACAGTGGACGATGATTCTCAAGTCTATATATAATATATTTGAGTTAGTTATATCCACGTTATCGAGAGATTGTATAGAATTTACTCAATTTTACTACACTGCATTTACCTACATTGAACTTCATCTGCCAGTTTACTACCCATTTGTGTAATATGTCTACATCTATTTGGAGAGAGAGAGAGAGAGCTGTAAATTTACTGATTTTGCTAGAGAGAGAGAGAGAGAGAGAGAGAGCGAGAGAGAGAGAGAGAGAGAGAGAGAGAGAGAGAGAGAGAGAGAGAGAGAGAGAGAGAGAGAGAGAGAGAGAGAGAGAGAGAGAGAGAGGTACAATTTACAAGTAGGTGTTAATTACCTGGATTAGCTTGAGATCTTAAGGTAAAGGGTCCACGTACGCTGGTATCCAGAGGTTGGTCAGCGTTTTTTTTTTGTTGGCAACCTTCTTCGGCCGCACTCACATGGTAGCAATATAAATGTTTTATAATGCTATAGATTTACCAATTACAATCCCTATCCTAAATTAACCAAACATCACATTTGGATGCCAATAATCACCAGACAATATATGCATCATCAATTGAGAAATGTTACCTATTATCTTCTATGTTGATTCACTATATAAACACACACAAACTCATGCACATTCACATTTTCACGCACAAAGTCATTCAGGAACACATTATTCGTATTCCTACCCACAATGTCATTAACTCGCATTGCGTGTATTCACCTTGACGAACAAGTTCGGTGATTTATATTCATATCTACACACACACACACACTTTTAGATTACCACTCGACAACGCACATATATTCGAACATACATTCACAATTACACACTCGCCTTCACATTTCTAATCAGAATACACACACACACACATTGATATTCCCTCCCACAATCGCACCCACACTCTAATGTTCTTTCAGAACCACACGCACAAATACATATTCGCATTCCTAATCACAAACTCAAACACACATTCACAAAGACAAGTCATGTGAATGACTGATTCTCTCTCTAGCACACAGACACACAAACACATACACACACACTCACACACACAAACATATTGTACATTCATTATTAATTTTGTACATCCATTATACAAACACATATTTCCACTCACAAACGTACAGGCTTTATGCTCGTACATGCACATTCCTACTCGTGCATGCAAGCTTGCACTGCGCCCCCCCCCCCCCCCCAACTGGCCTACGCAAGGCAGATCCAGCTCACACCCAATTAATTCATTAAGCTATTCAGTTTATTCTTGAAAGCCTACTGCTACTGAGCTGATCACTTTACAGTGTACTTTGCAATTTCTTTTACAAATATATAATTTTGTTCCTTCCAAATTATTACCCAAACGTACATGCCATTACACACGCACATGCATACTCGAGACCATGCATTTGAACATCCCTATAACATTTGTAAAACATTTATTTACGCACATATACTGTATTTGCATTACTTTATATTACACTCACAAACATATTCATTTACACAAACACATGTAACTATCCACACATTGACGCACTTGTGCTTGTGAACGTCGTCAAGCTGTCTTATAGCACGTTAAGCAAGTATGAATGACTACTTCTGTTTGATTATACCATAATGGTAACAGATATGTAGACAATAGACATGTGGAATAGGCTACCTAGCGCCATTGTGGGATCAAGAACGATAGAGTTTCAAAATAAAATTAGATAAACGTATAAACGAGATGGGTTGGGTGTGAGAGGGCTCTGCCTTGTTTTGGCCAATCGACTGTCTGCAGACTCCCATATGTTCTTATAAAATGGATATGAAAGACGAAGAATATACACACATATATAACGGCTACATATAACGCCTAGTTAGATGTATAAATAGGTATGTGTGAGTGTGTGTGGCGTAGGGAGTTGAGTGTGGAATAGGTCTGTATATACAACATGTAGGATTATAATTTAATAAAGTCCAACGTTTTTAATGATAATATAAATAATAATCCAAAGAATTTCGATTCAACAGTCTAATTGGCTGAATTATATGGCGATAAATACGAAAACACTTGTGGTGTGGTGGTGTCCCGTAGCCTACCCAGTGTGGCTGGGCTGCGAGACACCACTGGTAGTGTCACGCAGCCCAGCCAGTGAGGCTGGGCTGCGGGACACCACCAGTAGTGTCCCGTAGCCACTTCGTTAATTAAAAGCTTGGACACTCGTTTTGAATGTATGAGGTTCGATCCAGGCTCGGAGTATTTAAACATTTATTAGCTCACGTGTATTTGTGAGATATACTTGATATATATATATATATATATATATATATATATATATATATATATATATATATATATATATATACATTTACACGAAATTAAATAAAACACCAGCGTCTCGCTGGTGTAGTGACTAGCATCTTGGACACCCAGAAGGTCCCAGGATCGCGCCCACGCTCGGCGCATTAAAGTTTTTTCACAAGCACTGAGTTGTTACCGTCCCTCATGAGCAAGGAGATGGGATAGTAGTACAGGACCCCAATGGAAATACGCTTAATCGGCCTTATTGGGCTATCCTTAGCTGGCTTAGCATACGCTAGCTTTAAGAACTATAACCCCTTAGTGTACTGTATAATTATGCAAAACATTGTATTTACCCGCACAACCCCCGCACATTATGCCGCCCGAGAGCGGCCCTCTGCAAGTCCCACTATGTAAACGTAGACGTAGACGTGCGTGTGTTCCAGACGGAGGTGGAGGGAAGACTGGAGAGAAAACCCGAGTCCTCCAGTTCGAATCACTTACCCGAAGCTTCACTCCTTGGTTCGAATCACTTACCCGAAGCTTCACTCCCGGGTTCGAATAACTTCGAATCACTTGGGGGTGGGGGGTATGCAAATGGGGGACGTCAGGAGTCTTTAAGCCGGGGAGATGGGTAGTTTTTCTAGGCCCCCTTCTCCCTCATGTTTAGCCCAGTTAGTTTTTGAGATTTTAAGACGTTATTTCCATTAGTTTGTCGATTTTAATACCTTTCGTCCAATTTCTATATCAATATCAAGATCTTTCGTGACATTTAGGTGTCGATTTTTTTCCTGGCGAGCGATAGCAATCCTGTAATTATTAAGACAAACCGGCTGAATATCGAAACATTTACAACTTTTCTTGAAAGGGGGTCTAGGGAGACCGGTTTTTCTGGACCCCTTTCTCCCTAATGTTTAACCCCGCTAGTTTTGAGATTATAAGACGTTCGGTCCATTAGTTTGGCGATTTTAACACATTTCGCCCCATTTCGTTGTCAAATTTAAGACTTTCGTGCCATTTAGTGGCGAGCGATAGCGAGCCTGCAATTTTAAGAGGAACCGGCCTTCGGCCGGGAATTTTTTCTACCGAAAAATGTACAAATTTATCTTGAACGGGGGGTCTAGGGGGTGTTTTTCTAAGTTTGATGGAGGTCTAGGGAGGAAACTAAAAAAAAATATATGAATAAATTAATTAATAGACCAAACCAACAGCCAGTCTCCCCTTAAGCTTGATGAAGGTCTTGCGAGGAAGCTAAAAGGTCAATGAATATATGAATAAATAGACCCGCAAAAGTAACCACTGTCCCCTTAACCCCTTCTGTCATACCGGTGATGTACTTGTCATCCTAACTAACTTCCTTGTAACTAACTAACTTGTACTAACTTCCTAATCCTGCCACGGACATTAGTTCTAGGGCAGTAGTTCCCTTTCCAATGTTCCCTTACACACTCTAAACCACTGTTTGGACACTTGATCCTCAGTGTTTTGGAGGACAAGCAGCCTAGAAGGGTCACTAGACCTGTTGTTGCTTGATTTCCTTTGTACTCCTTTGTCATCCAATTCTGGCAACTATTAGACGACTTTGTTCAGCTTAGGAAGGACGTCTCTTCATTCCAAGGCGAGCGGCGACGTCCTATCCACTTTATTTGGGCTTCTATTGGGCGAATTTGACTCGGCTGAAAGGGAGGTTTTTAGTGTGTTTCCTAGACTTCCATCAAGCTTGAAATTACACCCCCGTGACCCCCTTTCAAGATAAATTTGTACATTTTTCGGTAGAAAAATGTCCCGACTGAAGGCCGGTTCCTCTTAAATTACAGGCTCGCTATCGCTCGCCAGGAAAAAATCGACACCTAAATGGGATGAAAGGTCTTAAAAGTGACATAAATGGGATGAAAGTTCTTAAAATCGACGACAAACTAATGGGGCGAACGTCTTAAAATCTCAAAAGCAATGGGGCTAAACATGAGGGGAGAAAGGGGTAAAGAAAAAAGTCCCTCAAGTGGAAATCATAAAATCGTCTAAATGAAGCGGATATCCAATAAAACAAAGGCGTCGGTGGTACAGAAGGGATGGGCCGGTTTTCTGGACCACTTTCTCCCTCATGTTTAGCCCCATTGGTTGTCAGATGTTAAGATGTTTGCCCCTTTAGTTGGTCGATGTTAAGACCTTTCGCCCCATTTCTTCGTCAATATTTAGACCTTTCGTGCTATTTAGGTGTCGATTTTTTCCCTGGCGAACGATAGTGAGCCTGTAATGTTGGAAGAACCGGCTTTTGGCTGGGACATTTTTCTACCGAATAATGTACTTTATTAATCTAGAAGGGGATCTAATGGATGCTTTTGTTTTTTTTTTAAATTTGATGGAGGTCTAGGGAAGAAAATAGAAAAATAATGAATACATGCAAAAATCGCCCAAAAAGTGACCCATCCCCCCTTAATTCTGGGCCGGGCCAATTATTCTTATGTTTCTAAAGCCTCTTGTTCAAAGACGCCTTATAACGGTGAGCTAACCCACGGGATTCCATTTTGTGTCATCTGGCTTGCGTATAAGATGTCTCCTGTCGTTGCTTTAGGGTGGATGGGCGTATTTCTTGGCTAATTTATAATTTTGTTTATAATGAATTAAATTTCCGCTCTATACCTCTATCAAGCTTTAACAAATACCCCCAAGACCTTCCTTTAAGATATATTTGTACATTTTTTCGATATAAATATGTCCCTGCCGTAGGCCGATTGCTCTTAAATTTCAGCCTCGCTATTGCTCGCCAGGAAAAAATCGACACCTAAATTGCATGAAATATCTGAATATTGACACGGAAATGGGGCGAACAGTCTTAACATCGCCAAACTAACGGGGCACACGTCTTAATCTCAAAACGAATGGGACTAAACATGAGGAAGAAGGGGGACCATAAAAACGACCTCATCCCTCCTTAAGGTCATATTTCTTTAATCTTGCCTCGGCTTTTCTTTATTAGTGCTTCTGGCTCTTCCTTCATTACTCTCTCACTCTCTCTCTCTCTCTCACATACTCTCCCCCACCTCTCTATCTCTCTCTCTCTCTTTGTATCTCTTTCACATACTCTCCCCCATCTTTCTCTCTCTCTCTCTCTCTCTCTCTCTCTCTCTCTCTCTCTCTCTCTCTCTCTCTCTCTCTCTCTCACATACTCTTCCCCACCTCTCTATCTCTTTCTATCTTTCACATACTCTCCCCCATCTTTCTTTCTCTCTCTCTCTCTCTCTCTCTTTCTCTCTCTCTCTCTCTCACTCTCTCTCTCCTCTCTCCTCCCATCTTTCCCCCATCTTTCTCTCTCTCTCTCTCTTCCTCTCTCTTTCTCTCTCTCTTTCTCTCTCTCCCTCCCTACTCTCCCCCATTCTTCCTCTCTCTCTCCTCTCCTATCTCTCTCTTTCTCTCTCTCTCTCTCTCCCCTCTCTCCCCCATCTTTCTCTCTCTCTCTCTCTCTTTATCTCTCTCACATACTCTCCCCCATCTTTCTCTCTCTCTCTCTCTCTCTCTCTCTCTCTTACACATCTTCTGTATTGATGTTTAATATAAACACCATGTGAGGAGGAGCACTTTATTGACAACGTTTCGCAGATAGCTTCTTCAGGTCACTAGCAAATGGAATATATTTATGTTCCCTATCCTTCATTTCATTTGGTCGCGAGCCTAGGCATAGTCAGTAGAGCGTCGGCTGCTGATCAAAGGGTCGGCGGATCGAGCCTGCACTGTCAAAATGTTATTGGTAGATGCCAAACGTGACCTAGCAATTCGTGACAAATACCTAATATTCATGGCAATTCCTTCTCGGGAATTACGGCGTCTGGGGGAAACAACCCCCCCCCCCCTACCTCCTTAGGTGTCGAGCGATAGCGAGCCTGTAATAGTGGAGGAACCGGCATTCGGCCCACCTTCGGCCGTGACATTTTTTACCGAAAAAATTACAAATTTATCTCAAAGGGGGATCTAATGGGTGTTTTTTATTTAAGTTTGATGGAGGTCTAGGAAGGAAATTAAAAATTAAATTAATATATAAATTATTAGACCCCCAAAATAACCCGTGTCCCCTTAATAGATATAGATAGATAATGATAGATAAACTGCTTGCTCTAGGCCTATACCATTAATCAAATACGTCCTCTGCATCGGGGCCTACACACGGAGATATTAATTAAGGGCAGAGGGGCCGTTATTATGGTCTCCCTTCTTCCTCATGTTTAGCCTTCTTAGTTTACGGATTATAGGACGTTTGGCCCATTTGTTTGGCGATTTTAAAAAGTTTCGCCCCATTTCTCTGTCAATATTAAGTATGTTCGTGTCACTTAGGGTTTCTTTTTTCCTGGCGAGCGACAAAGAGCCTGCAATTTAAGAGAAACAGGCCTTTGGCCGGGAAACTTTTCTATTGAAAAATGTACAAATTTATCTTGTAAAAGGGTCTTGGGCGGATGTTTATATCTAAGGTTGATGGAGGTCTAGGGAGGAAACTGATAAAATAATAAACAAACATACACAAATGAGGAAATAAATACGCCCCTCCCCCTTAATACGCCCCTCCACCTTTAATGGACAATGGTGTACATCTATAATATCAGATCAGGACCCCCCCCCCCCACCACCACATATCTCTCTCTCTCTCTTAGCACACACACCACACGCATAAAACACACAATATGTCTGTGTTTAATGTATCTAACTCTAAACTCTCTCCCCCCCCCCCCTCCCTCTCTCTCTCTCTCTCTCTCTCTCTCTCTCTCTCTCTCTCTCTCTCTCTCTCTCTCTGGCAGGTACATTAGACAGGTGACACACACACACTCTCTCTCTTTCTCTCTTTTTTTTCAGCCCTTATCACCACTCCCTCTCTTTCTCACCCATTCATATTCCCTCTCTCCCCACCCCTCCCCCCCTCTCTCTCTCTCTCCCCCCCCCCTCTCTCTCTCTCTCTCCCTCTCTTTCTCACTCATTCATACTCTCTCTCTCTCTCTCCCGCTGGCAGGTACATTAGACACAAACTATTATATATCATACAATCGTGTGGGAAGTAAAGTTATCCCGGTTTCAAACGAGCCTTTTCCTCGCAAAATTAACCCCTTCAATACCGGTGACGTGATTTTGTTTATTGGATTTCAGCTACATTTAGACGATTTTATGAAGCTTAGGAAGGATATATGGTAGCTCAAAGGATGAATTGAAATAGTCTGTCGCCTATCAATGGGTAGACGTCCTTCCCAAGCTGAATAAAATCGTCTAATTGGTGCCAGAATATAATGATAAGGAAGTCGCCGGTACCTTTAAGAAGTTTCGTCACATTTCTTTATCAATATCAAGACCTTTCGTGCCATTTAGGTTTGCAATTTCTTCCTGGCGAGCAGGAGTTAGCCTGTCATTTTTTGAGGGATCGGCCTGTGGCTGAGAAATGTACAAACATATTTAGAAAGGGGAGGTTGGGGATTTAAAAAAAAAAAAGATTGATGGAGGTCTATGGAGGAAACTAAAACAAATATAAATAACTATAAAAATCAACCTAAAAATATACCCCCCCTCCCTTAAGTCTGACAAATATACCCCCCCTCCCTTAAGTCTGACAAATATACCCCCCCCCTTAAGTCTGACAAATATACCCCCCCCCCTTAAGTCTGACAAATATACCCCCCCCTTAAGTCTGACAAATATACCCCCCCTTAAGTCTGACAAATATACCCCCCTCTTAAGTCTGACAAATATACCGCCCCCTTAAGTCTGACAAATATACCCCCCCTTAAGTCTGACAAATATACCCCCCCTTAAGTCTGACAAATATACCCCCCCCCTTAAGTCTGACAAATATACCCCCCCCCTTAAGTCTGACAAATATACCCCCCCTTAAGTCTGACAAATATACCCCCCCTTAAGTCTGACAATATTACCCCCCCCTTAAGTCTGACAAATATACCCCCCCTTAAGTCTGACAAATATACCCCCCCCCTTAAGTCTGACAAATATACCCCCCCCCCTTAAGTCTGACAAATATACCCCCCCCTTAAGTCTGACAAATATACCCCCCCTTAAGTCTGACAAATATACCCCCCCTTAAGTCTGACAAATATACCTCCCCTTAAGTCTGACAAATATACCCCCCTTAAGTCTGACAAATATACCCCCCCCCCCCTTAAGTGACAAATATACCCCCCTTAAGTCTGACAAATATACCCCCCCCTTTAAGTCTGACAAATATACCCCCCTTAAGTCTGACAAATATACCCCCCCCTTAAGTCTGACAAATATACCCCCCCTTAAGTCTGACAAATATACCCCCCCCCCTTAAGTCTGACAAATATACCCCCCCCCCCCCTTAAGTCTGACAAATATACCCCCCCTTAAGTCTGACAAATATACCCCCCCTTAAGTCTGACAAATATACCCCCCCTTAAGTCTGACAAATATACCCCCCCCCTTAAGTCTGACAAATATACCCCCCCCTTAAGTCTGACAAATATACCCCCCCTTAAGTCTGACAAATATACCCCCCCCCCCTTAAGTCTGACAAATATACCCCCCCTTAAGTCTGACAAATATACCCCCCCTTAAGTCTGACAATATACCCCCCCCTTAAGTCTGACAAATATACCCCCCCCTTAAGTCTGACAAATATACCCCCCCCTTAAGTCTGACAAATATACCCCCCCCCTTAATTCTGACAAATATACCCCCCCCTTAAGTCTGACAAATATACCCCCCCCTTAAGTCTGACAAATATACCCCCCCCTTAAGTCCTGACAAATATACCCCCCCTTAAGTCTGACAATATACCCCCCCCCTTAAGTCTGACAAATATACCCCCCCTTAAGTCTGACAAATATACTCCCCCCTTAAGTCTGACAAATATACCCCCCTTAAGTCTGACAAATATACCCCCCCTTAAGTCTGACAAATATACCCCCCCTTAAGTCTGACAAATATACCCCCCCTTAAGTCTGACATATATACCCCCCTTAAGTCTGCCAACCCCCCCCTTAAGTCTGACAATATACCCCCCCTTAAGTCTGACAAATATACCCCCCCCCCCTTAAGTCTGACAAATATACCCCCCCCCCCCCCTTAAGTCTGACAAATGGTTCAGTCACTCAAATCCCCCCCCCCATTCCCTGCACCTTGGGTTTACTGAGGACAGTATATAATATATATCTATGAAGGGTGATTAATGGAGGTCGAGTGTAATTAATGGGGGTGTAATTATTAATGGCTTAAGGGGGGTCACCGGCATTTTTTTGTATCTTTCTCTCCTTTTCTCTCTTTCCCTGGCTTGTATCGATTCGGCCCCATTCAGCCAACTTTTTTAAGACGTTTATCCCCATCCAGGAGTCGATTTCTTCTTGGCAGGCGATAGCGAGCCAGCATTGTATGTAGAAATTCGGCTTCGCCGGAGACATTTTTCTATCGAAAAATTTACAAATTTAGCTTGCTGTCAAAACAAAAAATATATATGCTGGCTAGCTACCACTCGCCAGGAAAATATTGACACCTGGATGGGGGTAAACGTCTTAAAACAGTAGGCTCAATGGGGCCGAATGGATACAAGCCAAAGAGAGAAGGAGAGAAAGCTAAAAAAAAGCGAGGTGGGCTCCCTTAATGAGGACAGTATGTAATATATCTATGAAGGGTGATTAATGGAGGTCGTGGGTAATTAATGGGGGTGTAATTATTATTGGTTTAAATTAATTGTAGTAAATCACTCCATAGGGTAATTTTTCACGTTCTAGAAAAATCCCTGGAATTGGTACAGTAAAAAAAAAAAAAAAAAAAAAAAAAAAAGAGAGAGAGAGAGAGAGAATATAAATGCTCACTTGTAAATGTTATAATTACCCCAAATTACAATCTTTACATTATAGTATAGGTCTCTAGACTGACTGACTGACTGACTGACTGACTGACCCACTAACTGACTGACTGACTGACTGACCCACTGACTGACTGATTGACTGACTGACCCACTAACTGACTGGCTGACTGACTGACCCACTGACTAACTGACTGACTGACTGATTGACTGACTGGCTGACTGATTGACTGACTGACCCACTAACTGACTGACTGGCTGGATGATTGACTGACCCACTGATTGACTGACTGACTGACTGACTGACCCACTGACTGACTGACCCACTGATTGACTGACTGACTGACTGCCCCACTGATTGACTGACTGACTGACCCACTGACTGACTGACTGACTGACTGATTGATTGACTGACCCACTGACTGACTGACCCACTGATTGACTGACTGATTGACTGACTGACCCACTGACTGACCCACTGACTGAATAACTAACTAACTAACTGACTGACTGACTGAATAACTAACTGACTGACCCACTGACTGACTGACTGAAGGAGAACACGGAGATACACAAGAGGTATTGGTATGGATGTCAATAAAGATAATATCAGGTCTCACTGACAACTAAGATATGTGTGTGTGTGTGTGTGTGTGTGTGTGTGTGTGTGTGTGTGTGTGTGTGTGTGTGTGTGTGTGTGTGTGTGTGTGTGTGTTTCTGGCTTGACGATAATTCAGTATGTTTATTTTTGTCTTCTTCACAATATGATATGTTTAAGGGGCCCGACCTGCTTTTCCTCTCTGGGTTTTATCCATTCGGCCCTATTCAGCCTACTGTTTCAAGACGTTTCTCCCCATTCAGGTATCGACTTTTCCCTGGCGAGCGAGAGCGAGCCATCATTGTATGGAGAAATTCGGCTTCGCCGGATAAATATTTCTACGAAAAAATGTACAAATTAAGTCAGCTGTCTAAAACATAATACAAAAAATCGATATCGTTTATCGAATGAGGATAAACGTCTTAAAACAGCAGGCTGAATGGGGTCGAATGGCTACTACCCAGAACAAAAATGCAGGTCGGTCCCCTTAACCCCTTCTGTACCGGTGACATCCTTTTGATTATATTCTGGCAATGATTAAGCGATATTGTTCAGCTTAGGAAAGATCTCTAGCAATAACAAAAGGCTGCAAACTTTCAACCCTTTTAACTACCACAGATCCTTCTTAAGCTGCATAATATCTTCTAAATATAGCTAGAATAAAATATAACACACTCACTCACTAGCTCTCTCTCTCTCTCTCTCTCTCTCTCTCTCTCTCTCTCTCTCTCTCTCTCTCTCTCTCTCTCTCTCTCTCTCTCTCTCTCTCTCTCATAGCAGCTAAGCGTTTATAAGTCCAGAAATTAAACTAATGCAATAATCATGCTTCGCCGGAGACATTTTTCTATCGAAAAATGTACAAATTTAGCCTGCTGTCAAACAAAAATAAAAAATATGCTGGCTCGCTACCGCTCACCAGTAAAAAATTGACACCTGGATGGGGATAAACTTCTTAAAACAGTAGGCTGAATGGGGCCAAATGGATACAAGCCAGAGAAAGATAGAAAAGGACAGAACAAAAACAGGTCACCCCCCTTAATACTAAAAGGGTTAACACGCACTAAATTCCGCACATTCTATTTATCTATCTATCTATCTATCTATCTATCTATCTGTTGCCTGACGCCGTGATCTCCGATTGGGTGGCCACGAAAGAAACGCCCCCATGCACCTCTGTCCCCAGTCAGTTGACGCACATTACATACCCAAATACACACGCGCAAACACTCAGTGCAACACAGGCAGATATGTGCGAACACATACACACACACACACACACACATGAATACATACACACACACACACACACACACACACACACACACACACACACATGAATACACACACACACACATGAATACACACACACACACAGGTTTCTAGTTTGTTCCATAGACCTCCATCAAGCTTAAAATTACACCCCCTAAACCCCCTTTCAAGATAAATTTGTACATTTTTCGGTAGAAAAATGTCCCGGCCGAAGGCCGATTTCTCTTAAATTACAGGCTCGCTATCGCTCGCCAGGAAAAAATCGACACCTGAATGACACGAAAAGTCTTAAAATTAACAGAAATGGGGATAACGTTCTTAAAATCGCCAAACTAATGGGGCGAACGTCTTAAAATATCAAAAGCAATGGGACTAAACCTGAGGGAGAAAGGGGTCCAGAAAAAAATATATCAAGTGGAACTCACCCCTTAGCCGTTTCTCTCTGTCTCTTATCCTGCTAGGCACTGCAAGGGGTGTGGGTGTGGACGGTGGGGGCAAACGACTGGACTGATGATCCCCTCCCCCGCTGCCCTCTCAGAGACAGATTGGGGAACTACAAGAACAACAACAACAACAACAACAACCACCTCACAAATCTCTATAGCATATCGTACAAACGCACACACACAAGCACATTCATAACCGCACACACTTGCATTGACACACACATACTGTGAAACATGTAATTCACTTTAATTCAATCTTCTCTGTTTCATTAATAACAGGTCAACAGCATATAAATTTCCTAAACATATATTACACAAAAAGATGAAGCCTGTAATTATTCAGAGCAAAAATATCTATTATTTAAAAGAACAACGTACTCTAGCCCACAACGCACTCTAGCCCACAACGTACTCTAGCCCACAACGCACTCTAGCCCGCAACGCACTCTAGCCCACAACGCACTCTAGCCCACAACGCACTCTAGCCCACAACGCACTCTAGCCCACAACGTACTCTAGCCCACAACGCACTCTAGCCCCCAACGTACTCTAGCCCACAACGTACTCTAGCCCACAACGCACTCTAGCCCACAACGTACTCTAGCCCACAACGTACTCTAGCCCACAACGCACTCTAGCCCACAACGTACTCTAGCCCACAACGTACTCTAGCCCACAACGTACTCTAGCCCACAACGTACTCTAGCCCACAACGTACTCTAGCCCACAACGTACTCTAGCCCACAACGTACTCTAGCCCACAACGCACTCTAGCCCACAACGTACTCTAGCCCACAACGTACTCTAGCCCACAACGCACTCTAGCCCACAACGCACTCTAGCCCACAACGTACTCTAGCCCACAACGCACTCTAGCCCACAAACACTATTCATTTCCATGTAGACTTTCAGATTTATACAATTTAGTTATTTCTGTACCGCATTATAAAGAGGGGTCACCGGCTTTTCCTATCTTTCTCTCCCTTTCTCTCTTTCCCTGGCTTGTATCCATTCGGCCTCATTCAGCCAACTGTTTTAAGACGTTTATCCCCATCCAGGTGTCGATATCTTACTGGCGAGCGATAGCGAGCCAGCATTGCATGGAGAAATATGGCTTCGCCGGAGACATTTTTCTATCGAAAAATGTACAAATTTCGCTTGCTGTCAAAACAAAAATATATATATGCTGGCTCGCTACCGCTCGCCAGGAAAATGTTGACACCTGTATGGGGGTAAAAGCCTTAAAACAATAGGCTGAATGGGGCCGAATGGATACAAGCCAAAGAGAGAGGGAGAGAAAGAGAACAAAAGTGAGGTGGGCTCCCTTATCAGTATTTCTCCAGATAAAAGGTTAGAGGCGTTTGTGTTGGGATTTAATTATATTTAGTTATAATCATGGAAGTATAAGGTCAAAACATTATATATATATATATATATATATATATATATATATATATATATATACATTATTTTGTAATATATAAAACAAGCTACATATTTGGGCATTTAGCAATTTTGATAATTATATGATCAAATGTTGAATATATTATACTTTCATATTTACACCCACACACACACACACAACACACACGCACACACACCAACCCCCCACACCCACCCACCAACACACACAAACACACCTCCCCACACACGCAGCCACAGCCACACACACACACACACAAAACACACGCACCCCCCCCCCCCACCAACACACACACACACACAAAAACACCTCCCCACACACACACACAGCCACACACACACACACACACATAAAAACACCTCCCCCCCCCCCCCACACACACACACACACACACTGGTTCTCTCTGTGTATGTCATAAAGGGTTGAAAAGAGTTGCTATAATTGGCTCTCTCGGTGCGTCCTGTTTTTACAAGACAGTACAATAAAGAAATGACACACACACACACACACACACATATATATATATATATATATATATATATATATATATACAGTATATATATATTTTTTTTTCTTTCTTGGAGACAAACAAGGTGAAAAGAAGCATCAATTTCAGTATTAATATATATATATATATATATATATATATATATATATATATATATAAATACTGTGTATTACTGTATATCCTTGTAAAAACAGGACGCATCGAGGGAGCCAATTATAGCAACTCTTTTAATTCCTAATAATACTGAAAAAAATATAAGTAATTCAAGCTACCACATACACATATAGAGGTCTTCAAACACACATACTCACACCCACACAAACACCCACACACCCACACAAACACCCACACCCACACAAATACCCACACCCACACCCACACCCACACAAACAAACACACCCACACCCACACCCACACACACATAATATCATAATTCTATTCAACACCTGTCCTACCTTCCTTCAAGCACAGGTAGCTTATACACCTTTGACCTACAAGCAGAGCAGGTAGTTGAAGGCACCGTTATATTTAGATGACATTGCTCTCTTCCATCCCAGCACAGACTCGCTAAAGCACAATAAAACGCTTTTATTGTTTAAGGGAGCACACCTCGCTTTTTGGTTTTATCTTTCTCCCCCTCTCTCTTTGGCTTGTATCCATTCGGCTCCATTCAGCCTACTGTTTCAAGACGTTTACCCCCATCCAAGTGTCAATATTTTCCTGGCGAGCGGTAGCGAGCCAGCATATTTATATTTTTGTTTTGACAGCAAGCTAAACTTGTACATTTTTCGATAGAAAAATTTCTCCGAAGCCGGATTTCTCCGTACAATGCTGGCTCGCTGTCGCTCGCCAGGAAGAAACCGACACCTGGATGGGGATAAACGTCTTAAAACAGTTGGCTGAATGACGCAGAATGGATACAAGCCAGGGAGAGAGAGAAAAGGAGAGAAAGCTAAAATAAAAAGCCGGTGACCCCTCTTAAACATTGATAAAAATGCGCTTCAAACGTCAATTAATATTTTGTTGTATAAGTACACGTAACCTTACCACACACAGTATATATATATATATATATATATATATATATATATATATATACTAATGGGGCTAAACATGAGGGAGAATGGGCTCCAGAACAGCCTCCACTCTCCCTGGGTCCCTTAGGTAACTTACTAATATATACCCGGTAACGCAGTTCCAGATTCCGCTAGGATAAGGGCTGTGTGTTTTTTTTGTTTTCTCCTTTTCTCTCTTTCTCTGGCTTGTATCCATTCGGCCCCATTCAGCCTACTGCTTTAAGAAGTGTATCCCCATCCAGGTGTCGATTTATTCCTGGCGAGCAATAGCGAGCCAGCATTGTATGGAGAAATCCGGCTTCGCCGAAAAAAAAAATCTATCGAAAAATGTACAAATTTAGCCTGCTGACAAAAAACATTACAAAAAATATGCTGGCTCGCTGCCGCTCGCCAGGATAACATCGACACCTGAATGGGGATAAACGCCTGAAAACAGTAGGCTGAATGGGGCCGAATGGATACAACCCAAAGAGAGAGGGAGAAAGAGAGAACAAAAAGTGTAAACCTGCGTCCACAAACACCGCAAGGGTTAATGTAAAAATTTAAGACATTGTTTTTAAGGGTTGTTTTTCTGGGCCCCCTTCTTCTTCATGTTTAGCCCTATTAATGTTCAGATTTGATGACGTACGGAATATAGTTTGGCGATTTTAAGACCTTTTACCCCACTTGTTTTGTCAATATTAAGACGCTTCGTATCATTTAGGTGACGATTTTTTCCTGGCGAGCGATAGCGAGCCTGTAATTTAAGGGGAACCGGCCTTCGGCCGAGACATTTTTCTATCGAAAAATGTACACATATATCTTCAAAGAGGGTCTTGGGGTGTATTTTTAAGCTTGATGGAGGTCTAGGAAGGAAACTAAAATAATTACAAAAAATATATATACATAAATGAGCAAATAAATACGCCCATCCCCCCTTAAATACGCCAATCCCCCCTTAAATTCTGTTCCATCAACAAAGATTCTGTTATCATAGTGAAGCAGTTCATTAATATGGACATACAGATTAATCCACAACTTTACCTTACTTAATATAATTTACGCTAATAAATTCTTAATTCATTCCATTACGTTAAGTTAAAATTATTGGGGGGAGAATAGTGTGTGTGTGTGTGTGTGTGTGTGTGTGTGTGTGTTTTTTTTTTTTTTTTGTGCCATGTATAGAGGCATGTGTGTGTATGTGCGTGCGTGTGTGTATGTGCGAGTGTGTGTATGTGTGTGTGTGGTGTGAGTGTGAGTGTGTGTGTGTGTGTGTCATGTATAGAGGCATGTGTGTGTTAGTGAGTATGTGTATGTATGTATGTATATATAATAATAATAATAATAATAATTAACGGTTTATTCACAAAAGCAGCCCGAAGGCTGAAAATATACAAGGAAGTTGATACATAGTTAAAATTAAAATTAAAATTAAAATTAAAATTGACACAAGAGCTAACAGGTTAATTTACAATGACAAATATGTATATAATTTATTGATTGTTTAAGACCTTAATTATTGAAGGAATGGCGCTGTTCTTGTAGCGGTCAGTCCGTGGTGCTCTTACGGGGACAATACGGTTGAAGTGGCGAACAGCGCGTAGAGGAGGAGGGGCGTCGGGCGGTGGTAGGTGCCGGTGTCTGGGGTTGTTTAGTAGTTTGCTGGCGAACTGCTGAAGGTGTTGTTCGTAGAGGTTAGATATGGCGAGGACGTTAATTAGGTTACATGCATCTTGGTATGTGGTGTAGTTGGCCCCTAACATTATTCTGAGTGCTCTCTTCTGAATTTTTTCTAATTTATTTCTTTGGGTTAAGTTGAGAGAGGATGACCAAACGGGTGAAGCATAGCAGAGTTTGGGTAATATAAAAGATTTGTATAAAAGTAGCATGTCATCTCTGGGAACCCCTAGTTGTTTCAGGGTGCGTAACATGTGTAGCCGATAAGAAGAAGCACTAGCTATGGTGTTAACATGTTTATCCCAGAGTAGTTTTTGCTGAAGGAAAACACCAAGTAATTTAGTGGACTGAACTATCTCGAGGGTGTGATTGCCAAGCTTGAGGGTGGGTGGAGGGATGGGTTTAGAAGCAACATTGAAGTTCATGACCAGTGTTTTGTTTAGGTTAATAGTGACATCATTATCTTGTGTCCAGGTCAGTAGGGCATCTAGGTTGGCTTGGAGAATGCTGTAGTCTGGAGAAGCGTTGCTGATGGAAGAGGCTAGTGTGTGTGTGTGTGTGTGTGTGTGTGTGTGTGTGTGTGTGTGTGTGTGTGTGTGTGTGTGTGTATGGGGTCAATCATCTTAGACTTTACACCCCACATCTCCCTATCACCCGTCTGCCTTCATAATCGTGAACCGTAACAATGAACCAACCTTTCTGGGCCCGAATTTAAAGGGAGATGAACCGGTTTTCTGGACCACTTTCTCCCTCGTGTTTAGAACCATTTGTTTTAAGATTTTAACCCGTTTGGCCTATTAGTTTGACGACTTTAACACCTTTCACCCCAGTATGGAAGTGAAGAAGTCCTTGCATGACAGTGTGGTAATCCCGACACTAACTTACGGAAGCAAAGCATGGACGTTCAGGAAGAGACTCAGACCAAGAGTGAGAGCGGTGGAAATGAGTTACTTGCTGGAAAGTGTGAAAAGGAACAACTTGAGACGGTTCGGCCATATGGAACGTATGGAAAGCGAGAGATTGACTAAGAGGGTGTACGAGAGCGAGGTGGAAGGACAGAGAGGGAGAGGTGCACTGAAGGAGAGGTGGAAGGATGGAGTGAGGAAGTATATGGATGAAGGCGGTGCTGGTTGGGATGAGGGGCGTCGACTGACTGGGGACAGAGGTGCATGGGGGCGGTTCGTTCGTGGCCACCCCTTCGGGGATCACGGCGTCAGGCAATAGATAGATAGATAGACCCCATTTCGTTATCAAGTTTAAGACCTTTTGTGCCATTTAGGTGTCATTTTAAGAGGAACCGGCCTTCGGCCGGGACATTATTCTATTTATCTTGAAAGGGGGTCTAGGGAGTGTATTATTAAAGCTTGATGGAGGTCTAGCGAGGAAACTAAAATAAGGGAGAGAGAGAGAGAGAGAGAAGGAAGGAGACAGGGAGAGCAAGTGGGTGTGAGAGAGAAAGAGAGAGAAAGGGGGGAAGAAAGAGAGAGAGAAGGGGGGAAGAGAGAGAGAGAGAAAGAAGGAGACAGGGAGAGCAAGTGGGTGTGTGAGAGAGAAAGAGAGAGAGAGAAAGGGGGGGAGAGAGGAGGAGGGGGGGAAGAGAGAGAGAGAGAGGGGGGGGGGGGAGAGAGAGAGAGAGAGAGAGAGAAGGAAGGAGACAGGGAGAGCAAGTGGGTGTGTGAGAGAGAGCGAGAGAGAGAGAGAGAGAGAAAGGGGGGGAGAGAGGGAGGTAGAGGGGGGGAGGGAGAGAGAGAGAGAGGGGGGGGAGAGAGGGAGGTAGAGAGGGAGAGAGAGAGAGAGAGAATAATTAGCAGGGTGCACTTGTCTAATAGGATAATCTAACCTTTACTAAGAGCAGAGGTCTTTTTAACACATACACACACAGAGAGAGAGAGAGTTAAAATAGTTGGTTAATATAGGACTTCAGAGGCTTTCAACTCTTCTGGATTATTAAGCCAGCACACTGCAAGTCTAGTACATATACTGGATACTGGTGAGGAAGAGTCCCCATAGTTGAGAAAGTAGAGGTTGAAGTTCAAGGTGAAGTGATGAAAGGTGAAGAGTTGGAGGTAAAAAATAGGTGGGCTGACCACCTTGCTATTGTTGTTCATCTTTGGAGTCTTGGTTGTGGAGCAGTTTCGACTTGTTGAGCTTGATTTTCTTTCTTTGTGCCTTCAGATCATTCACGCTGGGCTGGACGGGCGGCTCAAAGGTAGTTTTCGGAGTTTTCGGAGACCATGAACTGGGAATCGGTGACGTTGGCCATTGGTGTTGTCTTTGGGGTCCTTGGTCTGGTCCTTGGTGCACAGTTGTTGTTGGTGCAGATGGTGGTGCCTTCTCCTTGGTTGGTGTTGAAGCGGTAGATGGTGTAGAGGAGTGCCCCATTTTGCTCCTGCTTAGACAGAGAGGTCTTGGCAGAAGCAGCTGTTGTTTTGGGGCACTCCTCGGCTTCTGTGGTGGAGCTGGGTCTTCTTGGGTGTTGGAGGGCTTCTTCCTCTTGGTGTTTGATGGGGTTGCAGAGAAAGCCTCCTGAGGAATGATGATTGTCGGCAGGTTGTTGGAACTCAGCAGATAGGGGATCAGCTTGCAAATTCTAAGCTCATCCAAACCAGCGATGGCCATAGCTGTTTGAACGCAGGCATAGATCTTTGCCCTTAGAACCGCTTCCCCCTCTGCTATAGTTGTTGTTTTCGCCTTTGGTGGATGATTCCGGGGGGAGAATGAGGAGCCCTTGACTGGGGCTCCTTCAGGGTCTTTGATGTTAATGGCCTCAGGTCCTCTCCTTCCAGAATAGACGGTGAATTCCACTGCTTCTCAATCCCTCAGCGAGGCTCTCGTGCTGCTTTTGTTGTTGTTGCTGATATTAGAGTGGTGACAAAATTTGTTATTAATGCCAGTTATTAAATCGTGTAATGCCTCCTAACAGTATTCCTGGAACAGTTTAGCTTAATATGCAAATGATAATAATTTTAGCTTAATATGCAAATGATACTCGGGCAGTTTAAGGGGAGCATTTTATGTAAGTATAATTAATTTTATATTTAATTTTTATAGAGTCCTTCTTTCTATCAAGCTTCAGGGGGGTCACCGGCTATTTTTATCTTTCTTTCCTTTTCTCTCTTTCCCTGGCTTGTATCCATTCGGCCCCATTCAGCCAACTGCTTTAAGACGTTTATCCCCATCCAGGTGTCGATTTTTTCCTGGTGAGCGATAGCGAACCAGCATTGTATGGAGAAATCCGGCTTCGCCGGAGAAATGTTTCTATCGAAAAATGTACAAATTTAGCTTGCTGTAATACAAAAATATATATATGCTGGCTCGCTACCGCTCGCCAGGAAAATATTGACACCTGGATGGGGGTTAAACGTCTTAAAACAGTAGGCTGAATGGGGCCGAATGGATACAAGCCAAAGAGAGAGGGAGAGAAAGAGTAAAACAGCGAGGTGGGCTCCCTTAACAACACAACAATGCCCCCAAGATCCCTTTTCAGATAAAATTGTGTAATATAAAGGGATTCTGTAAGCTACATGGGTGAGGGCTGGTCCTATCCAGAGGGAGGTTTGGCATCCTCTACCCAACCTTAGTTGTTTCTGGCTGTCTCTTTTACTGTCCTACTTTTCCTTCTGGGGGCAGGGGGCTAGGAATCCTCCTCCCCTTGTATAATTCTCCTACTCGATGAGACGGAGAAACGGGCGAGAGAACGCGAAAGTGGTCCCGGACCCTGAGAATAAGAACTTTAAATGTTGTTTCTATTCGGGCTCTGTCTCGTGTCGGCCACCCCCAACAATGGGATATGTGCCTTAGTATACAGTATAAATACATATATACAGTATACTGTACATACAATACATAAATACATATATACTGTACATACATACATACATCCATACATACATATAGGCCTATACTGTACATACATACATAAATACATATATACTGTACATACATACATACATACATATAGGCCTATACTGTACATACATACATAAATACATATATACTGTACATACATCCATACATACATATAGGCCTATACTGTACATACATACATAAATACATATATACTGTACATACATACATACATACATATAGGCCTATACTGTACATACATACATAAATACATATATACTGTACATACATACATACATACATATAGGCCTATACTGTACATACATACATAAATACATATATACTGTACATACATACATACATACACACATACATACATACATACATACATACATAGATAGATACATACATACATACATAGTCACTCAGGAAGATAGAAATATAATATAATATAATATAATCTTAACCCCTTCAGTACCGGTGCCGTTCTTTTATCTTCATTCTGGCTACTATTATACGATTTCGTCCAGCTTACAAAGGACCTACAGCTATTAACAGGCTTCCAACTATCTCACTTAACCCATTTTACTACCACACATCCTTAGGGTATAATATTAGAGAGGGTATATGGAGGTCTGAGGGTTAATGGAGATAGTCTTTACCCTTGACATGCGCCATAAACCTTAACAGGGCCCACCTCGTTTTTGTTTTTCTCTCTCTCCATCTCTCTCTGGGTTGTATCCATTCGGCCCCATTCACCCTACTTTACCCCCATCCAGGTATCGATTTTTCCTGGCGAGCAGTAGCGAGCCAGCATATTTGTAAAATATGCTTTTGACAACAGGCTAAATTTGTAAATTTTTCGATAGAAAAATGTCTCCGGCGAAGCCGGATTTCTACATACAATGATGGCTCTCTATCGCTCGCCAGGAAGAAATCGACACTTCCACGGGGATAAATGTGTTAAAACAGTTGGTTGATTGGGGTCGAATGGATACAAGCCAGAGAAAGACAGAAAAGGTGAGAAAAAAAAGCAAGTCATCGCCCTTAAGGGTTGATGTATAATGAATTAATGTACACTTCATCAAATAATGAAAACGGATAAACAGTAAAACTAGTGAAAATGCCTGCCGGATTCGAACCCATTGTGCAGGGAGTAGCCATTGTCTTCGTTAGCGCCCCTCCCCCTCCCTCCCCCACCATCGTGTTGACTCCCGAACTATTAAGTCATCCAAGTTCGTAATAGAGTTGGGTCCTACTAGCTTGGTTCGCTGTGTGTTGGGGGGGGGGGGGGTTAATAGTTTTTTTGTGGGGGGGGGGGGGGGGGGTGATATTAGAGTCGGCTTCTTTGTTTGTTGGGTGTGAAAAGAGCTCCTTTGTTTGTTGGGTGATAGGGGGGTAGTAATGGAGCTAGTTACTTTGTTGGGTGTGAATAGAGCTTCCTCCATTGTTTGGGTTGGCGGGGTTAATAATAGAGCTAGCTTCTTTGTGTGTGTGGGGGGGGGGGGGAGAGCCAGCTTCTTTATTTGTTGGGGGTGGATTCATCTTGATGTTGGGGCTTAGTTTTTTTGTGTATAAGCTTGATTATGGTCTAGGGAGGAAACTAATACAAAAGAAAAAAAAATACAACAATAAAAATACAACAATAAAAATACAACAATAAAAAGATAAATAGATAAGCATATTTATCTGTTTGTTATTTGTTTTAGTTTACTTCCTAGACCTCCATCAAGCTTAAAAAACCCACCAAAACCCACATTCAAGATAAGTCCTGGCCAAGGCCGGTTACCACTATATTACAGGCTCGCTATCGCTCGAAAGGAAAACAAATCTACCCTTAAATTGTACGAAAAGTCTTAATATTGACAAATAGGGGTGAACAGTCTTAAAATCGCCACACTAATGAGCCGAACGTCTTAAAATCTGAAAAATAACGGGGCTAAACATGAGGGAGAAGGGGGTGGGGGGGGGGGGGGGAGGGGGCAGATAAAGCGACCACCCATCCCTCCCCTTAACACTTCTATAAAGAACACTGACGGCTCTCTCTCTCTCTCTCTCTCTCTCTCTCTCTCTCTCTCTCTCTCACTCTCGCTCTCTCTTTCTCTCTCCCGCTTGGATTGACTCAACTTTGGCACGTCAGGTCAGAATGTATTTCCACCATCCCAACTTCCAACTGTTTTCCTAGTCTTGACCCCTTCAGAACGGTGTGACCTCATTTACATTCTAGTCTGGCTATTTCTAGACGATTTTATCTAGTTTTTGAGATACTTTTGAGATCTAATAGTTAATATAATTATATCTCCGCTATTTTCATCTTATTGTGGCTACTTCTAGACGATTTTATATAGTTTTGAGAGGCTTTTGATATCTAGTAGTTAATATGGTTATTTTTCCGCCATTTCCATATTATTGTGGTTATTTCTAGACGATGTTATATAGCTTTTGAGATACTGTTGCAGTTTAAGGAGGGGAGGGGAGTATTTATTTGCTCATTTATGTATATTTGTATTATTTTTCTAGTTTCCTCCCTAGACCTCCATCAAACTTTAAAACAAATTAGATCCCCATTCTAGACAAAGAAATGGGACGAAAGGTATTATAATCGCCAAACTAATGGAACGAACGTCTTAACATTTGAAAACTAAAGGGGCTAAACATGAGGGAGAAGGGGGGGAGGGAGGTCAGAAAAAGCGACCACCCATCCCTCCTAAAAAAAAAAAAAAAAAAAAAAAAAATAGAAGGTCCCACCCCTTTCCCATTCTTAAGTAAGCCATTTTAGATTTACAGAAGAGTGACCATTACTTGCATTACTGCATGTCCACAAACATTTCAGTAATGTAAGCATGTTTCCTTCTAGTTTTTTTCCTTTCCTTTTTTCTTAACACTTCTATAAAAGGACACTGACGGCTCTCTCTCTCTCTCTCACTCACACACACACACACACACACACACACACACACACACACACACACACACACACACACACACGCATACACACACACTCTAGACATCCTATACCTAGACCGTTATCTTTATTTCTATGTATATTTTCAGCTCCCGAGCTGCATCTCTCATAAAACTGTTAATTATTATTATTATTATTACACTCTCTCTCTCTCTCTCTCTCTCACACACACACACACACACACACACACACACACACACACACACACACCCAAGCGGTGATGTGTTTATCGGTACACACGTTATTTTTCCATGCTTACGAGAACATTTTTCGATTCTTAAACTTAAAAAAAACTATCTAGATAAAACTTAACCTAACCTAACCTATCTAACCTAACCTAACCTAACTTACCTAACCTAACCGAAAACACTCCATTTCAACGTATTTAAAGAGATGTGTACACTTAAACTGTCGCCCTAAACCTCATGTACCTGCAAACCTACATATTTCGTGAACTTTGTACCCTTAACCACACCACCGCTTGTCCACACACACACACACACACACACACACACACACACACACACACACACACACACACACAAACACACACACACACACACACACACCTTCAACAATACTGATTCCCAGAGTGTGTTAACATTTTAGTGCTGTGAAAACTTAATTAAAGCAAAATTAAAAATATAATTTAGCTGACATGAGGCTTAGTTGAGATGAGGACAGAGTTGCCACGTGCTTAAGGGGAGATGGTTTTCTTCTGGTCCCCTTCCTCCCTCGTGTTAAGCCCCATTTATTTTCAGATTATAAGACATTCGACCCATTAGTTTGGCGATTTTAACACCTTTCGCCCCATTTCGTTGTCAATTTGAAGACCTTTCGGGCCATTTAGGTGTCGATTTTTCTCGAGCCTGACATTTTAAGAGGAGCCAGCCTTTGGCCAGGACATATTTCTACCGAAAAATGTACACATTTATCTTGAAGGGGGGTCAAGGAGTTATTTTCCTAAGCTTGATGGAGGTCTAGCGAGGAAACTAAGAAATAAATAAATTAATAGACCAAAAAAACGGGCCATCTCCCCTTAAGTTGCCATAGAGTTTAAGTTGATAAGTTGAGGTCAATCATCCACGGAAGAGACGCCGTCACTTGAGATCTAAAAAATATATAAGTAAAAGGAACAGTCAAGAGTAAGCTATGGGTATGGCAGAGAACGCTCAACTCTCACTCTGATAGACCAGCCCATCAATACATGACTAGAAGCCAATCCTCTCAGCATCAGCTAGGAAAGGCCCTAGAAAGCCGCCTTTGGCGGGGGGATAGCTCCCCTATTTCAACTCCTTTCGGGGTTAGGCACCCGCCTTGGATCGGTGGTAGATTACGTTAGCTAGTTTAACCCTTTGAAGCTTATGACACTTTTTGACAGTTTATTCTGGATATCATTAGATGATTATATACAATTTACAAAAAGGATCTGTGGGAATTATAAGGGTAAAGATTAACCCTCAATTAACCCTCGGACTTCCACATACCCTTCCTTAATATAAGTCAAATCGTCTAATAATAGCCAACAACAGAGAAGAAATACGTCATCATATTATCTTCGAAGGGTAAATATCTATAGCATTTATATTTTCAAGCTGCCAGAGTACAATTGCCCATACAAATTGACGGAAAAATCGCCCGTCTCCCCCCCCCCCCCCCTCCACGCCCACCAGCACGGGACAAGGGCGGTCAACTATTAATTGTTCACGTCAATGGAATTCTGGGGTGTGGGTAGGACACTTGAGGGAAGATTTGGATTTTTGTTTTGTTTCATATATTTCTATATTATTAGGAAAGGTATAGTATCTCATTAGCAGTATATACCTGCTCCTTCGTGCCAGGTCTACAATATGGCTACCTTGAGAATAACAGGAAAGGTATAGTATATATCTCATTAGCAGTATATAGTTACCTGCTCCTTCGTGCCAGGTCTACAATATGGCTACCTTGAGAAGAACAGGAAAGGTATAGTATCTCATTAGCAGTATATACCTGCTCCTTCGTGCCAGGTCTACAATATGGCTACCTTGAGAATAACAGGAAAGGTAAGTATAATCTCATTAGCAGTATATAGTTACCTGCTCCTTCGTGCCAGGTCTACAATATGGCTACCTTGAGAATAACAGGAAAGGTATAGTATCTCATTAGCAGTATATACCTGCTCCTTCGTGCCAGGTCTACAATATGGCTACCTTGAGAATAACAGGAAAGGTATAGTATATATCTCATTAGCAGTATATAGTTACCTGCTCCTTCGTGCCAGGTCTACAATATGGCTACCTTGAGAATAACAGGAAAGGTATAGTATCTCATTAGCAGTATATACCTGCTCCTTCGTGCCAGGTCTACAATATGGCTACCTTGAGAATAACAGGAAAGGTATAGTATATATCTCATTAGCAGTATATAGTTACCTGCTCCTTCGTGCCAGGTCTACAATATGGCTACCTTGAGAAGAACAGGAAAGGTATAGTATCTCATTAGCAGTATATACCTGCTCCTTCGTGCCAGGTCTACAATATGGCTACCTTGAGAAGAACAGGAAAGGTATAGTATCTCATTAGCAGTATATACCTGCTCCCCCGTGGTAGGTATTGTGTGGTGGTGAAGGGGGTGCTAGGAAATGTGAGCCTTTATAGAGTTGCTATGTGCCTTCACTATACTCGATTTCTTTCAACATGGCGGAAGACCTTCCGCTCCATTTCCATGTCAATATTAAAACCTTTTGTGCCCTCTAGTTGTCGATTTTTTTCTGGCGAGCGATAGCGAGCCTGTAATTTTGAAAGAACCTACCTTTTTCTACCGAACAATGTACAAATTAATATCGTTGGAGGATCTAATGGATGTTTTTGTTTAAATTTGAGGGAGGTCTAGGGGGAAACTAAAACATAATTGAATAGATAACTAAATAGACCCCCAAGATAACCACTGTCGCCTTTAAAAGTACGGCATCGGTACTGAGAGGGTTAAGTCAGATCCTGGTGCCCGAGTATATATACAGTATATAACTATTGTGTTCTGGTGGTGGTGGTGGTGGTGGTGTTCTGGTGGTGGTTGTTGTGGTTGTTGTTCTGGTGGTGGTGGTGGTTGTTGTTGAGGGTTCGAGGTTATTGTGTTGTGAACGTCAATCAATCTTCCTCCCTTCCATCTCATCTTTAGCCCGATTTTAACACCTTTTGCCCCATTTCGTTGTAAATTTTAAGACCTGTCGTGCCATTTAGGTGTCGTATATTTTCCTGGCGAACGATAGTGAGCCTGTAATTTTGGAAGAACCGGCCTTTGGCCGGGAAATTTTTCTACCGAAAAATGTACAAATTAATCTAGAAGGGGGATCTAATGGATGTTTTTTTAAAGTTTGAGGGAGGTCTAGGCAGGGAACTAAAAAATAAATGAATATATATATACCCCAACATAACCATTGCTCACTAAAAACGACGTCACCGGTACAGAAGGGGTTAAGGCATATCCTGGTGGCCGAGTATATATATAACTATTGTGTTCTGGTTGTTGAGGGTTCGAGGTTATTGTGTTGTGAACGTCAATCAATCTTCTTCTTCTTTCCTTTACACCGATTTATTGAAGAGGCTAATGTGGCGACCTATAACATAACACCTACATGCACAATAACAACAACAACAACAACGACGACAATAACAACAACATCTACATTAACAACAACAACATCTACATTAACAACAACACCTACAACAATAACAACAGCAGCACCAACAACAACTACAACACCAACACCAACAACAGCACCTACATCAATAAAAACAACACCTACGACAACAATGACAACAACAACAACAATAACAACAGCACCGACATTGACAACAACAACACCTACAACAGCAACAACACCTACATTCACAACAGCTACATTAACAACAGCAACACCAACAACAACAACAATAACAACACCTACACCTACAACAACAACAACAACAACAACAGAAAAACAACAACCATCCCCCCTTCAACCCCTTCTGTACCGGCGACGTCTTTATAATTTCATTTTAGCTATATATACTTAAACGATTTTGTGCAGTTTAAGAAGGATCTGTGGTAGTAAAGTTGGTTAAGCCTGTTGATTGCTGGAGGCCCTTTTAAAATTGAATGAAACCGTCTAACAGTAGCCAGAATATAGTTACCAAGCCGTTGTCGGAACAGAAGGGGTTAAGGATTCAGCCCTTTCAATACGTTGCAAGACTCGGTACTTGTGTTGTTTACATCGTTCAAGGGGGTACTACTCGCTTTTTATGGACCCCCTTCTCCCTCATTTTTAGCATATTAGTTTTCAGGTACCCCCAAAATGGGGATTGGGCCTGAGCATATAGATAGATAGTATATAGAATAGTTTTCAGGTTTTAAGACGTTCGTTCCGTTAGTTTGGCGATTTTGAGACCTTTCAGCTCATTTGTTTGTCAATATTAAGACCTTTCGAGCCATTTAAGTGTCGATTTTTTACTGGCGAGCAATAGCGAGCCTGACATTTTAGAAGGAACCCGCCTTCGGCCGGAAAATTTTTCTATCAAAAAAATTACAAATATATCTTAAAAGAGGATCTAGGGGATGTTTTCTTAAGCTTGATGGAGGTCTAGCGAGGAAACTCAAAAATAAAGTTAAAACATAAATATATAGGCCAAAAAACAAACACTACCCCCTTAAAGGATTCACTGTTCCCCTTCAATGGCTTCCTACTGTGTGTGAGAGAGAGAGAGAGAGAGAGAGAGAGAGAGAGATAGAGAGAGAGAGAGAGAGAGAGAGAGAGAGAGAGAGAGAGAGAGAGAGAGAGAGAGAGAGAGAGAGAGAGAGAGAGAGAGAGAGAGAGATAAGTAGTTATTTAGAAAGGCAGACATATTGATGAATGGAGAGAGATATATATATATATATATATATATATATATATATATAGATAGATAGTCAGTCAGTCATATTTGTATTTCATAAAAAGATACAAGGTATGCTTTATACATATTGGTTAAAACAAAAAAATAGTAATAATACATACATATATACAGTATATACATTCACACACATTGTGTATAATTATAACATGTTCATAAAATAAGATTTTTTTTTGTATATATATATTGTTCTTTTCTTACCGCAATGTGGGCTCATTATGCTGCACGGGAAATATTCTTGCCTGTATTGCATCAATAGCATTTGTAGTTAATTTCCGAAATCCATATACATCCATCAATGTTATCGCCACGTCTTTAACAATAAATCCATATACCTCCATCAATGTTATCGCTACGTCTTTAACAATAAATAATCTTTGTTTGAAATATATAATGTTTTTACTCACAAAGGTACATGGATCCATGAGAGTTCTATGGACATATCTAATTGTTATCCAGTTAATATAATGCTTAAATGTCATCAGGCCACACATATAACACGCATAATGGTTGCTCTCCCAATACTTCACATTCAATATTTTCTTTATGGCTTTATGGTACCCAACTGCAAATTGTTTAAGAGCAATGTAACACTTCTTGTTGAAAACCCATAGTTCAGACCCATACAAATTAAAACAGTAACTTTGAAAAAAGATATATAAAAACATTAAAATCAATTGTGCCAAACTTCCTTAAAATACAATTAAATTCATTATAAAATTTATTTCTACATCTAACTATGTCTTTATCATTATACAGATTGCTATCAATAATAAAACCAACATATTTATGGTCAGCAACAGAGTATAAAATGTTACCAATCAAATATATCCCAGGAGACCTACTGTACGATCGATATTGCATTTAACAAACATACAGACTGTCTTACTCTCGTTAAGGGGAGGTTTTTAGTTAGTTCGCTAGACCTCCATCAAGCTTAACATTACAGCCCCTAGGCCCCCTTTCAAGATAAACTTGTACATTTTTCGGTAGAAATTATGTACCGGCCGAGGCCGGTTCCTCTTAAATTACAGGCTCGCTATCGCTCGCCAGGAAAAAATCGACACCTAAATGGCACGAAGTCTTAAAATTGACAGAAATGAGGCGAAAGTTCTTAAAATCGCCAAACTAATGGGACGAACGTCTTATAATATCAAAAGCGATGGGGCTAACCATGAGGGAGAAAGGGGTCAAGAAAAAAATCCCTCAAGTGGAAATCTGCCCTTAAGTGTTAAATCTAATGATGTTGAACGACACTGTCTTGTGCTTTATCCATCAGATATTGTAAACTGTTAGCGGATGGAGCCATTAATACAAGGTCATCTGCAGCACATAGGCAATTATATTCCAAGACTGCACCCTTGTTAACACATGTAGGCTAGTCAGTTCATTTAAGGGGAGGTCTCCACTTGAGGGATTGTTTTCTGGACCCCTTTCTCCCTCATGTTTAGCCCCATTGATTTTGATATTATAAAACGTTTGCCCCATTAGTTTAGCGATTTTAAGAACTTTCACCCCATATTAAGACCTTTCGTGCAATTCAGGTGTCGATTTTATCCTGGCGAGCGATAGCGAGCCTGTAATTTAAGAGGAACCGGCCTTCGGCCGGGACATTTTTCTACCGAAAAATGTACAAATTTATCTTGAAAGGGACTCAATGGGGTATAATTTTAAGCTTGATGGAGGTCTAGGGAACAAACTAAATACCTCCCCTTAAGATAGAGTCAATGTATATAGAAAACAATAATGGTGATAGCACACCTCCTTGTCTAACTCCATTCCTTATTGCCCATTTCTTAGATAGACAGACAGACAGACATATAGCTAGATATATAGATATAAACACGAGATAGGTAGATAGATATATAGATAGATTGACACGGTAGATAAACATTAAATGAGATAGACCGATAGATACACAGACAGATTGATAGATAGATATATAGACAGGTAGATAAATAGATAGTTAGATAGATAAACAGACAGATAGATAGATAGATAAAAAAATAGACATGCACAGATATAGGTTTCAATAAGAGTCGAACTTGTCGTGTCTCTACAATAAAAAACTTTTCTTTATGTGGATATAACTTTCTCCTCCATTCAAGTGTTTTCGGCACTATGAAATTCAATACAAACAAATATTGCTGTGTGTGTGTGTGTGTGTGTGTGTGTGTGTGTGTGTGTGTGTGTGTGTGTGTGTGTGTGTGTGTGTGTGTGTGTGTGTGTGTGTGTGTGATTGGTCCTAAGTTAGCCTATGATAATATATACAACTTTATACTTCGGAAATATGCCTGCGGGAGAACTGCAGTGACAATTAGATGAAGGGCTCACTATTGTAATATTAACCTTCACTTCCTGGTTGCTCGTTGTCTCTCACCAAGTTCACCATACACTATTGTCTGTTCCAAAGAGGTAGGCCAGAAATCCTGAACCGTAACCTCTGTAACTATAAAAGGGCTAAAGCAGATGGGCTGTACATTTCCACACCTATTCCCTGGCTGACCCTTCCCAAATGGTAGACATATTAGCTCAGTTACTCTAGTGGTTTGGGAGTTATAGAGGTTAATGTTAATACTACCGGCCGAAGGCCGGTTCCTCTTATATTACACGCTCGCTATCGCTCGCCAGGATTTTTTTTTACACATAAATGGCACGAAAGGTCTTAAAAATGACAGAAATGGGGCGAAAGTTCTTAAAATCGCCAAACTAATGGGGCTAAACATGAGGGAGATGGGGGTCTAGAAATGCGACATATCTCACCTTAAGCGAACTGCAAAAGTTTGGTTCTCCTTCGTCAGAATCTGAAACAACGCTTCATAAACATCACACATCACACGTCAGTCAAAACACCTACCTACCAAACCCACACATCTACCAGAGCTGCAGCACACTACCACAACACACTACCATACTACATCACACTACCATAACATACTACCATACTACTACATCACACTACCACAACACACTACCACAACACACTACCATACTACATCACACTACCATAACATACTACCATACTACTACATCACACTACCACAACACACTACCACAACACACTACCACAACACACTACCACAACACACTACCATACTACATCACACTACCATAACATACTACCATACTACTACATCACACTACCACAACACACTACCACAACACACTACCACAACACACTACCATACTACATCACACTACCATAACATACTACCATACTACTACATCACACTACCACAACACACTACCACAACACACTACCACAACACACTACCACAACACACTACCATACTACATCACACTACCAGACATACTACCAGACTACGACAACACACTACCACAACACACTACCACAACACACTACCACAACACACTACCACAACACACTACCATACTACATCACACTACCATAACATACTACCATACTACTACATCACACTACCACAACACACTACCACAACACACTACCACAACACACTACCATACTACATCACACTACCATAACATACTACCATACTACTACATCACACTACCACAACACACTTCCACAACACACTACCGTACCACAACACCTACTACCATACTACATCACACTACCATAACATACTACCATACTACTACATCACACTACCACAACACACTACCACAACACACTACCACAACACACTACCATACTACATCACACTACCATAACATACTACCATACTACATCACACTACCACAACACACCAGGTACCACAACCACCATCGGCTACCACAACACACTACCACAACCAACATCTACTACCACAACACACTACCATACTACTCCACAACTAACTACCAATAACATACTACCATACTACTACAAATCACACTACATCACAACACACTACCCACAACACAAAATCTTCCATACACACTACAACACCACACCACACCTACCATACTACATTCACATAACCTCACCATAACATAAACTTAGCATTACTAACTACAATCACACTATACCGACAACACAACTAACCACAACACACTGATACCACAACACACTATCTACCACAACACACTACCATACACTCACACTACCATAACAATACTACCATACTACCATACTAACTACTACATCACACTACAAACAAACACAACACTACCCCTCCTACCACACACCACTACCACAAACAACAACTACCAACAACACACTACCCATACTACATCACCACTACCATAACATACTACCAACTACTCTCAACTACAATCACAGCTACGCCACACCACACTACCGTGTACACAACACACTACCACAACACACTACCACAACCACTCAACCATACTACATCACACTACTACCATAACATACATCCATACTAACTCCATTCACACTAACTACCCACAACCCACACTCAACTACCCCACAACACACTACCACCAACAACACTAGACCATCTACTACATCCACACTAACCATAACATCCTAACCATTACTACTACATCACACTACCACAACAAACACTAACCCACAACACACAACTAAACCACAACACACTATCCATACTACAAAGTCAACACTACCATAACATCCTACCATACTACGACATTCACACTACCACACACACTAACTACCACAACACACTACTACCCACAACACACTACCATACTATGACAACATCCCGGACATAAACTACTAAAACATACTACCATACTACTACATCACACTACCACAACACACTACCAACCAAACACAACTACCACAACACACTACCCAAAACACACTACATACTACATCACAACTATACCATAACATACTACCAGACTACTACATAAACGACCACAACCACTACCCCATCACACACTACCACACACACTAACAACGACCACAACAAACTACAAATACTACAAAAAGACCATAACATACTAAACATACACTGACCTCACACACTACCACAACACACAACCACAACACCTACACACACCTAACCATACTACATTCCACCTGACCATAACAATACTACCAATACTACTAACATACTACACATCACACTAACCAACAACACACTGACCACAACAAAACAACTACCACAACACACTCTACATAACTACATCACACTACCGGGAGAACAATACTACCATACTACATACTACATCACACTACCACAACACAACTACCCCACATCATAGGACACATCCACAAGTAAGTTTGGAATATAGAAAAAAAAACAAAAAAAAAAAAAAACATCCATAAGCCTAAGAGCCACATCACACGGTCAGTCAACAACACACCTTACCCACCAAACCCACCCACAGTCTACCAGAGAGCTGCAGCACACTAACCACAACAACACTTACCATACCACCACCCACCACACTACCACAACACTATAGGTAAGCACCAGCGAACTTGATAGACCATACTCCTTGACCCCCATTAACCTTCTTATCCCTAACTCGAAGTGAATGTAACAAACAATCGGGCTGACCGTTTCAAATCAATTTAGGGGAGGAAGACCGTTTTTCTGGTTCCCCTTTCCTCCCACCTCCGCGTTAAAAGGCCCCATTTTTTTTTGAGATTAATAAAGGACGTGTTGGTCCATTAGTTTTGGCGATTTTTAACAAACCTTTCTTTCTCTAAAAAAACAACCTTTCCTTCTCCCCCAATTTAGTTGTCAATTTGTAAAGGACCTTTCGTGCCATTTAGTGTGGTGCGATTTTTTTTTCCCTTTTTTGTTTTTTTCCTGGCGAGCGATAGCCAGCCTGTAATTTTAAACGAGGAACAGGGGCCTTTTTCGGTGGGTACATTTTTTCTATTTTTTTCTACCGAAAAAAAATGTACCAAATGTGTTCTTAATAATCCATTCTTGAAAGGGGGTCTAGGGGGAGTTTTTCGTAGCTTGATGGAGGTGTAGCGAGGAAACTAAGAAATAAAGGAATACAGGAATTAATAGGCCAAAAAAAGGGCCCATGTCCCCTTAAGCAGAGTCCACCAGGAAATATGTGTGGATATTTACAGCCCGTTTGCTCTAGGCCCTTTTGAGTTACAGAGAGGTCATGGGTCAAGATTATTGTCAAGTTCGTTGGCGCTACCTATACCACACCACATCATCACACTATACTCTACCACACCACACCACCACAAAACACTATCCTAGTTTCAAAGCCAAAGGTAGTTGTATATATGTGCACCCTAAACTCACATGCTCTAGTGTTCTCGACTTCGACTCCTCTGAATTCTCAACTCTCTGGTTCAGACTCTCCTGTCACTCTCGAGCTAAATATGTCTGTGCTGTCTATCTAATCTTTATCTATCTAATCCGCTAACCCTCCTAACCTAACTCTACCTAAGCTCTAACTCTACTGACTTCCCTAAATTATTTGACTATCAAAACTTTAAAGTGGCACACATCCTATCAACCTCTCCTTTCTCTGATATCTTCATCTAGGTAATTTCGCCATTAATAATTGCACTTCTCTGACCAACCTGGTGAACAAGCCTACATCTTTTCCATCGTAAATGGCTTGGAGCACTTACACTATAACTCAATTTTTGGAGCACTTACACTATAACTCAATTTTTGGAGCACTTACACTATAACTCAATTTTTGGAGCACTTACACTATAACTCAATTTTTGGAGCACTTACACATATACCATAAACTCAATTTGTTGGAGCACTTTACACTATATACTCAAATTGTTTGAGCACTTACACTGATAAACCAACTCAATTTTTTTTGGAGCACACTTAACACTATAACTCAACTTTTTTTTGGGAGCACTTACACTAAAATTAACTCAATTTTTTGGAGCACTTACACTATAACCGCAATTTTTTGTAGCACTTACACTATAACTCCATTGTTTGGAGCAACTACACTATAACTCAATTTTTGGAGCACTTACACTATAACTCAATTTTTGGAGCACTTACACTATAACTCAATTTTTTGGGAGCAACTACCCCTTATACCTCATTTTTTCCCCAGCTTGATTCTTAAAATTGAATCTCTTATTATCTGATTTCCTCGATACTTCTTAAGGGGAGAGGTTTCCACTTGAGGGATTTTTTTTTTCTTGACCCCTTTTCTCCCTCATGTTGTAGCCCCATTGCTTTTTGAGATTTTTAAAGACGTTCGCCCCATTAGTGTTTGGCGATTTTAAAAGAACTTTCCACCCCATGTAATGTCACTGTTTCGACCTTTCGTCCCGATCCCATTCTAGGTGTCTGTTTTTTTTTTTTTTTTTTTTTTTTTTTCTTTTTTTTTTTTTTTTTTTTTTTTTTTTTTTTTGTTTTTTTTTTTTTTGTTTTTTTTTCTGGCGAGCGATAGCGAGCCTGTACCTTTAAGGAGAAACCGGCCTTCGGGCCAAATTTTAAACTTGAAAGGGGGTCATGGGGGGTGTACAGTTAAAAAGCTTGATGGTAAGTTCTGGTGAGGACAACGAGGGTCTGTACACTAAAAACCTCCCCTTAATGGAAATATATGAAACTACCATGGCTGTGTGTCGTATTAATGCCAAGTTTTCAGAATAACCATCATCTTTCGCTACAAAATCTACTTTATAGCCGAGTAACTAAGATAGAAACATGGCAATTTACCCTCAGCTGGCAACCATATATAGACTTATAGCGTCCTCCATACTTACCTCTTCGTATACCCTGGGCAGTCCTTTGGAACGAGCGGGTCAAAATATCGATTGACTTATTTCCAACCCCACCCACATCTAACCTCTAACCCTGCTGTTTATAATAGCTTTAAGGGGGGGTGACAACACTGCTCGCTTTTTGTTGTATTTCTCCGAATTTCCTCCTCATTTTCCTCCCCTCTTTCATTCCCCTCCCTTTCCTCCTCCCCTCCTTTTCTCATCTTTCTCTCCGGCTTTGGGATACATATTCCGGTCGGGCCCGCCATTCAAACCAAACTAATTTTTAAGACGTTTACAATATATCATTTATATTATCTCCCCATCCCCATCTAGGTTGTCGGATTGTCGTTTCTTCCTGGCGAGCGATAGCGAGCCCAGCCAATTAAATATGAAGAAATCCGGCTAATTTCAGCCGTGGACGACGATTTTATTTTTCTAATCGAAAAATGTACACATTTTTAGCCTGCTGTCAATAACAAAAAAAAAATATGCTGGCTCGCTAACCGCTGACGCTCAACACCAGGTAAAAAAATTGACCGCCTGGCTGTATTGGGATAACCGACGTCCTTAAAAACAGTAGGCTGAATGGGGCCAAATGGATACAAGCCAGCAGAAAGATTAGATGAATGGACAACTAAGGACAAGAACAGTGTCACCCCCCCCCTTAAAACCTTTTCCTCCTCCGTTGGGGCCCGCCATCCCGCATCCACAAACGGTAAATCTCTGTCACTTGTTTCCTATGGTTCCTCCCAGTACCAAAAAAAAAAAGCCAAAAACCCCTGATCCTCCCAGACCACTGGGGGGCTTGTGGCCCTTTTTGCGTTGCTAACCTTGGGGAGATCTCTTCAGCATGGACCCCCCTTGTTCTTTCTCGGTTTCCCATAGGAATAATGTTTTGCTTCCGTGGCCCCAGGAGACCCCTAATAGTATATAAGTATATATAACGTATATAGAGAGAGAAGAGAGAGAAGGAGGGAGAGACCCTGAGTGTGAGAGGGATAGTTGTGTGGCGTTGAGAGTGTGTGCGTTTGAGATTGAGAGAGAGAGAGCAGAAGAAGAACGGAGAGAGAGAGAAGAGAGAGAGAGAGACGAGAGAGAGAAGCGAAGAGAAAAAAGGAAGAGAGAGAACAGAGAGAGAGATACAGAGAGAGGATACAGAGAGAGATAATAAAAAGGGGGGGGGGGAAAAACAAAACAGATAGAGAGAGAGAGTGGGAGTGAGTGTGTAATGATTGTGTGTGTAAGAAGAAGAATTAGAAGTGTGTGAAAGGATATAAAAAACAAACCCTAAACACAACCACCAACGAACCATCAAAACTGAACTCACGCCCCCACAATTCAAAATAAAAAAGATCCACCACGCTTAATTGCACTCCACGCAACTTAAAATTAAAACTAACAAACACACCAACAAACACACCACAAAAAACACACACACAC
>CM064515.1:22473401-22718353 GCA_032716605.1 Paralithodes platypus | reverse complement strand
CCGCCCGTGCATTTGAAAAAACTGCTCTAAAAAGCACCCAACTGTTTAATGTTCGTCAAACGTAGTAGCTTTCTCCGACCTCAGCCAATTCCCAAAAGCATCAGCACAGCTCCAGGGCATGCTCCAAAAAGGTGCTCTCACGACCATTGGTAACACCCCGAGAAACTTCTAACCTGTACGTTCTCTGGTTGTAGTTCGTATGCTCTCAGGACAGCCTCCTTGAGTTCATAGTAGATAATACAAGACTCTATCGGTAATGCATTCATAAGCCCTGAGTCCCTTGAACACAAAGTCTAGAGGAAAAAGGGCTCCTGCTCCACTTCTACCTAGGCCAGCTGGTGGATCTGGAACTTCTTTCTCGAATCGTGTGAAAACTTCTGTTACACCACTCTCATCAAACACCGGAAACAGTTTCAATAAGTGCGAGAGAGACTGATCCTGAAACACAGTTTACCAGCCCCAAGTCGCTGTTCCGTTGTCTCTACTAGCGATACTTCTCTACGTCCATGTCGGCACCAGTACTCTCAGTCGACTCAAATTCAGCTTGGATTTTTGCTAGATGTATTGTGCTGAGGGAACTGCTGACTGATAGTTGTTCTCTCTTCTATCTTGGCTAATTCTATTTGCTGCTGGAGCTTAGCTAATTCGAGCTGATGAAGCAATAATTCTGGAGTTAAACCATTGAGGAGGTGAAGGTGCTACAATGTTTGAAATTACCGGTGGTACCCCAAGGGGCAATCCACCCTGCCAGTCACCACCCAACTGCGGAAGCGTACCCGGGGTCGGCCAACTACTGGGATGGCTGGGAGTCGAGTGTAGGGGAAGCATGGACGAAGGCCTCTGCAAGCACTAAACCCATCTGACTCACCAGTCACCCTGCCCAGTACACCACGTTATCAAGTTATCCTTGGTCATGCTGATAGTAACCGCCATGACCGATAGCTCGGTGGCAAGGCATTGAAGAACGTACCGATCCATACCCCTAAAAGCTGCTCGGCAGTAACCAGGCCATTGCAAAAATATCCTTAGCATCCTCCTCACAGTTCACACGGATTAACCCTTTCATCATGCTGCCGTTCCGCAGTTTCGACATTAAGTACTGTGGTCTCCATTATCCTCTGACCCGGTAGAAGACATGCTGCTCACAAAAATTTCTCACCACAATATTCAGAACAAGAAAGTACCCCAAACTATTAGGTAGCACTATTCACTTGCCAAAAATGTCTGAAGAATCTCAAGTGCTATACTACTTTGCCACCCCAAACAAAATTAACGTGACCACTATATTCCCCCTCAATATAAAACAAATGAACACAACAATCCTGACAATTATCTCTGAGTTCACAAGATACTGTGCTAGGACGACATTTGTTACGATTCAGATTCTCAAAGACACAGGGATCTTCAACATTGGAATAGATAATGGCAAAATGCAACAACGGGAACACTAGGCAAACCCCTGCCTTAAAAAATGGAAAACAAACCACCATTACCGCCCTGAGTCGTGCCTGGACAACGAGGTATCCTATGACTCGGTAACTGGTGCACACACACTAGGCTGACGCTTCGGATGAAACAGGCAATTCTAAAACAGGAAAAGAATTACTCGATTAGGTTACACAAAGAAAAGATAGTTAACGTGATGAGATAACGTTACAGTAGATACTCAAATAACTGGCCACTACGGTATTAAAGAAAGAAATGCAATGGCTAGTCCTGACAAAATCAACGGGAAAAATTCTGAAATAAGCTCTGATGCTGGGAAGATGTTCGTAAAGAACCTTGAACAATTATAATGCAGAATACGGGTCCACCATAAATACTAGGGATATAGTAATAATACTGGTTTGGCGAATAATAAAGACTGGCGCAACGGTAGTAATGCTCGACAACCTAAAGACAATGCTTCGTGACAACAACGCAACACAGCCTACTAGGATTGTGCAACTCAACAACCAACATAGGCTCAAAAAGTGCTCAGTGAATAATAATGCTGCATACATATAATAATGGGGCTTATCTCTAACCAGTGTCTGCTCAGTTAATAAAGTCTAGCTGGGGTATCAAGGCAAGGGCAACAATGGGCGAGGATGCGGCTCGTAGCCTAAAACGTTGGTCCGAAGGTGGTATAATGAAGGATTACGTTATAGGAAGGGGATGCCTCTCTTGATAAATCTAGGTCTCTAGTACATAGTTCTATCCTGGCGATCCCGCAGAAGTCAACACAAAGAGGCAGCACTATGTTGTGAGGGATAGGCTATGGCCCTCTCAAAACACAGCGTCGTGCTCGCAAAGTAAACCCACCCGAAGACAACTTACGGCTCCCACAGTATCTGTAGATGTCGTGCAGGGCTTAGCTAACACTGCACACAGCGGAGACAACGACACAGTAAACCTTACCCCCAGTCTCGCTTTAGATACCCAAGCAGAATCACTCAAAACCTTTGCCAGGGAGACATATAAGGTCGACAACCTTCCCGAGAGAGGACACAAACGGAAAAGTCCGTCTCTCCCCCCCCAAAAACCTCAATAAAATAAAGCCTAAATACCTCCTTAACCTAATACATGGAAATCTCTGAGAGCTTCGCGTACATGTAAAAATAAACAACGGACTGGTCGACGGCTGACCGTCTATGCTGAAACCAGAAGGGATGTTTGAGTTTAATAAAGATTAGAGAATAGAGAAAGGAGAAGTCGAGAGAGAGAAATAGTATGCAAAGGTGGCGAGTATGGGGTGGCACAGGATTGCAATAGCGAGTTGGGTAGGTTATACGCGTGTCAGGCAAGCTCTGAGCTGGTTAAACGAAACACGAGGGTCCGGGGCCGGCGATCGGGAACGGGAACTAGTTGACCAAAACCCGGGGGGGGGGGGGGGGGGGGGGGTGCCAGGCAACACGCCGTCAGCCGCCCAAGAGCGAAGCCGCGTCTTATAGCTCAACCCGCTGCCAGGTGTACCCCCCCTCACCCTCTCTCAGCTCGCCTCCCACACAAGCAATATTTATCATTATAGCGAATATAAAATATAAGGCGCGGTCCAACAGACCCAACAACAAGACCATTTCTAGACTGTCGTGTGGGCAACACGACACTAAGTAAATAAAGCAGATCATTCTAGGAAAAACTGTAGCCGCATACCCCCCATCCTGGCGAGCGCCCTAGCGAGCTGCACAATGGCCCCCCGCAACCATTCTGAAACCCGCCGGGAGGCGTTCACAATCAGCCATATAAAATGACATATACAAATGCTGATGCCACCAAGTCGGCTATATCATCATCATCTTCTTCATCACCCATCCTTCATTCGGGGGTCCACTTTCAGCGTACCAGAGAAGTGTAGGACACAGCCCCTGCCATGAATGCTGTTTTTTGTTACCGCATACCCAAGGCGATCCAGTTTTTTTCCTTCCATGGGTCGAACGTAAAAAGTAGAGTATTTAAGACAGCAAGTAATGCCAGAAAGTGGTGATGATAAAGTGTGGCAAGGAAACTTCGTTCAATTGGTTTTTTATTTTGTTAATTAATAATCAAACTTTATAATATAGGAGAGCTTTTCATCTTTGTTCAATAGAGATATTAGTTTTCGGCAGAGAACCCACACTGATGGTAGAGACAGGCCCTGTACACAAGCCTCACTTATGTCGGAGGTACAATCCGCGCTAAGAAGTCACGACTACTTTTGTACAATTTTGACTCCAACAACAACATGGCCAACCAAAATTAGTAAAAAAGTAAGAATATTTAGACAGCAAGAGAAACCACCATTTCCCCTAAGGTTTTCTACTCTTTATGTTTTTTTGCTTTTTTTTTTTTTTACTGTGGGTGGCTAATTGTCGAGACAGAGCCCGAATAAGGGGAAAAAAAAAAAAAATTACAATGAACACGCCAAAAAAGGAAAAACAACAAATTTCCACACAAAGCATCTAGGTCACCCAATGAGAAAGACGCCAGAACGAGACCAGGGATCACCAAGGTCACTCCAGCACACCCCTGAACCCCCCCCCCAACCCTCTCGGATGAAGAGTTTCAGCCTTCAGCAGGCAGACATGCAGCAAAGCCCTACCACCGAGAGTAATTCACCTTATCTATACCTCAACGCGAACCCTGGCCTTCTTGTAGGGAACTCTATTATGATCCAGACACTCCTCACACATGGCCTCTTTATCCCCTGTTTCCTTAGTCCACCCACACTCTTGTTATCCGACCACAGTCCCCCTCCCGCAAGCACAAAAGCTAGGGCATTCTCTCTGTGCATCGCGATATTCTGTGGTCCCATCAATCCTCATACCATCGTCACTGAACGTACCCATCATCATAGCCCATCCATGTTAAGAAAATCTCTGTTAGGGCGCAATATTTATAAAGGCGTGCCTAGTGTTTTGTTTTTTACAGTAGTACACGAGAGCAGTTCAAAAAACAAAGGCGTTACCACTGCTTAGAAATTGTAACAACGCGAATGAAGGCTTGAAGGTTGAAGCACCAGTGGTACATAATATATCACATTCTTGGATTAATTGTTAATTTCCCTTCATTAACCTCGACCGTTCGTATATTTCTCCTTCACGCTATTAGTAATTTTTTTTAAATTGATACAACAATATATTATTATAAATATACAATATGTAATACCATATTATTTGTAGATCATAATATAAAAAACAAATACGGATAATTATATAACTTATAAAATAGACAACCATAAAAAAATAAGATTTTCTATAAATCTATATAGAAGAAAACGTAATTTATTATGGCAATCTATTTGTATGACATATTAATAACACTAAAACAAAAACAACCGATCACCATACACACATTTACACTAACCAAAGTCTGTGGATACACACTCCTTTAGCTACATCCGTTCCCAAAAGTGTTGTGGCTTTGCACTAGAAGGGGTGAAAAAATTAATAACTTGGGTGACTACGCAGGTATAGTTTTCCATTTGTTGTTCTTCTCCAGGTTTACCTGTTCATGTTCTATTCCTTGTAGCTTTTCTATGAATATTATGTATAATATGTTGTCATACCCCATGTTACTAGAATCAGACAGAGAGGCCTACAACACAATAGCAACAACAACATTATCAACTCTGCGTAAGTAGAGTTTGGTATCGCCCCCCATATACTGGGTAGCCTACAAACGGAAAAAATGTGGCAGTGTCGTCGCTCGTCTGTCCCGGAACTCCTCGTAGACCATTGGACGATTTTCACAAAATTTCACACAACATTTGTTGGGTGAATGCGAACATCAGTCAAAAAATATTTTTTAAATTTGTGCAACAGTTATGATTCTAGATCCAAAATATCCTTTTACCACCCCCTCTCACTGCACCCCCCCCACCCCCACCCCAAGCAATGATGGGGAATGCCATCGTTCTGGGGCTGAAAACAACTCGCCCCGCATTTGTTGGGTTGAGTTACTTTAGTTGACATTAATTTTATGAAATTGGAGGAAATTTGTTGGAAGCAGTTAAGAGTTTTTATGAAGGGAGAAGAGCATGTGTAAGAGTAGGAAATGGCGAGTTGAGTGAATGGTTTGAGGTAAAGGTAGGTTTGCAATAGGGTTGTGTATTGTCACCATGGCTGTTTAATATGTTTATGGATGGTGTGGTGAGGGAGGTGAAAAATGAGAATTATGGGAAGAGGATTGGGTTTAGTAGGAAAGAATGGTAGAGATTGGGAGTTGAATCAGTTGCTGTTCGCATGATGACAGCGTTGGTGGCAGATTCTGAGGAGAAATTGCAGCGGGTAGTCAATGAGTTTGGAGTGGTTTGTGGGAGGAGGAAACTGAAGGTGAACGTCAATAAAAGTAAAGTAATGGTGTGTAATAGACTAATAGGGGTAATCGTAGGGTGAATCTAGATGTGAGGCTGGATGGGGAAATATTGGAACAAGTCGAGTGTTTTAACCCTTATTTAGCGGCGAGCAACATAAGTCGAGTTAAATAAAGCTGGACTATGTGGCGGCGCTCGACATAACTCGAGTGGCAATTTCAGCACGTAATGTGGCTGAGAGAGAGAGACAGTGGTGGCAGGAGACTAGCGAGCATATGACTGCTCCAGACCACCGCGGCGAACCTACTGACACAAATCTCAGCTCCTCCTCCCTCTCTCACTCGCTACATACTCAATTATGTACTGAAAGTACCGAATGCCTGCTTTTTGCACTCGCGTTGCACGGTTATTGCAAGAAAAACTATCCATCATACAAGGATCGTTTATGGTGTCATTCGAAAGCTCTGTTTATGCCCTTTCAGGGATAGGTACTTGTTTACGTTATGGGTCTTATTTAGGCATGAAAATGATCACGTAAACAGCCCTATTTTGGCTAAAAACACCCCGCTGTGCGGTACACATAAATAACCGCATAGGCCGCTCGTAAGGTGTTAAATATCTAGGAGGATCAATAAGCAGGAGTGGAGGTATGGAAGTGGAGGTAAAACAGAGTGTGTGAAGGAAGAAAGGTTTTCGGAGCAAGGGGAAGTATGTGGAAGACGAGAAATCTCTGAATGAAAGTAAAAAGTGCAATGTATCAAGGATTTGTGCCAACAGTGATGTATGGGGCCGAGACATGGGCTCTGAAGAAAAGGAGAGAGAAAGAAAGCTGGATGTGATGGAGATGAGCTGTTTGAGGAGTATGTGTGGAGTTACCCGTAGAGACGGATTGAAGAATGAAGAAATACGTAGGAGAGTGGAGCAGCAGGAACATGTGTCAGCCAGAGTGGACAGAAGGGTACTGAGCTGGTATGGTCATGTTGAATGAATGGGAGATGAAAGGCTTACATAGAGAATTATGAGTCGGATACAAGGAGAGATAGAAGGGCAAGAAGACCCCCATTGAGATGGAGAGACTGTGTAAGACAAGCTTTTGGATGATAGAGGAATGACTATAGATAGGCAAAGGAAGTGGTAATAAAACAGGAATAATGGAGAATGCTTGTGAATAGTTGAGAACACGTGGTCATTTGGGGGAAGGGGTCGGGAGCAAGTTGGACTAGAATAATAGTCCATCAGGCGCCTGGCCTGGGGAGACGATAATATGAAGGGTGCGCCTGGAAGTGTGGTGGCGGGGCTTGTGGCTTTGGCTCCGCTGCAGGTCTGTCTGATGACGAGATCGGAGGCTCTCAGGGTGGTAGGGGGCCGGGGGGGTGCTGGAGCAACCTTGGTAACCCTGGTCTCTGGGTATTCTCCTGGGTGACCTACATGTGTGTGAATTTTGTGATTTGTCTGTGTTTGTTCGTTGTTTTGTCTTGTGTTTTGTGTTTTCCTGTTCTTGCTCTGTCTTGAGTCGGCCACCCCCAAGGAAAAACAAAAAAACAAAAAATAGAGGAAAATAAAATAAAAAATAGGAAAAGTGGGGATTGGGCCTGAGCATATATATATATATAGATAGATAGATAGATAGTTGACATTAGAAGTGATGGTAGTAATAGTGGGGATGATGGTAATAGTAGTGATGATGGTGATAATAGTAGTGATGATGGATGTAGTTGTAGTGATGAAATCACTGCGTCTGTATGATTGTGTGTGTGTGCCCCTGGGCACACTCATATGTGGCAGCAATGATGACCGTCACAGGATGCCACACATCACAGACGTGATGATAATGGTGATTATGGTACTAATAGTGATGATGTTGGTGATTGTGATAGTATTTGTCATGGTAGTGATGATCTGTAGTGGTGGACGATATTGTGTTTGAGTGTAGTAATGATAGTTGTGGTGATTATGGTAGCACTTATGATAATGCCAGCACTGATGATGATGGTATTATGGTAGTGAGGGCAGTCGTGCTTGTGAAAGTAGTTGTGATATTGGTGGTAATAGTAGCAGTGGATGATGGTAGTAGATAATGGGGATGTAGTAGTGATGATGGTGAAAGTAATTAGTGATGGTTACTGGAGAGAACGCCCCAAAACAACTCTCCTCTCATTTGTATGAGGAACTTGCCCGGTTTGGATAGGTTAGGTTAAGTTAGGTTACGTTATGTTAGTTTAGTGACAGTAGAAGTGATGGTAGTAGTAGTAGGATGCCGGTGATAGTAGTAATGATGGTGATATAAATATGATGGTGATAGTTGTAGTGATAATGATGACAATTGTGATGATGGTGACAGTAGAATTGATGATGTTAACCCATTCAGTACCAGGGAGTCCTATTCATCATATTCGGGCAGCTATTAGAAGATTTGTTCAGCTTAGGAAGGACCTTTACCCATACTAATGCTTCAAACTATCTCGACCAACCCTTTTAACTACCACAGATCCTCCCTAAGCTGCATAATATCGCCTATATATAGCTCGAATAGAAATATAACACGTCGCTGTTACTCAAAGGGTTAACACTAGTAATGATGATTGTAAGATTATGGTGATAGTAGTAGTGATGATGAGGAAAGTCTAGTAGCAATGATGATTGTAATGATAATGGTGGCAGTAGTAGTCATGGTGGTGAGAGTAGTAGTGATGATTGTAATAGTAGGGTTGGTGATCATAGTAATGGTGATGATGACAGTAGTAATGATGGTGCAGTTATAGTGAGGATGGCAGTAGTAGTGATGATGGTGATAGTATGATTGAAGATGGTAATACTTGTGATGATGGTAACCCATAGGGGAGGTTGTGGCGGAAGTGGTCTTGCCACGGGCTTGGTAATCCAAAGGTCCCGGGTTCAAATCCCGATGTATCAATGGGAAGATATTATTGGGATGGAATTTGTGCTGTACCTAGTATCCAGTGCATTACCACCAAAGCCCACCGAAACGCTAATAAAATACCCTCATTGTTCCTGATTAAATAGCACTGTATGAATATTCCCATATTCAAAATATGATATAGGGGTGCAATGCCTGGTGAGTTAGCTGCTCAACAGGTGGCGTTGTGTGTGTGTGTAAGAGTGAGTGTCCGAGTGTAGGGGGTGAGACAGTGAAGCACGGGAACAAGGTGGTTTCAGAGATGGGGTCGTTTTGGACCATGAGTGAGCGCCGTGCCTCATGTGAAGGCAAGATGGCAGGTGCTCGTTGTACTTCACATGCCTCACTCCCTAGACTGGAACAAGACCTCACAGGCTTCACTGCTCATTGTACAGCTGTGAATGTCCAGGCTCTCAGCCTATGCCCGAGAGGGAGTAAGTTGGAATATAGAAAAAAAAAAAAAAAAAAAAAAGAATCGCAAAATTGGGTACGGTATGCCGTTTTGATTTTGGGCAAAGCGGCACGTCTACTTTATTATTATAATATAAAACTTGATTGATTATACATGTGTGGATGTACGAATGAAGAAATCTGTGCTGGATGCTAGGGTTGGAGGGGGTCTGTCTGATCATTACGTAGTAGTAGCTAAAATTAGGATACAAAAGAAGTGAGGAGAGCTGGAGGGAGGCGAGAGGAGGGTGGAGAGGCTACAGGAGGAGGAAATCAGGGAAGAGTAGGCTACAGGAGAGCAGTAGAAAGACAACTAGGTGGGTTACTCATGGAAGATATGGAGGAAGTGGAGGAGATGAGCAAGGTTTTAACACTTAAAGAGCGGGGCCCGACTTAAGTCCGTATCTAAACATGCAGCAAGTTAGGAGCATTATTAAGGCTTTTAAAGAGTTAAAATTGAGTGCTAATGGCGGGAGCGCAGCAGGCCACACGGCCGACACCCAGGGCTTACTGCGCGCCCCTGACCTCACGCTCCCTCTCTTCTCGAGAGGCCGGCAGTGTGCCAGTAGTGAGCGTAGCTGGAAAAAATATGCCGCTATACGCTAAACTCCCATGTTAGTGGTAGCACTGCATGAAAACGACGAGTGCTCTGTAGCTCGTTCTGGTCTCATTTTGAAGCTTGTAGCGCCTAGTATTTTGCTGAATAAATTTCTTTCATGCAGATACTTGATTGATCATTCAGGAGGGCTGAATATACCCAAAATAGCCCAAAAAAAAACGCTAGACGAGGGTTAAGGAAAATATGTGCAGCAAGTGAGGAGGTGTGTGGAGTAAGGAGTAGAGGAAGGGGAGTGAAAGGTACAGCATAATGGACAGAAGAGGTAAAAATAGCTTTTTAAGACAAGAAGAAAGTGTATAGAGAGTGGTTTGGTAGTAGAAGGAATGAAGATTTGGAGAGACAGACAAGAGTGAGGTACATGGAGAGAAAGAGAGTAGTGAAGGAAAGTAAGAGAAGAGTAGATGAGGAATTGGAAGGAATCCGAGTGTTAAAATAGAGGGAGTGTAAGAACTGTTCTGGAAAGAAGTCAGAAAGCTAGGGAAGGTAGCAAGGGAAACAGTAAGGGTGTGAAAGATAAGAATGGTAGAATGCTAGCCGAGAAGCAAGAGAGAGTCTAAAGATGGAGGGAGTACTTCAACGAGTTGCTAAACTAAAGGATTGAAGAGCCAGCACACATAATTGGACTGGGTATGGGAGAGAGAAGTAGTGAAGGAGGAGCTGGGGATCAGGAGGTCAGAAGTGTGGGAAGCTATGAAAAGAGTGAAGACTTCACTCAACTTCATGTGAAGTTGGGAAAGCACCAGGAACAGATGGAGTGTGTGGGGAAATGTTGAGGTATGGTGGTGAGATAGTGATCGAATGGGTATGGAAAAGGTGCAAACTAGCATGGGAGAAGGGGAGTGCACTTGATGACTGGAAGACAGGCATAATAGTCCCCCTATATAAGGGTAAAGGGGAAAGAGGAGTGTGTGGTAACCACCGAGGAATATGTCTTCTAAGCGTAGTAGGGAAGGTGTACAGTAGGGTAGTGATTGAAAGAGTGAGAGGGAGAACGGAGAAATGGATAGGTGACGAGCAGGGTGGTTGTGGGGAATATATATATATATATTATATATATATATATATATATATATATATATATATATATATATATATGTTAAATACTAAATCACTGGTGCATGAATTAATCCCGACAATAAGTTAAATAATATAATTACCATATGAAGAATTCTATGGGTGGTTCTGTCATCTTACACATGGCTAGTTCATATGGATGACATGTAGGAATGTTCACATAATACAATATAAATACAGTATGAACTTGGCTTAGAGGACTGGTGATGTTGGACCTGAAGATATGTATAATAGTGGTAGCACATGGTGAATTCTATGTTGAGTACGGGCCGGAGGGAGGAGTGATTGTTACGGCTGCTTTTATGAGACTAAGGGCCGGCGCTATATCGCTTCGCGAGATTACATATGACTGCCGGCTCATAATATTTCTAAACTATGATTTAGTTTCACGATACATCTAGAGCTGATGTATATATTTATGCATTACAGTTTTTATTTAACCTAAAATTAATAATAAACTACAGTACATAAGGTACTAGCCGAAATCGTACTTACTATACAATACCGCCAAATTAAAATACCCAATTGGACTCAAAACTGTCGGGATCATCATACAAACTGACCAAGAAATTTATGAGCAAATTGCAGACGTAATTGTGTTTGTTAGCAATGATTTGAAGCCTAGACAACAGTGTATAAGCGTTCGAAACAAGGCAAACAGGATTCTCGGGTTCATCTCAAGGAGTGTGAGTAACAGAACTGCTGATGTTATCTTAAAACTTTACTTGTCATTAGTGAGACCCCATATGGATTATGCTGTTCAATTTTGGTGTCCTTATTACAGAATGGACATAGATTCATTGGAGAGAGTACAACGTAGAATGACAAAAATGATCCATAATATTAGAAATCTTCCGTATAAAGAAAGGTTGAAGAAATTAGGCTTACATTCGTTAGAGAGACGCAGAGTTAGAGGGGATATGATAGAGGTGTTCAAGTGGGTTAGTGGGATTAACAAAGGGGACATGACAAATGTACTAAAGCTCAGTGATAGCGAAAGAACTCGTACCAATGGTTTCAAATTAGATAAATTTCGTTTCAGAAAAGATATAGGCAAATATTGGTTTGGTAACAGAGTTGTAGATGGGTGGAATGGACTACCAAGTGCTATAGTGGGATTAAAAACGATAGGGAGCTTTAAGATAAAATTGGATAAGCATATGGACGAGAAGGGTTGGGTGTGAAGGGGGATCAGCAGGGTTGGGCCAATCAGCGCTCTGCAGACCCCCGTAATCCTGCGTTAATCTCTAACCGTTTTGGTAAGATGATCCTCAGGGTATTAGAGTGTTGAGCCTATAATTGGGCTTTGTAATTGGGGTTGTGTGGGACAGGGATCTGCCTTGCTTAGGCCAATCGGCTTTCTGCAGACTCCCATTTTCTTATGTTCTTATGTTCTTATGTAAGTAACTCGCAAGATACCGTATTTTTTGGCGACTTCAATTTACCTGTGACCAAGTGAGGAGATAGTATTACTTCACACTCTGGACAAGACCTGTATGCAAACTTGCAAGAGAGTTCGCTATATCAATTTGTTAGATCTCCAACCCGTGGAAATAACGTCCTTGACCTAGTTACTTTAAAAAAAAAAAAAAAATGATAGAGAATTTGAATGTCGGTGATGAATTTAGTAACAGCGACCATCGTACGATAACTTTCAGTTTAAATTTGACTAATAACGAACCAAATAGCAGCATTGAGAAAGTCCCTATTTTCAATAAAGCAAACTTTCCAAAAGTTAGAGAAATGTTTAAAGAAACTGACTGGAGCTTTCTAATTAACAATAACGACATAAATACATCTTGGAAAGTATTTGAAACCATTTACCTAAAAGCAGTGCAAGACTGCATACCATCGAAAATACGGCGTACAGGCCATAATAATAAGCCCAAATGGTGGAATATAGATATTTCAAACTGCCTGCTTGCTAAAAAGTTTGCTAATGATAGATTAAAATCCTCACAAAATGACGAAGAACGGGTGAAATTTGTAGAGCTACGACGCAAAGCCAAAAAGTTAATTAGCAAAGTAAAAAGACCCTGGAGTTACATGTTGCGAATCAAAGTAAAACAAACCCGAAAAAATTCTATAGTTATATCAGAAAGAAAAAAGTAGTTACTTCAACTGTTGGACCGTTAGTCGATGAAAATGGAGAATACACCAAAGACGAAGTACAAATGAGGAATGCCCTCAATACCTTCTTTGCATCAGTTTTTATAACAGACGACCTCGGTGATATCCCTACACCATCGCCGATTCAGATTGATAATTCAGATGTTCTAAGCATTATCACCGTTACAGAGAGAGAAGTATTGAATTGTTTAGATAAACTCAAGGTAAATAAAACGCCTGGACCGGATACAATCTCACCTAGAGTTCTAAAGGAAGCTAAGGATGAGAACTCTCCAAACCACTGACATTGCTATTCAATAAATCCTTGCAGTCTGGAACTATGCCTGATCAGTGGAAGCTAGCCAACGTAACACCGATATTAAAAAAAGGCAGCAAATCCCTACCCAGTAACTATCGTCCAATTAGCTTAACCTCAGTTGTATGTAAATGCTAGAAACACTCATAAGAGACAGACTCGTAAATCACTTAGAGGAAAATAACATACTTAAAGATACTCAACACGGCCTTCGTAAAAAACGTTCCTGTTTAACAAACCTCTTAGACTTCTTCCACGATATCCTCAACCTCTACGATGAGAGTAAAGCTGTAGATATTATACCTTCATTTTCAAAAGACCTTTGACAAAGTTGTTGTTATTGTTGTTCCCTAAGCTGCCTGGCCGAACAGCCCCGAGTCCCTGAGGAAGGCCATGGCCACGATTGGGCTTTCCCACAGAGCTCTCATTGAGTGTAGATTGTGTTGTTGGCGTAAGTGGTTGTGTGAAATGCAGTCTTCTATGATGTGTTTAATGGTATGGGGTGCTGTGTTACATCCCGGGCAGACGTCGACGATGGAGTCATCCAGTCTCTTCTGATAGCTCAGGAGAGCTGGATGGTGTCCGCATCTCAGCCTGGCCAGGTGGACTCTGTCCTCGCGAGGAAGGGAGGATTCGGAAGGATGGATTTCGGGAGATCGTGCTTGCAGCTGCGTGTTGTCTGTGAGTGAGTGGATGGATCGGCGAGAGATGTGAGTATGGATGTGCTTCTGGAAGTTGGTTCGGGGTGGACATGGAGGGAGAGAGGATAGTAATTGTGTGTGATACCGTGTGCTGGGTGTTGTTTTCATATTTCTTGGTGTCTGTGGGTGTGTTGCCATGTAGTTTAGTGGGTGGTACAAAGGAGTACAAAGGAAATCAAGCAACAACATATCTAGTGACCCTTCTAGGCTGTTTGTCCTCCAAAACACTGAGGATCAAGTGTCCAAACAGTAGTTTTAGAGTGGGTAAGGGAACATTGGAAAGGGAACTACTGCCCTGGAACTAATGTCCTTGGCAGGATTAGGAAGTTAGTAGGGGACAGATAGGTTAGTAACTGAGGGGAGGATAACTTCTTCATTTACAAACTCAGTCAGTCGCGGGTTTGATGAGAGATATTTGTCTAGGTGAAGTTTAAATGAATCAACGGTGCTGCAGTCTATAACATCTCGGGGAAGCCCATTCCATAAGTTGACAACTCGATTGAAGAAGAAATTTTTAGCTTCGTGCGAGTTAAAGATTTACCAATAATTTTGCACCCGTTTCCCCGCGTGTAATTAGATTGGTCGATAGTGAAGTACTTACTACAGTTCATATTGTCGATGCCTTTGATGATTTTGAACACTTGAATTAAGTCGCCTCTTAATCTGCGATGTGGTAAAGGACATTGTTATAATTCTCTAAGCCGCTCCTCGTATGGTTTGTTCTTTAGGCTAGGTTAATTTTGGTAACTACGTTGAACTCGTTCTAGCTTGTCTATATCTTTCTGGTAATAAGGGCACCAGGATTGAACGCAGTATTCCAGAAGAGGGCGGACTAAGGAATTGTAAAGGGTTAGGATAATGTCTATGTTGTGTTGGAGCTAGGGGTAGGTCGGGTGTAATTAGTTGTAATACTAGGCGTTCCATGACTTTGAAGGGGATGCAAAGGAGTGTGATGGGGCGGTGCGAGGAGGGTAGCGTGGAGTCTTTGTTGGGTTTGGGGAATGTGATGATGATCCCATGCTTCCAAATGTCTGGTATTGTGTTGTGTGAATAACTGTAGTTTGATAGGTTAGTGAGTGCTTGTATGCCTTGAGGTCCCAGGTGTCTGAGGTGTATGTTGCTTATGTTGTCTAGGCCACAGGCGGGTGAGTGCTTGAGATTGTTGATGATATGCTTTGTCTGGTGATTGGTGAAGGGCATATAGTCAGGGTCTGTGGGGAATTGTCTCTTACGTCGGATGACACGTCGGTCGTCGTTGTGAGGTTTTAGGTGGCTGACATGTAAAAAGTGATTGATGAGAGTGTTTGCTTGTTGTTTACATGATGGAGTAGAGTCTGTTGTTGTGATTGCAGCATGTGATTGTGTTGTGTTGCTGTTGGAAAGTGTGATGCTGTTTAGTGTTTTGTAGAGTTTTTTTGGAGTTTGTTTTGTGATCAATTGTTTGTAGGAAGTTATTCCAATTTAGTTTTTGTTCTTCTTGTATTTTGTTGTTAGTCTGGGTGTTTAGTGCTTGGATTTGTTGTGTGATGTCTTGTGTGTGGGGTGCTGGGGAGTGTTTCAGTATGTCGCGTTGTCTGATGAGGTTTTGAATTTCTGGTGTGAAGTTGGGGTTGTGTCTTTTTCTGTTACCTCTTGGAATGCATTTCTTGTCAGCGTTTTGGATAGTTTTATTGAGTATGTGTACAGCATTGTTGATGTTAGTTATGGGCGTACTGTTTAGAGTTGGAAATGTTGTTCTGTCTCGGTTTGTGAATGCTTCCCAGTTAGCTCTTTTATAATTTGTGTATGTGTGTTTGTGGCTAGCTGGGGTGAGTATGGTTTTGGTGGTGATAATGATTGGGAGGTGGTCATAGCCTAAGGTTCTGACCACCCTCCAGGATGTTGTGGGGGAGAGTTCTGGGGAGCAAAAGGTGATGTCTAGAGATGATGGGTTATAGAGGGTTTGGTGGGGAATATGGGTATGTTGATGGATGTCGTTAAGGATGATGAGGTTATCAGTTTGGTTTTGTAGTACCAGCCCTCTGTCTGTGTCCGGGTTGTCGACAAACCAGGCCGACGTCTTGGCGTTGAAGTCACCACCCAAGATGATGTGTGGGGTGTTTGTGATGTGTTGTAACTGTGGTCTGTATTCATTTGGTACTGTAGGGGATGTTTGGGGAGGGATGTATGTGTTTATGATGGTTATGTTGGAGTTGTTGCAAGTGCATACTTTAATTGATTGCATTTCTGTTGTGTTATCATTTGGGGGGAGGAGGGATTTGGTATGTACACTGGTAACTATGTATGATATTTCTTTGTGTACCAGGGTGATGAGTCCATCGCCGCCTCCGACGGCCCGGTCTTGTCTGATGGTGGTGAAATCATGATATGTAGGTGTTTTTTGTGTTGTGCGGAGTTTTGTTTCTTGTAAGATGGCAATGTGTATGTTGTGTTGTTTGATGAAGTGTGAGAGTTCGTGTTTCTTTGTGTTGATGCCATCTATGTTCAATTGGAGAATGTTAATGTTATGTACACGATGTATGTTGGGTGCTGCTGCACGAGGATGGGGTGGGGGTGAGGGTTGGGATGGGTGAGGTGGTGGTGGGAGTGGGGATTGGCGTGCAGGAGATGAGGGTGTGGTGTGTTGGGTTGAGGATGTGGATGGTATGGGAAGGTTAGGTGGGTTAGGGAGGAGAGGTGGACGGGTTTTAGGGGGGGGGGGGGGGGGGGGGGGAAAGTGGGATGATATGGGAAGGTTAGGTGGGTTGGGGAGGAGAGGTGGATGGGTTTTAGGTGAGGGATTTGACTGGGAGAGGGAGGGGCATGAGGAACAGGTCCAGGTGTTTGTGTAGTGTTTCTTGGAGGCAAGTGTTGTGCAGGTGAAGTGGGTCCAGTTCCCGCATGAATTGCAGAGAACTGAACCATTAGTGTGGCGACTCGAAGTGATGGGTTTTGAGCAAGTTGGACATATGTATGTGTAGGTGGGTCCTGGGTTGCTCTCAATGTCTCTGGCTAGAAGTTTTCGAGAAATGACAGCCGGAGAGTCATTTCTCGGTGTAGGAAAAACTGTGTAATTTGTGTGTGAGGTGTGGAAATTCCCGGCACGACCGAAGCCGCTCCAAGGACCCGTGCCCCCAGGGAGGGGGCAGGGGATGGTTGTGACGGTTTGGCTCCCGAAGCCTGCTCCCCGTGGCCGGCATCCGGCTGTCCTCCACTAGTCATTGATTCTGTCTTCGGCCGTGGAGGGTCGGCAGCCATCCGCGGTCAGCTGATTCAGGAGGTGGCCCCACAGCGTAGACGCCGCCACATCAGGACCCCTTTGACAAAGTTCCCCACAAATGTTTACTGCTAAAACTCAAAGCGCATGGAATACAAGACGGGGTGTTAAAATGGATAGTAAATTGGCTCAGCGACAGAAAGCAAAAAGTAGTCATAAAACGGTAAGGCATCTAAATGGACTAATGTAAGTAGCGGGGTACCCCAGGGATCGGTACTAGGACCAATTCTCTTTCTAATTTACATCAACGACATAGATGAGGGTCTCACCTGTTACATTCTCAAAATTTGCTGACGATACAAAAATTGCAAATAGCGTACTCTCAAAAGAACAAGTTGACGATATGCAAACACAATCTAGACAAGTTGTCATGTTGGGCCCAAATTTGGTAAATGAGTTTCAATGCGGATAAATGTAAAGTACTACATATCGTATACCAAAATGAGAAAGCAAACTATTCGATGAATGGCACTTAGCTTAAGAATGTAAACAGAGAAACCGACCTTGGAGTAACAATATCGAGTAACCTAAAACAGAGTCAACTACTGTATGTTCAGAGGTTCTTAAGAAGGCAAACAAAGTAATTGGCTTTATAGGCAGGTCATTTGAGCATAAATCCAAAGAAGTTATCCTAACCCTTTACAATTCCTTAGTCCGCCCTCTTCTGGAATACTGCGTTCAATCATGGTGCTCTTATTACCAAATAGATATAGACAAGCTAGAATGAGTTCAACGTAGAGTTACCAAAATTATACCTAGCCTAAAGAACAAAACCATGTGAGGAGCGTCTTAGAGAATAAAATCTATTTCCTTTAACCCAGCACATATTAAGAGGAGACTTAATTCAAGTGTTCAAAATCAAAGGCATCGACAATATGAACTGTAGTAAGTACTTCACTATCGACCAATATAATACATGCAGGGAAACGGTTGCAAAATTATTGGTAAATCTTTTAACTCGCACGAATCTAAGAATTTCTTTTTCAATCGAGTTGTCAACTTGTGGAATGGGCTTCCCCGAGACGTTATAGACAGACTGCAGCACCGTTGATTCATTTAAACTTCGCCTAGACAAATACGTCGCATTAAACCCGCGACTGACTGCGTTTGTAAATGAAGAACTTTATTTTATCCCCCTCTCAGTTACTAACCCATCTGTCCCCTACTAACTTCCTAATCCTGCCACGGACATTAGTTCCAGGGCAGTAGTTCCCTTTCCAATGTTCCCTTACCCACTCTAAACCACTGTTTGGACACTTGATCCTCAGTGTTTTGGAGGACAAGCAGCCTAGAAGGGTCACTAGACCTGTTGTTGCTCGATGTCTTTTGTATTTTGTACTATTCCCGACAGCGGTTTTAGGAAGGGAAGAGGATATGTAGATCAGATTTTTACACTGAATTGTGTTGTGGAGAAATATCTGGAGAAACAACAAAAGGTGTATGTTGCCTTTATGGACTTGGAGAAGGCCTATGACAGAGTGGATAGAGAAGGCATGTGGAAAGTACTTAGAATATACGGAGTAGATGGCAAGTTGCTGAAAACAGTGAAGAGCATGTATGAGGGTGCAAAGGCGGCAGTACGTAAAGAGAATGAGCAGAGCGAGTTCTTTGACCTGAATGTTGGGTTGAACAGGGGTGTGTGATGTCCCAGTGGTTGTTTACTGTATATATGGATGGAGTCATGAAAGTGATACAGGGAAGAGCAGTGGATGTTGGTGTATCGCTGATAAGGGAGGGAATTTGAATTTGTGGATAGAAATCTTGCCACCGCAACAACAAGGTCATATGGCACCGAAGAAGCTAACATATTTGCTAAAAAACTAAATCCGTAAAAACAACGCGTAAAAGTAGATATCAAAGGAAAATCAATGCAATCATAAAAACGGAAAGAGGCCAGCCTTTTTCAAAAATAAAAACACATCTCCAGGGGAACCAGCCTCCCCTCCAAGCACCGAAGAGAGACAGGAAGTACCATCTGCCTTCCGGTGCCGCAAAAGCAACCTCCGGCGTAATTCGACCAAACTGGGACACTCAACCAGCAAGTGCCTGACAGTAAGGGGAACTAGACAGTCATCGCAGTATGGTGGTACACCTCCACACATAAGGAACTCGTGTGTTAGTCTGGTATGTCCAATGCGGAGGCGAGCCGAAGCAGTTTCCAATTGCGAGGAATGGTAGGGCAAGCTCTTGGGGAGACTAATTTGGTAACTTCCCTGAGCTTATTTACAATAACACAATCCCACCGTGCCTGCCAACAAGCACGAACAGCAAACATGAGAGGAGTACGTAGATAAGAAGCAGGCAGAGGGTAATTGACAGGCGAAGGTCTCAAAGCTGCAGCCTTTGCCAAAGCATCCACCCTTTCATTACCTTTGACACCAACATGTGCAGGGAACCAACAAAAATCCACTCTCTGCCTCTACGATGAATGAGAAGCAGCCACTCTAAAATCGCTAAAACTATAGGATGTGCCGAATTAAAAGATTCCAGAGCCATGAGAGCCCCTTGAGAATAACTAAAAATAGTAAAATGAATGTTGCAGTGAGCAAACACTAATTTCAGAGCTAAAATGATAGCAGACAATTCCGCAGTAAAAACTGAGGCAGCTAAAGGAAGACTACCTCCACGGCTGAAGTCAGGAAATACAACACCAAAACCAACACCGGAGGCAGATTTAGAGCCATCAGTATACACAGGCACAGAACCATTATGACTAGAAGAATGTTTCAAAAACAAATGAAGAAGAGACTGAAGAGGGACCGAATCCTTTGAGCCTGTAAAAAACCTGCAGAATGATGGTTCAGGTAGGACCCAGGGGCCAATCCTTGAAATTTGCACGGGACTCACAGGAACCGTCGACAGAATAAGCTCCTTCATAACTTCACGAACTCTATAGCCAAAAGGATGAGGCATTCGAGGATGTTGACCATAATATGAAAACAAAAATTGATCCGAGACACGGGTACAAACAAGAGAGCCTGGAAGGCGCCGAATCCGAAATCAACAACGTACAACCACAGATTGATTGCAGTAAATCTAAAGGAGGTACACCAGCCTCCACCAGCAAGCTGGGAATCGGAGACGACCGAAAAGCTCCAGTTGCAAGACGGAGTCCAGCATGATGAACAGCATCTAGAGTCTTAAGTCTGGAGTCCGTGGCAGAGGAGTAGATCTCACAGCCATACGACAGTTTGGATGTGACAAATGCCTGAAACAAATGCAGGAGTGTTCTGTGATCAGCACCCCAAGAGGTGTGTGACAGAACCCTTAACAGATTCAAAGCCTTCATACACGATGCCTTAAGAATCGTCAAGTGTGGAACCCAAGTCAAACGGCAATCAAACGCGAGACCCAAGAACTTTGTCTCTGCCACACAACCGAGTCTCCTGCCACCGAGCATTAGATCAGGGTCTGGGTGAACCCCTCGAATCCTGCAAAAGTGCATAGCCACATGCAGTCTTTGATGGGGAAAACCGAAAGCCCTTGGAATCAGCCCATGCAGAAATCCTCTCCAACGCAAGTTGCATAAGTCTCTCAATAGCAGAGATGCGGGAACCAGAAAACCAGATAGCCAAGTCATCCACATATAGGGACGAGGATACCCCAGCAGGCACAGCGTCTAGAATGCTATTGACGGCCGCCTCAAACAAAAATGCACTTAAGACACAACCCTGAGCGACACCTTCCTCCTGGCACAGTGAGGGAAGAACCCACACGAACCCGAAACATACGATCAGTCAAGAAGTCTCTAAGCAACACCGGTAGGCGACCACGTAATCCAAAAGCATGAAGTTGCCCTAGGATTTCATGTCGCCAGGCTGTGTCATAAGCCTTCTCTAGGTCAAAAAACACAGCCACAAGATGTTGCTTAGAGGCAAAAGCTTCAGATTGAGGATTCAAGTCGGATAAGATGGTCAGAAGTACACCGTAGCTTGCAGAAGCCACTCTGAGAAGGGAAGAGATGGCCGCCCCTCTCCAGACACCACTCAAGTCTGATATTGATCATTTTTTCAAACAATTTGCATACACACGACGTTAAACAAATTGGGCGGTAATTTGAAACATTGCTATGATCCTTTCCAGGCTTAGGAATAGGAAGGACAATGCCCAACTTCCAGCTGGCAGGTAGAGTACCCTCTCCCCAAATCCTATTAAACAAGTCTAATAAAAACACCAAGGAGGCAGATGACGAAGCATGGCATTTTTTTTTTTTTTTTTTTTTTTTTTTTTTAAAGAGACAATGAACCGAGGAAGGAAAAACACAGATGAAACAAAAAGGTCCATGTGCCTAAAGGCATCCTCCATTCATAAAATGTTTGTAACAACTGGATTTAAACATTTGTAGATTGTAAGTTTGTGGAAAGCAATTCGAGGGAAGTGAATTCCAAAGAGTAGTAGTTCTAGGGATAAATGAATTTTGATAAGCAGAAGTTCTGCATTGTGGAGGAGAAAGTGTAAATTCATGGGCGCTCTCAGCTGCCCTAGTTCTATGGGGAAAGATGTGGAGAGGCGGCACAATTGAAGCAAGTTCCTCGGAACAATTGCTGTGAAAATATCTGTAGAATAATGCAAGGGATGCAAAGTTTCTTCGTATGGATAATGTAGGAAGGTCCTGTGTGCTTGCAGGGTTATTGATTAATCTAATAGCTTTATTTTGAATTTTATCCAACTGCCTCAATGCAACCACTCCACTTCCACTCCACAGAGGTGAACAGTAATCCATCGGAGAACGCACATGACTTTTATATATTACGGCCAACTGCTCGTCAGTGAAGAATTCTCGAACTCTGTACAGGAGTCCCAGTTTTTTAGAGGCATTCTTAGCAATGCTTCTAACATAATGTGTCCAGCTCAAGTTAGTAGTTAATGTTACACCGAGAATGTCAATACTAGGGGAAGTGGGAATATATACATCATTAAAAAATATATGAGAGTCAGTGAGATTCTGTCGGTTAGAAAATTGAATGTACTTTGTTTTCTGTGCATTAAAGGAAACTAGATTCTTTTGTCCCCATTCTTCAATTCTAGAAAGGTCCTGGTTCAGAGAAATTGCAGTGTTTATTTTTGAATTTATAAGATCGGGTTGGGTGAAAGAATTGGTAAATGTGAAGGAACTGTGGAGTGTTGAGTCATCTGCGTAGGAATGTATTGGATTATGAGTGGTAGATATGAGATCATTGATATGAATGAGGAACAGAGTTGGGGCCAAAACTGATCCCTGGGGAACACCAGCATTTATTGAGTGAAATTGAGAATAAAGGCCATCTACCATTACACATATTTTTCTGTTATGAAGATAAGAAGAAATTAGTGGAACTAATGATGCAAGGCCGTAGTGTGACATCTTCGACAATAAGGATTGATGCCAGACTATCAAATGCCTTTGATATATCCAGTGCTATTGTATGTGTTTCACCATGTTGGTCTGTAGCTTGGTTGATTTGATGCGTAAGAAGGCAAAGAATGTCTGCAGTTGATCGACATCGTCTAAAACCATATTGCCTATCACGGATTAATTTATTATTCTCAAGATGCTTAATTATGTGATTATTTAATACAATTTCATATGGGATGTCGTCAGGACCAGGATCAGTGTCACCACACCCCGAGAGGGCCACACGCAGCTCACGAATACTGAAGTCCACATTATAAGTTTCACTGCCATGAAATTAAGACCCTGTCTCTCTTGGCTACGTCGGGCTCTTGCACAAGGTTTGGCATAATCCCTCTGGGAGACCTTGCAAAAATGAGTAGCTAGGGCAGAGGCTACTTCACCAGGTGCAGACACCAGATTACCTTGGATCTTCAACACTGGCAGAGAGGAGGAAGAAAACTTTCCAGATATCTTGCGTATTCTCTTCCACACCATAGGCAAAGGAGTGGAAGAAGTTATCGTAGAAACATAGGACCTCCACGAGCTTCGGCGAGCATCTTTCAGAACCCATCGATAGCAAGCACGCGTTTTTCGAAATTGAACTTTAAGAAAGAGAACCTCTCGGTTTGCATGGTATCGACGAGATGCAGTTTTATAAACCCCCCGAGCAAAAGAGCAGGCTGCAGTCCACCACGGCACAGGTCTCCGGGAATATACACTCGAAGATCGTGGAATGGAACGAAGCCCCGCTTTAATCATAGTCGTAGTAAAATAATGTTGGGCATCATCAATAGCTGGGAAATCATGTACAGTCAACTCAAAATCACAGTTGTTCAAAAAGTGGCCAGTCAGCCCTACCCAGACACCAGCGAGGCAAACGGGTAGTTGGAGTAAAGTGAGAGGACTGGACCAACACTGGATAATGGTCACTACCATGCAGATCATCCAAAACGTCCCAGGAAAAATCAAGCGCACAGTCAGGAGAAGTAATGGGAAGGTCAAGAACAGAAAAAGTGCCAGTCTGAACATGGAAATTGGTTGGTCTCCCATCGTTCAAGACAACCAAATCCAGATCACCAACCAAGGAGGCCAGAAGCTCACCCCGAGGATTGTAAACTGAATCACCCCATATTGGATGGCGAGATAAGGGAGGGAAATGAGTGGAAGCTATCTGTACTGCAGTTTGCTGATGATAAAGTTCTGATGAGCGATAATGAATGGGAGTTGCAGGGTCTGGTAAATGAGTTTGGAACAGTGTGCGAAAAACGGAATCTGAAGGTAAATGCGGGGAAGAGCAAGGTTATTGTCTTCAAGATGGGTGAAGCCACAGAGTGCGAGGTGAAGTTGAACGGTCAGGCTATGGAGATTGTCAGCTCATTTAAGTATCTGGGCAGTCTGTCGAGTAAAGATGGGACTATGAATGAAGAAGTGCGGTAGAGGGTGCAACAGGGGAAGAGGGTTGTAGGAATGTTAAAACCTGTAACAAGAAATAGGGTGGTCAATATGGAAGTGAAGAAGTCCTTGCATGACAGTGTGGCAATCCCGACATGGACTTACGGAAGCGAAGCATGGACGTTCGAGAAGAGACTCGGACCAAGAGTGAGAGCGGTGGAAATGAGTTACTTAAGAAGTGCGTGCGGAGTTACATGGAGGGATAGACAGACGAATGAGGAAGTAAGAAAGAGGTGTGGTGTGGAGGTAGATGTGCTGGAAAGTGTGAAAAGGAACAACTTGAGATGGTTCGGCCGTATGGAAAGCGAGAGAATGACTAAGAGGGTGTACGAGAGCGAGGTGGAAGGACAGAGGGAGAGGTAAACCGAACGAGAGGTGGAAGGATGGAGGGAGGAAGTATATGGATGAAGGCGGTGCTGGTTGGGAGGAAGGGCGTCGACGGACTTGGGACAGAGGTGCATGGGGTCAGCTCGTTCGTGGCCACCCCTTCGGGGATCATGGCGTCAGGCAATAGATAGATAATATAGAGAGCTTTTCATTTATTCAATATAGATATTAGTTTTAGGTAGAGAACCACACTGTTGCTAGAGACAGACCCTGTACACAGGCCTCACTTATGTCAGAGGTACAGTAGGTCTACCACTCAGGTCTCAATGGTTACAGTGGCAAGCCCTTCACCCAGGCCTCAAGGGTGACAAGAGGCAGGCCCTTCACACAGGCCTTCGAGGTGACAAGAGGCAGGTCCTTCACACAGGCCTTCGTGGTGACAAGAGGCAGGTCCTTCACACAGGCCTTCGTGGTGACAAAAAACAGGCCCTTTACACAGGCCTTCGTGGTGACAAGAGGCAGGCCCTTTACACAGGCCTTCGTGGTGACAAGAGGCAGGCCCTTCACACTGGCCTTCGGGGTGACAAGAGGCAGGCCCATAACACAGGCCTCAGGGGTGACAAGAGGCAGGCCCTTCTCACAGGCCTTAGTGGTGACAAGAGGCAGGCCCTTCACACAGGCCTCAGGAGTGACAAGAGGCAGACCCTTCACACAGGCCTTCGTGGTGACAAGAGGCAAGACCTTTACACAGGCCTTCGTGGTGACAAGAGGCAGGCCCTTCACACATGCCTTTGTGTTGACAAGAGGCAGGCCCTTCACACAGGCCTTTGTGTTGACAAGAGGCAGGCCCTTCACACAGGCCTTTGTGTTGACAAGGGGCAGGCCCTTCACACAGGCCTTCGTGTTGACAAGAGGCAGGCCCTTCACAGAAGCCTCAAGGGTAACACCTAGTCCTTTATATTGTAGTGGTCACCATGCCGTCTCAGACTTCACTGCCACCTACAGACTCGTCGCTTCTCACCTCACCTTCCTGTGCCCTTGTCTACCAATCACCATCAGCTGTCTGTCTATGTCATTGCATTGATTAGTTTCATAAAAGAGTGGTTAATATCTTATTTGATCTAGCTTAACGTACAGTCGGTCACCTTTCCGATTGGGCCACCTAATGGTAATTTCGCTGGGTCTTTCGCTCTGATATTACTAAGATCGGTCACTCCCCCCCACCCTGAATATGTTGCATATTATGTCCAATAGATGGCGTGGTTAGATTTGCTGGGAAGGAGAGGGATGGGCTACACGGAGAAGGGGGCGGGGAGGTTATTGTGTAGGGAAGGTTGGAAATGTGTAGGGTGGGGGAAGTGGGTTACGTGAATGATTTCACCAAGTTTATGGTTACCGTTTTATCTCTTGATATTAAATAAGATGTAAATAGTGTTTGCTAGTGAAATCTGCCTTTAAGAAATATTTGTTTATGTGTAATTATTGTTTGCAGACCAATTTGTAGGGATTGCTAGATTCACTATCTATTTAGTAAGACAGCTCTTTCTCACTCATTCACTCACACTATCTATTTATCTATCTATCTATCTACCTATATCAATCCACATTATAGATTAGTCTTTTCCTTAGCTGATGTGCATTTGCTCTTCTTTGGGTTAATGTTGGTCTCTTAATTTTGGTTGAGGTCCCGGGCTGGCCTGTATTGTCGATTTGCGGCATTTGTTTTGGGGCTCCCCATACCTCTCTGTCTCATGCCTTTTTCTTCAAATACAGCATTATATGTAGCATTGTGTTGTTACTTAAAATAAAATAATGTAATGCATATCCATATCCATCTAGTCGCCATTAGTGAAATGCCCATACCACAATAACAGCTTTCATAACTGGTCGCTTACACCAAAGAATCCTACACTGTTAGACAAAAATGATGAGGTCATTCAGCAATAAAAGCAGTGTAATGTATATTGATATAATTATGATATTCTCCAGATGTGTATTTTGTGTTTGAGAAGGGGGTTTGGAGAAGAAAAAAAAATATATAGGCCTATGACTAAAATACAGTATACAAATATCAGACTTTAGAACTAGTAACCCACTTAGATAGAAGCAAATAAATGATTTGCTCGGAAATAAGTGCTACAAACCTCAAAGTCGTTATAACTTATAAGAAAAATAGGTCCTACTACAATGTAATTGGAAAACGCTATATACTCTCAAAGTAGCCCCAGAGAAGTTTTAGTGGTTTGCATTTCCCAATGTTGATATGTATGATAAAGGTGTTTGTTATTAGCATATACATTTGGATATCAATGCAAATATAATTAAACCATTCAGAGAGAGATCGAGAAGGAAAGGGAGAGACGAACTAAATGGACGAATACATCAAAGAGACTTATAAACGAAAGCTTGACTCTAATATCTGTGGATAGACATTTTATTAATCAAAAGAATAAGTATTCGGTAATGTTTACTCTATATATTCAGCTAAACATATGACAAAAATGACCCGCGGAGCCACTTCACCTATGTAATGCAAATTCCCATTACAAGCAATCAAATTCCTCCATATGACAATCAAAGGTTTGATGTTCTCCACTTCCCTTTACCTAATAAATTGTTTCTCTGTGTATGAAAGAGACAAGAGGGAAAACTACTTATAAACCATTTGACGTCCTATTGTCCCCCTTCCCCCGGTCAGAACAGAATTATTAGTATAGAACCATATTCAAGGTGCACTGGAATGTAACTGCAGGACACGCAAAGCTTGAAACAAAGTCATGGGGTGAGGGATAGACACATTTACGGAGTGAATTCCATACTTTACTTGTTGAGCTGAAAAATTACGGGGAAATTTAAGTTAACTGTTGGCTTTGAATGGTGAGCAGAACAGTGGTGGGAATGAGTTACGAAGCGGGTGGCCCTCTGTCTCTGCAGAGTGAGAGGTATACGCTGGGACAGCTGTGAAGAACACTGATTATAATGATGGCATAACAGTAATATACATGCAATTTTCACAATGTGGAGATATTGTAGACAATATGGTGGAGAAGAGTAGAGATTACATGTCTTTGACTGCACCCTTTCAGAGGCATTTTTCATATGCGAACAATACCTGATACGCTTACAACAGTGTCCCTCTACGGAGAAAGAGGCAGTACAGGGATAAGGGGGTAACAGACGATTGAGCAAACCTAACCTCGGGAAAACTTTTTAATCAACAATGCTAATATGATCTTTCAAAGACACACACACACACACACTCTTGTGTTTCGATAAACACTAATGTTTCACTGCATGCACAAGCCCATCAGCATATGTTATGGCACTAGCCATCTTTCTCTCTCTCTCTCTCTCTCTCTCTCTCTCTCTCTCTCTCTCTCTCTCTGTAGGAATAGTGGTTTGGCAGGAAAGTCACAGGGCTCACACTTTCTACCAATTATTATCTTTCGCAACTAACTCAGCGCGTTACAGGTTGCCAGGGTAGCTCATGAAAAAGATATATCCACTGCTATTTTAACAACCAACCATGTTATGACTTATACCTATTGGCTTCTGGAAGAGAAAAACATGCGTAGGAACTATTTAAGATATACTGAAATTTAGCAACCACGCTAGGCCTGAAGAGACCATAATTATATCACAATTCGGTAAAACGAGGATGGCCGCAACCTCATCCATGTGGCAGCAGTATGTGTGTGAGTGTGTTGGGTTTAAATGCCGATGTAACTATGGTGACGTTAAATATTACATGATTAAGTCTATGCAAGGGTAATTATATATTATGTGCAGTAAAATGTATAATTTAGATAAGAGACTGTCACCCTATATAATTATTAATAACTATATGCGTAATCATAAACCGAGTGCACTGTGAGTGATGGCAGATAATATCTGTAGGACGGTGACTCCGATGATCATTAGCTTGTAAAACCATGTTGGGTATTGTTAAGGTGTCCATTATGTGGGCTGCTGGATCACTATACTCTGTTTCAGCGACGCTGAGGTGAGAACGGCTCACCTAGATGTCAATGTCTAGCTGATTGGCTCATGCGACCGTGTTCAATGTCTCGTCTTTTAGTAATTATTAATTCTTAAAGGTTTAAATAATCACGGTCGCACAAGTCAATCAGCTGGAGCTATTGACATCTACCTCATCGCTGAAAAAGTATAGTCATTAGTATATAACAGACAGCACCTGGTCATGCTAATGCTACCACAGAAAGTGTAACCGGCAGTCAGACAGTCAGCAGCCAACCCTTCATTCTCGTTAAATAGATGGGGAGGATTAGCAAGGGACATTAGAAAGGGAACAATGATGACCGGGAGAAAATTAATACAATATACACTTGCCAAAGCAAGTATTTTAACATTCGGAACAACATTCACCAGGCCTCAATATCATTGATTTCACCTCAGATGATATACACTTCCACAAGAAAGTCTCTTCACAACATCGAGGATGATAACCTTCCAGGTTTGTCAATTAAAAGGTCACAAATACCTTCACATGTTCTTCCTAACAAACCTCCTCCATTCATTCCTGTAACAACAATCGCATATAATATCCGTGTTAATAGTTCATACATCGATCATGAACCTCCCGACCATGGTTCACCCTTATTGTTTTGGCTGCAATCATACATTTTATTGAGGCTAGTGCTTGATAATTTCATTCAGCACTAGAGCCACGGCGGTCGAGTGGCAAGGACGCTCACGTGTGAATCTGCTTGACCTGGGTTCAATCCCAGCCAAGGCGGACATATTTAGTGGGTGTGAAACTCAGGTGTCTGAAGCAACTGCCGGCAGCCCCTTCTCTGTATCCTCCTACTTTCTCTATCCTAGTTTCAAAGCCAAAGGCGGATGTTGTGCATACGTGCACAACAAACTCACTTGCTCTCGTATTTCCGATTTTGGCACCTCTGAATTCTCCACTTTATGGCTCAAACTTCCTGTCATTCTCATATTAAATATTTATGTGATATCTGTCTTTCCCCTAACTCTTCCGACTTTCCCAAATTGTTTTTTTATCTAAACTGTAAAGTGGAACACATTCTAGCCATTTCTCCTTTCTCTGAATCTCCATTTTAGGAGATTTCAACGTTCATCACCACCAACGGCTCTCCTCTAATTCTACTGACCAACTTGGTGAACAAGCCTACGTTTTTTCTATCCTAAATGACCTAGAGCAGTTGGTTCAGCAACCTACCCGTATCCCGGATCGCCTCAGAGATTGGCCCAACATTCTTGACTTGTTTCTAACTTCTAACCCTTCTTCTTATACTGTCAATCTTTTCTTTCCTTTGGGCTCCTCCGACCATAAACTTATCTCTGTCATCTGTCCTATCTCTCCAGTACGGCCACCTGATCCTCTTAGCAGGCGGCGCTTGTGGCACTTTGTCGCTGACGACTGGGAGGCTCTCCGGCAGTACTTCTTTGATTTCTCCTGGAATGAATTTTGCTTTTGTGGCCGAGGACCCTCGGAGAGTGCTGAACGCATTACCGAGGTAATCCTATCGGGCATGGAGGCATACATTCCATTTTCTTTCTCTCTGACTAGTGCAAAAATTCTTGGTTTACTCATGCTTTTTCTACTGCTGTCTGCAATAAGGAGGAAGCATTTAAACGGTACCGACGCCTTAAAACTCAAGAATCTCATTCTTCCTATGTTTCTGCCCGGAATCAAGCCAAATCTGTTCTTCGACTTGCCAAACACTCTTTCATCAATAATAAATGCACTGAACTATCCAACTCTAGCTCTTTCCAAGCTTTCTAGTATCTAGCCTAAAACCTCTCCAAACAATTTTTCTTCCATGTCTTTCCCTCCCCTTTTCCACTCTGATGGCACAACCATCACTTCTTACTCTGACAATGCTGAACCATTCACTCCAACTTTCACTAAAAACACCACCTTGGATGATTCCGGTGCTATTCATCCCTCTCCTCTCCTACTTATGCCTAATATCCTAATCTCTTCTAAATATGTACTTTCTACCCTCTCTGGGCTTAGTACATAGAAGGAGTATGGTCCGAATAGTGTTCCTCCTGTTGTACTCAAAAACTGTTCTTCCGTGCTGACTCCCTGCCTAGGCAAACTCTTTTGTCTCTGTCTCTTCTCTAACGTCTTCCCTTCTTGCTGGAAGTTCGCTCTCATTCAACCTGTCCCAAAGAAGGGTGACCATTCTCAACACTCCAACTATCGTCCAATTGCTGTCATCTCTTGTGTCTCTAAAGTTTTTGAAACTATTCTTACTTCCAAATTTCTTAAGCATTTATCTTCTCATAATCTACTCTCAGATCGCCAGTATGGCTTCCTTAAGGGTCGCTCTATTGGAGATCTTCTTTCATATCTTACTAACTCCTAGTCATCCTCCTTTCGGGACTTCGGTGAGACCTTCTCTATTGCGCTAGACATATCGAAGGCCTTCAATGTAAGAGGTATAGAGTTATAAGAGTTTCTACCGTATTTCGTCATTATTATGTAATTCACTTCCATTCTCTCGTATATTTTTCGTGTATTTCTATGTAATGGTCCCTAATATCAATATGCCCTTTTCCTTTATCCGTATAACGTTTATCCTTAGAACGTGGCGACCACTTAAATTACATAATTGTGTTAATAGTTCTACTCAGTCTTTCTTAACTCCTTTCGTACCGGCGACGTCTTTTTATTTTCTTCTAGCTACTATTAGACGATATTTTTTCAGCTTAAAAAGGGCCTCTAGCAATTAAACGGCTTTGAACTATCTCAATTAACCCTTTATTCTACCACAGATCCTTCTTAAGCTGCACAAAATCATCTAAATATAGCTAGAATAGAATGAAAAAGACGTCGCGGTACAGAAGGGGTTAAACCTATCCTACGATTACCTTATCTCAGAGAACCTAATCTGTTTACAATAGGAGTACTCGGCTAAATTATACGAGGTTAAGGGGAGATGGGTTTTTTTTTCTGTTCCCCCTTCTTTCTCAAGTTTAGCCCCGTTAGTTTTCTGTTCGTGTCATTTAGGTGTCGATTTTTTCCTGGCAAGCTTCAAGCTTGTAATTTAAGAGGAACCGCCATTCAGTCGGAATATATTTCTATCGAAAAATGTACAAACTTATCTTGAAGGAGGGTCTTGGGGGGAGTGTTTTTTTAAGCTTGATGGAGGTCTAGGGAGGAAACTAATATTATAAAATGATACATAAATGAACAAATAAAAGTGAACCAAAGTATATGCTAGGTTGTTGTTATTGTTGTTCCACAGGCTGTCTGACCGAGCAGCCCCAAGGCTCCGAGCAAGGGCAAATCCATAACTGAGCGCCCCCACAGAACCCTCCATGCTTACCACTAACAAAGCCCAAGTGATTGAAGCCGCTCCCAGGCAAGGAGCTGAGGAGGGCGTGGAAATGCCCGGGACACCAAAGCCCCACCCAAGGCCCTGTGCCCCTCGCCAATTATAAGAGGAAAGTTGAGGGGCAGAGCAAAAATGTGATGCTTTGGCTCCCAGTCAGGTTGGCAGTAGGGAGGTGAGGCCACGGAACAGACACCGTCACATGAGATATAGAAAATATATAAGTAAAAGGAACAGTCAGAGTAAGCTATGGGTATGGCAGATAACGCTGAACTCTCACTCTGATAGACCAGCCCATCACCACAGTATATGCTAGGTTAGATAGGTTGGCTTAGGATATGCTAGGTATAGTGTTGGTTTACAGGATATATAAATAAACTAGAGTGGCACTTGGTAGAGCACATATACCTTCGCCTACACTGGCTGGTTCTTTACCATTAATATTATAGACCTAAATTTTCTTCAGAGTTCTGAATCTGGGTTCTAGGATGAGATCATGATCACCTCCTAAATTGAAGTAGGTTCAAAAGTTTGTGAGCTATCTTGTTTACAGACAAACAGACAAACAAACGGAGACGAAAACATAAACTTCAGGTCAGGACGATACAAATGGCCAATTATTATATCAATTGATGCTTTCTTTCAGGTAGAAGTACATAGGAACAGTCAGCTACACATTCATGGACCCCCATACAAGAGAGAGAGAAAGAATCACTTGGTCGAATTTTACATTCGTTTGTTTTTCTGTTAAATCTCAACCGATATTCACGAAAGTTGCTGGGCAGATAGGATCCAATGGGAGGGTGTGAGGATGAGTTGTTACGGTGCTTTGACAACAGTGATTGTCATTGGTCGACCATCACTCTCTAACCTCGGAAACACAAACTACGTCAACTATGCATTACTCTTGGCATAGCCTGTAATCACACCCACACACACACACTCAGAATATTGTGTGCCTCAATAAGCATTATCGGAGTGAATATGCTTTTTATAGAAAATTAATTTCGGTTGCAGCATTGAACACTTTGCAAAGTCATTATTTAGCAACAGTACTAAATGTATGCTACGCAATTGATAAATATATCATAATCATATATTTCGTGACACCTCATGTAATAGTGGGTGGAAATAATTATGTGCGTTTGCGTATGCGTGCGTGTGTGCATGCCTGTTTGTTTGCATATGCTTGTAGCGTGTTATAGTGTAGTAATTATAGTTCATAAATATATACATATAAGTATATGTTGCAAGAAGAGAAATATAAAGTCTTTAAGGTATATTTCTTTGAATATAGTATTTATTCAAGTTCTATATTTAACAATTATACATTACACTGTAGGCTATATACAGCATATTAAGCAACATGACATTTAACAAATACCGTACGCGTTACATTATTTGTCTATGTGTATGAGGGAGACAAAAGGCAGGTTGCCTGTAACGAGTGTCTCCCCAAAAGCCAAAAGAGTGACAGAGCCAAATTCATGGGACGTTGTGGTAAAAGAAATGCCAGGACACACGAAGTTTAAAATAGCTTAAGTCATAGGATAAATGAAAAATTGATTAAGGGAGAAGTTCCAGAGTTCACCTGTTGAGTAGAAGAAAGACTGAGAATGCCAATTCTTGAGAGCTGGACGGAATAGGAGTGGGACTGTGTTGCAATGCGGGTGCCTGGCACTCACCGGAACGGACTGATATAAGAACATAAGAACATAAGAAAATGGGAGTCTGCAAAAAGCCGATCGGCCCATACAAGGCAGATCCCTGTACTTCTCTGCACTTCACCAACCAAATGATTTCTCATGAATTCACCCATGCATTGGACAAGTCTAAATAACAATATATTCATTGTAATGAATCATAGACATTACTAATGCAAACCAAAACTCCTATATTATATGTCTGGAATAGGGTAATGATCCCGACAGGTTTTGGTCCAATAGGACATTTGAATTTGGCGGTATCGTATCGCTTGTACGATTTCGGCTGGTTCTTTGTGTATTGTAGTTTATTCTTAAGTTAGGTTAAATATTAACTGTAATGTATAAATATCTACATCAGCTCTAGATGTATCATGAAACCAAGTTATGGGTTATAATTATTATGAGCCGGCAGCCATATGTAATTTCGCGAAGCGATCGGACGCCGGCCCTTTAGTCTCTCAATCAACACCATACAGCCAACATCTCCCACCTCCCGGCTCTGACTCAACCCACAGTTCACCATCTGCTACAACTACTAACAATAATAACAACAGTCCTACATCACCAGTCCTCTAAGCTAAGTTCATTGTATCGATATTGTATTATGTGAACATTCCTACATGTCATGCAATTGAATTAGCCGTGTGTGGGGGACTGGATTACACCCATCGAATACTTCGTTGGTAATTATATTATAACTATTTGTTGGGATATTTCATGTACCAGTGATATGTAATTTAACCTCTTTATCTAAATTCCCGACATTATCCTTGCTGCTGTTCCGTTCTCCGCTTAAATTGTTTCTTAGCCCACCGTTCTAAACACGTGTACGATAATATATATGGAGAGCTTAAGTATAACGTTAATAACGTTAATATTAGCACACCCATATGTATAATTTACCTTTATATATCAATATATAGCTTGGGAATATAATCACAGTAAAGGTCAAACTACCATTACACCAAAAGTAAACGTCTTCAAACACATTGTTCTCTACAATTATATTTTTCGTATATTAATTGTCAAATCAAATTACTTTTGTATAACTATAATAATGGTTTCCAATGCAAGTCACGAGGATATATTGTCTCCAGGCATACCAACAGTTATATTTTGCACATGTTTCTAATCAAAACAACTTCACAGGAAGCACATCAAGCTCCTATTATTTTTTAGCATTGCAAGATAACGCCAGTGGGTCAAAACCATTATATTGTTAAGGACAGTAAAGATAGAGGGTATATATTGATATCGTGACACATGTTGGCATGCCTGAACAGATGTAAGTGTGGCATTTTCAGAGGTGTTAGGTTGGCGAGGAATTGAACCAAGCCATTTTCAACTTTCTGTCATGAGACAATGGAGGTCAAAATAAAATAAACGTCTACAGTGAGGTAATGGAAGTTTGATGATGCAGAGTATTTCAGTCCTTATCTAGCTGTAGAATAGATCGTTAATACAATCAATCATAAAATACGGTTGCCAGCTTCACTTTAATTTTTGACATACCAAATTTCCTGGATAGCATAGAATACATAGACATTTTCATTATTATATATACCTACGATAGTTCATCAACTAATTTACTTTCGGAATACGATTATAGGCACAGGCCAAATACAATAAAGTTCATGGCCAGTAAATGTTTGTAAACTGCTTTGTAAAAAGTTAAATGATAGTAAAATACTGTATATCAAATAAGATTAATATGTAAATCGCCCATGATCAAATTGTACAAAAGGCAAATAAACTATTTTTGTTTGGTTGTTTGCTTGTTTTGTATACCATTGTTGAGAACATTGTGTTCGACTCTCAGCGAAATTACCATTAGGTGGCCCAGTCGGAAAGGTGACCGACTGTACATAAACCACTCACTAATTTTTATCCATATTCAATTTCCAAACCATGTATTTCGAACCACTAAAAGACGAATTGAAAAGAATTATTGGAAGCAAACTAATTCGAAACTAAACCCAAGCTTTGAATGAATCCAATGAACAAACCACACAAATCACAACACAAACCACCTTGTAAATCGAAACCAAACCCCAGCTTTGAATTCACCCAATGATCAAAACACAACTCAAACCACCTTGTGGTTCGAACAACCTTGGTCAGGACTCACTTCCGAGAGTGAATCAACCCCCGAAAGAGCCATTAATCAAGCCTAGCACCACCCATGTGTCAAATGGCACTGGCACCACCTCCTTGGCACACTAACTTCGCCCTTACCAACCCGACCTGGCCAAACTAGTACAAAAAGGTCCTAAATGCAACGTCCAGGGCTCAGAGAAGAGTGACATTCTTTCTTCCAAGATGTCGCCCGGCGAAAGGAGGAGAAATCGTACAAAATACTGATTGTTACGATTATTCGGTAGATCACCAACATCGAGTCTCAACCCTTATTTGGAATAGATTGGCCAGTATTTCTGACCACCTCTACTCGATGAGTATTTCTATAGAGTCTACGTCGGCCAGTATCTCTGATGACGTCAGTTGGGCCCATAATTTGGACCAACTTAACTCGGCAAGTAGTTCTCGCAAGTTCACCTGCAACCAAGACCAGATACACATACCATCCTATGACAAGAAGACAAAGAAGAAGAAACGAGAAGACGACGACGAAGGAAAAACAACAACAACAACAAGTTTAAGCCACTGTGAGGTCTTTCCTTGCCCCCTCGCTTCACTCACCTGTTAAAGTCAAAACACAGCCTTATCCTTTACCTGCCACTCCCGGGAAATCATTTGGGTATTGAACTAGGAGTTAACATAGTGTTTGTGTTCCCCTTTTTGCCGGGATCCCTACGTAACTTAATGTAAAATAATAGAACAATCCACACACTACTCTTGTCACCTGTTTGATCAACTTACATTTTGAATTCCACTAGGCGAGTCTGGTAGTTTTATTTATTTATATATTTATTTGTTTATTTATTTTAATTTGTATTCAGCTACCGTACACCTCTCTACAACACCCGCTTTACACTCTAAATAGTCACCTAAATTCCTTCGCCCCCTGTGGTAAACTATCAATGGAAGTTAAATATTACTAAGCTATAATGAATCAAATAAAATCAATCTAAATGAATACTCTATATCTAAATTGAATTCAATCTGAAACAAGCTAATTTATATCCAAAGGTCTCACATAATAAATGTATATAATTATAGGGTAAGGTTATAAGGGTTAATATTAGCCAGGAATTAACTCACCAATAGTTCCACGTGGCAATGAGGCAAGGGAGAACGTTTTACCCAATATGGTGGTGGACAATGGGGAACGAGACTTCGGTCCCGAGACACGAGTCAAGTTAAAGAAAGAATAAATGATTACATGGGAATGGACATGAATATTATGCTTATCTATCAGTCAGTCATGATGTCGATGAGAGCGTCGTGATGGTGTAGCTGTGTGTATTGCTGTATGTGTATTGTGATTAGAGGCACAAAAGCACGATCAACTGAGGGCGGAAAATTAGATGTTAACTGGTTGGTGTTCGTGAAGGCTCTGACGTACCTCAAAAGCACACCTTGCTGCCTTGGCAAACCGCCAGGAGCCCAAATTATCGTACCGCATTTAGGTTGCTCTATACGATAAATTATATTAATATATACGATAAATTCATATATACTACATAAGACCATGGCAATATTGCTTAATAGCATATTAGGCCTTTTATAACTTAACTTATTTACAATCTTATAATATACGATCTACTCGTCCTACATCGTGCTGTAGGAGAGATCGTGACGTCACAGAGACATACAAGATCACAAAAGAGTCATAGTCTATCGTATTTATACGATACACTCCCCCCACAAAAAAGACCTGAACCCCACCTTAAACCTAAAGTTGCCCAGAGGCTATCTTCTGACGCCACAAGTCGACAGCGCCAGCAGCAGCGCGTCTGGGACGCGTCCCGGTCCGAGAATGATCACCATCAGTATGAGGTGAGTCGTTCCTTCGAGAATCCTCGGACCCAGCAATAACAGGTGGAGCCTCAGATTGCAATGCGGAATCTAGCTCCAAAGCGTACAAACGTGCGATAGGACGAACAGTAGTTCCAGTGGCTGTCTTTAATAGCGCCACCCGCTCTACAGAGGCTGCCCCCTTGTATACCTCCAATACGCGGCCTAATTTCCAGTATAAACGAGGACTATCTGCTTTAATTAAAACAACGTCACCAACTGTAGGGGCCGTTGGTCTACCAGAGGGAGTAACACTCCTTTCCCTCAATGCTAGCAGATATTCACTAATCCACCGTTTCCTAAAATCCTCGATTATCCTGGATATATACTGGTATCTCTTAGACACCGCTACCGCAGAGTACAACGAGGGATCCTCTAACTCTACTATGGACTGAAAATCAGATGGACACGCAGTCAATGGTTTTCCATATAGCAAGTGAGCTGGCGTTAATGGTAGTGGTTCTTGCAGGTCGGTGTACACATATGTAAGCGGGCGATCATTCACGACTGCCTCTATCTCTGTGAGGACTGTCGTCAACTCACTCTTCTTTAATAGAGCACGTCCTACAACCGCTCTGAGTCCTGACTTTACTATGCCGACACCGTTCCCACATTCCACCAAACCAAGGTGCCTTAACTGGAATGAACCTCCATTCGCACTTCTTCTCTCCCAAAAAAGTGATGATAGTAGGATCACTACTCATATCCTTTAGATATTTTGATGCTTGGACATAAGTGGGAGCATTGTTGCTAAGAATGAGTTGAGGGAATGAACGACGGGCACAAAACCGTCTGAACGCCAGCATAAATTCCTCGCTAGACATATTATCACATAGTTCTAGGTGTACCGCTCGAGACGTCGCACAGGTAAACAATAATATATAAACTTTCTCATGCTCCCTCGTCTTCAATGCCCCTGTGTAATCTAATCCTACCGCTTGGAAAGGTTCTACGTGCTTTACACGGCATTCAGGTAGGGGTGGAGCTGGTCCAGTTGCATATGGTTTACCCTTTAGTCTCTGGCATATTACACACTTTCTCACTACGCGTCGAGCTACTTGTCGAACTCTGGGTATCCACCATGCGAGACGTAAATTTGATATAATATGACATACCCCGTAGTGTTTTACTTCCCTATGTGCACGTATGATCAATAGATCAGTAACGTGATGTCTTGTTGGCATAAGTATAGGTCGGTTTGTGCCGTCTGGTACACCCGACCACTTCAGGCGACCCTCACACCTGATGAGGCCATTGTCTAGGTGCAACCTTAGTTGACGCACTATATTAGGCATTAATGTCTTATTCGAGCCTTTCAAGGATTCTAATTCATTGGAAAAGGTTTCTACTTGAACCCATTTGATCAAAGTTACTTCAGCTGCTTTAAATTCACGAGCATCAATGTTGTGACCCCTGTTGCAGAGTTGGCCCCGTTACTTTAAGCTTAAGATTGGATACATATCGCAACACCCAAGCTACAACTCTGACTAGTTTATTATAGTCACCGAATCTTGCCCACTTTATGATAGGACCCGGTGGCTCATTTGGTTGGGCTGTAACTGCCACTGTTTCCAGTGGCAGAAGTCCCTCACCAACAGCATGCCATATCGTCCATTAACTTTCATGGAGCAGCCACTTTGGACCATGCCACCACAATTCGGACTTCATTAACTGGCTAGCCGTTATACCCCTAGTTATGAGATCACTAGGGTTTTCCTTTGTATTTACATAATGATAAGCAACATCTGGCAAAAGGGCTCTAATCTCATCTACCCTATTCCGCACATAAACTGGCAGAGACTTCTTGCTATGTATCCAGTTGAGTGCGACCTGACTATCGCACCATACGTGAACGATTTCAATATTTAATTCGCTCTCGTATGCTGCGCGTACATGTTGCACCAGACGTGCTAATAGCAGCATGGCAGTCAATTCCATTTTAGGGATAGTTACCTTCTTAACCGGGGCTACTTTGGCCCGGGCTGTAACTAAATGTGCCCCAAATGAAGTAACAACATATATGGCTACCCCGTATGCCGTGGCGCTAGCATCGCAAAACGTGTGTAACGTAACGTCACCGAACGCCGCCACTTTACGAGGTATAGGTTTAGTACATAGGATGGCATATTCATTCAACAACAATGTCCCTTGGTCATTCAGGTCCTCGGGCAAACTGTCATCCCATCCTATTTTACGTCTCCAAACTTCCTGCATTAGAATCCTAGCTCTTATGGTAACAGGTAATGCTAGACCCAAAGGATCAAAAAATTGCGCAACTTTGCTCAACAGACTTCTTTTTGTGTGCGCTCCTGTCTGCTGAGCAAAGGACCTTGTTTGAAAAGTTAGTATGTCATGTTTAGGTTGCCAGATCATCCCCAAATTTCTGGACTTTTCCTGGTTAAGAGATGCCGTACCATCCACCTGTATTAAACTCTGAAGATCTTCACTATTAGTAACCCACTCGCGGAGAAATAGATGTGCATCCGCAAACAATCTGCGTGCTTGCCAGTATGCATACAACAAATCATCTTGACTAAATTGTCAATGTATAATCCGCGAGATAGTTTACTTGTGTCCTCATGAGTGTCAGCTAGATGTTTTCTGATTGTGGCATTTAACAAAAACTGCGAGCAAGTGGCCCCAAAGAGTACAACCCGAAAACGGTATATTATGATGGGACTTTCAGAGTCGCTAATGTCGCCGAACCAAAGAAAGCGGGTAACATCTCTATCTTCCTCCTTTAGCTTGACCATCAAGAATGCTTTCTCGATGTCACTGGTATAGGCGTACTTCCCCAGCCTAAACCGCAATAGATGTTGGGACAGGTCCGACACCATGGACGGACCTGTCAACAGGCAGTCATTCAGACTGGGTTGTTGACCTTGGTGGGCAGAACAGTCATACACCACCCGTATTGGTGTGGTGACGCTGTCTTTCTTTACCCCATGATGGGCCAGATAGTGAACCCTACCCTTCTTACACGGTTCCTTGACATCGACTCTCTCAATAAAACCCCTATCCTCATAACTCCGAAATACATCGTCATACGCCTGGCGCGTGCTCGGTTCGTTAGACAATTTCCGCTGCAATGCGCGCAAGCGACCTAATGCCAAACCATAGTTGGTAGGTAGGCTTATCTCACTGTTCTTCCAAGGTAAACTAACTTTATATTGCTTGTCTGAGGCACAGTAGCACACAGACTCGTCAAACCTTTGTAGCGCAACTTCCGAGTCATAATCAGTCTCCATAGGATTAATGCCTATGTGATCCAATCTCCACAGTCGTTCCAGGTCGAACTCGGCAGCCATCTTAGGGTCACTAGGTTGGGAATCCTCCCTTCCCAACTCCTCTACCGCGGTTACATTGACTCTATATATCGAGACCGTGTCGACCAGGACCTTTGACTGTGTAGTATGCACCTTTCCGCTCATGCAGTATCCAAATTTAGTGGGGATTAAAATTACACCACACATCTTTTTAAATCCAGGGTATACTACTTCATAATAATGATCCACACCAAGTAGAACATGCACCTCACTCTGATTTCCCATGGGATCTGACAAGTTAACCCCTTTGCTACGTAATGCGTGTTCCACCTTCTTCACACCCACAGATACATATTCTGGTAGGGTGTCTACTACGATACAAGTCATAAAGTACCGGTTTTTACGATAGAAATATGAAATCTCCGCTATCTCGTAGTCTTGTTTATCAGTAACCCCTGTGAAGCCCTGTAATCGAAGAGTCTCAGCCCCTACGATTCGGTGCTTCAGTCCCACTAGTACGGACCTCTTTATAAAGGAACGTTGAGACCCTTGATTTAGAAGTACCCGACAAACTTTGTTAATGTCATTACCTTCCATGGGAATCTGTATTGTGGGCAATATAGTGGTGTCTTGCGTGCTACCTAGTGCCACAGTTGTAGTACCCTCATTTTTGACGTCTTTGACTTTATCTGCTGTAGGACACAACTTATCAAAGTGATGTCCTTTGCAGTGGCGACAGGGCCTTAAGTATGTAGCAGTACATTGTCCCTGCTTACCATGTTCTTTACTTAGACAACCTACACATAGCTTCAATCTTTTCGCCTGTGCTAGTTTTGTCTCATTTGTTGGGTATTTTACGCAGAAACTCCATTTATGTTTGTTGTTACATAGCTTACATAGAATCTGAGCAGGTGTCTTATACACACCCTCTTTCTTTACTTTAGTCCCCACTGTCATGCTTACTGTTCCCCTCTTCTCCACATTCTCACTTCCTCCCGACTCATACATTCTCCCTTTGTTCAACTGTAGATTATTGATCTCCTTACTGAACTGAGTTTTGAATTCCCCCAGCTCAAATGATCTTACCTTATCAAGTATTGCCATAGGAAGCTTCTGACGCAAGATAATGACTATCATTTCCTGCGTGGTAAGCCCTAGGGTATCTAGCGATCGAGTATGGCACTCCATATTTGCCCTGAAGTTTGTCAACTCATCAACCTTATACTGTGGTTCTGCGAGCCCCAACAAGGCAACGACATGGGCCATCTTCAACTGCTCTCTATCCCCGTATGTGGACTCTAATAAGTGTACCGCTTCAAGATAACTACCACCTACTACTGCAAAACCCTCTATTAAATGTAAGGCCTCTCCTTCCATTTGTCCCTTCAGATAGTGAAACTTGCGGACATTATCCAAAGAGGATTCATGAACTGTAGATCGAAATACGTCCCAGAAAGCTAACCACTCGGTTAACTTGCCCCCAAATGTAGGAAGATTGAGCTTTGGGAGGTGTACAGTATGTTTTGGGTCAGCCCTTCTATTGGCCTCATTATCGCCTCCCTTCTTACTTGCGACAGCACGCTGTAATAGGCGCTTCGCTCTAAAGACAGGTTCGTCATAGAGGGCGCGATTATCACACTCTGTAACTATCTCTTCCTCCTCTATCATGTCAGCCACAATCACCTCACTCAGAGCCGTAATACGACCGTGGGTAGCCTGGACGTTATCTAATCTAGCCTCCAATTCCTCTAGATCAGCAGTAGTGATGAAAGTGTTTAAGTCCACAATTAGCCTATTTAACACTCCCCGAAGTCCCGCCCTTTGATTTTTAGGGGCTTTGCTTAGCACCCCACTAGACGGTGTCTCTTTATGGTCTTTATCCATTTTGCATGTGAGCCTATAGGCTATGTATCTAAATGTTACGTTACAAGGACAACGGCAAATCAATAGTCTAATTAAGGGACGCCAACCTGCGGACTTCTATGTTATGGAGAACAAATAGTACACTAAATAGCAATACCTACTAATGGATCATATTGAACAAGAAAAAATGTTAGGTCATATGTCACAGGAAGTCTGAAACTGAAAAGAACATTACTGGGGAAAGATGATGGGTGGGATGCAGAACTTGGGCAGGTGCAACGATGTGACCCTGCATTCCGGCTCTAACCATCGCTTGGCTAGCCTTGCCAGTTTATCATAGAGTTGTTCCTGCATCCTGTTATATGTCCCCTTGTTCATTGCCTTAAAATCCCTTACTGGTAGCTAATTCCCGGGTCTGGGCACCAATGTGGTAAACTATCAATGGAAGTTAAATATTACTAAGCTATAATGAATCAAATAAAATCAATCTAAATGAATACTCTATATCTAAATTGAATTCAATCTGAAACAAGCTAATTTATATCCAAAGGTCTCACATAATAAATGTATATAATTATAGGGTAAGGTTATAAGGGTTAATATTAGCCAGGAATTAACTCACCAATAGTTCCACGTGGCAATGAGGCAAGGGAGAACGTTTTACCCAATATGGTGGTGGACAATGGGGAACGAGACTTCGGTCCCGAGACACGAGTCAAGTTAAAGAAAGAATAAATGATTACATGGGAATGGACATGAATATTATGCTTATCTATCAGTCAGTCATGATGTCGATGAGAGCGTCGTGATGGTGTAGCTGTGTGTATTGCTGTATGTGTATTGTGATTAGAGGCACAAAAGCACGATCAACTGAGGGCGGAAAATTAGATGTTAACTGGTTGGTGTTCGTGAAGGCTCTGACGTACCTCAAAAGCACACCTTGCTGCCTTGGCAAACCGCCAGGAGCCCAAATTATCGTACCGCATTTAGGTTGCTCTATACGATAAATTATATTAATATATACGATAAATTCATATATACTACATAAGACCATGGCAATATTGCTTAATAGCATATTAGGCCTTTTATAACTTAACTTATTTACAATCTTATAATATACGATCTACTCGTCCTACATCGTGCTGTAGGAGAGATCGTGACGTCACAGAGACATACAAGATCACAAAAGAGTCATAGTCTATCGTATTTATACGATACCCCCCATCATGTTCCCTATCTCCCGCAGGTTCAACTATATATATTGCATTCTTATTGTAACGTGTGTCATTGTCATCTTATTGTTTTGTTATGGTTAGTGTCTAGTATTACAGGTCTTATTAATGTATGTATGTATGTATATACTCAGGCACATACCCCATAGCTGACGGTGGCCAACTCGAGACAGACCCAGAACAGAAACAAAATTTAAAGTTCCAATTCTTAGGGTTCGGGACCCCTTTTGCGTTCCCTCACCCCTTCCTCTGTATTGTCTAGTAGGTGAATTTTACAGGGGGAGGAGGATTCCTAGCCCTCTCACCCCCGAAGTAGGAAAAGTAGTACAGTAAATGAGACAGAAACAAACTTCTAAAGAAAAACTCATATAAACTGTATACACGTTTCTGTTAAAAAATCTGGCAAGAATGTAGTTAGAGGGTGTACCGCCCGTCTTGTTTACACTACGCAGACGCTCACCATCATGTTCCAGTCTATTTTTACTGCCTTTGAATACAAAAATACATTACCCTAACCAAACAACCTAACCTAACCTAACCTAGTATTATAGATTTATAAGTATTTATTTTATTATAAGTATTTATAGATGATTTATGTTGCATGTCGGTAGTGGCACACCCGGTAGCTACATCCTTCCCAAAAATCAAAGTACCTTCAGTAGAGTATAAATCCCTCTCCTAATAATGATTAATCATATAATGCAAGTAGCATTAACCCTTTCACAGAGGGACCCGTTCTGGAACTTCCTGGAATTATATGCGCATTAGAGCCTGCAGAGATCAACGCGAGTGATCAGGAGCGCGGCAGGCCCCCGTCCGCTCAACGGCAGGCCAGTCGCGACCCTGACACTCTCTCTGCACGTCTCGCGACATATAATCAGTGTTGCCAAAGGCAAATGTAGCGGAACTTTGCTAATTTTTAGAGAATATTGCCGATGTTTATTGTAGCGCTGCGGTTGAGACATCAACCAGTGTACAAGACCGCAGGGAACGTGTCTGTAACATGGTCTATTCACTATAACTAGGACATAAACCATGACCCCTAACCTCTAATAACTCATAAAGGAAGAGATTATTTGAGTTGAAATTTCTACCACTTCAGAAGAGTTAACTAAGAAAATAGATGTGAAAATGTATAGCCCATTTGCATTATTTCCATTAATGAGTTACAAGGTCAAGATGTATGGCCTAGTTATAGTAAACAGAATATAGGTAGGTCTCATATAACTTACCTGATCTATCTATCTATTGCCTGACGCCATGATCCCCGAAAGGGTGGCCACGAACAAACCGCCCCCATGCACCTCTGTTCCCAGTCAGTCGATGCCCCTCCTCCCAACCAGCACCGCCTTCATCCATATGCTTCCTCACTCCATCCTTCCACCTCTCTCTCAGTCTACCTCTCCCTCTGTCCTTCCACCTCGCTCTCGTACACCTTCTTAGTCATTCTCTAGCTTCCCATACGTTCTATATGGCTGAACCATCTCAAGGTGTTCCTTTTCACACTTTCCAGCACATCTACCTCCACACCACACCTCCTTCTTACTTCCTCATTCGTCTGTCTATCCCTCCATGTAACTCCGCACGCACTTCTCAAGTAACTAATTTCCACCCCTTTCACTCTTGGTCTGGGTCTCTTCTCAAACGTCCATGCTTCGCTTCCGTAAGTCAGTGTCGGAATTTACCACGTACTGCCGCCTTTGCACCCTCATACATGTTCTTCACTGCTTTCAGCAACTTGCCATCTACTCCGTATATTCTAAGTACTTTCAACATACCTTCTCTATCCACTCTGGCATAGGCCTTCTCCAAGTCCATAAAGGCAACATACACCTTTTGTTGCTTCTCCAGATATTTCTCCACAACACAATTCAGGGTAAAGATCTGATCTTCACATCCTCTTCCCTTCCTAAAACATCCCTGCTCGTCACCTATCCAGGCTATCCATTTCTCCGTTCTCACTTTCACTCTCTTAATCACTACCCTACTGTAAACCTTCCCTACTACGCTTAGAAGACATATTCCTCGGTGGTTACCACACACTCCTCTTTCCCCTTTATCCTTACATACGGGGACTATTATGCCTGTCTTCCAGTCATTAGGTGCACTCCCCTTCTCCCATGCTAGTTTTCACATTTTCCATACCTATTCGATCACTATCTCACCACCATACCTCAACATTTCCTCACACACTCCATCTGTTCCTGGTGCTTTCCCTAACTTCACTCTTTTCATGGCTTCCCACACTTCTGACCTCCTGATCCCCACCTCCTCCTCCACTACTTCTCTCTCCCATACCCCATCCAACTATGTTTGCTGGCACTTCATTCCTTACATTTAGCAACTCGTTGAAGTACTCCCTCCATCTTTCGACTCTCTCTTGCTTCTCGACTAGCATTCTCCCATTCTTATCTTTCACACCCTTACTGTTTCCCTTGTTACCTTCCCTAACTTTTTTGACTTCTTTCCAGAACAGTTTCTTACAATCCCTCCATTTTACACTCAGATTCCTTCCAAATTCCTCATCTACTCTTCTCTTACTTTCCTGCACTACTCTCGTTCTCTCCACGTACCTCTCTCATTTCTGGCTCTCCAAATCTTCATTCCCTCTACTACCCAACCACTCTCTATAAGCTTTCTTCTTGTCTTTCACAGCTATTTTTACCTCTTCTGTCCATGCTGTACCTTTCACTCCCCTCCCTCTTTTCCTTACTCCACACACCTCCTCACATGTTGCACAGATATCTTCCTTAAACACCTTGCTCATCTCCACCACTTCCTCCATATCTTCCAGGTCGAACCCACCTACCTGATGTTATAGATAATATAGAGCCCTATCTTGAATATTATGCTTTACTTGATCTTATAGCTATCCAAAAAACCCACAAATAATGATTTACATATTTTTCTCAAGGATCTTCACTGACATCATCAATTCTCTGCAGGGATTCTTTATCTTCCTCATCTTCTTATGCAAGAGGAACATGATTAAAAAGGTAAGATTAAGTAGGCCTATTCCTTATGATTATACTGTAGATCAGGTATTAAGTTAGGAGGAGGTTGTTGCCACTCGGTGAGGTACCGGAACTCCTGGGGAAAGCTTTTCACGAGCTGGCTGGGTGGTAGGGAGAAGGGGTAACTAAAGTATTTGAGGCTGGGTGATGTGGACATGTGGAAAGGATGGATGGTTAAGAAAACCAAGGCTATAAACGTGGAGTGAGTCGAAAGAAGAGGTACACCAATAAGGAGGTGGGATCAGTTAGTACAAACTGAACTCGCAGCCAAAGGACTAACTAAGAGAGATTCTAAAGATTGAGCTGCCTGGAATGCCACTATAAGGTGAACAAAAAGACTGCCCTACACACGTGTAGATTGATGCAGATTTTAACCGCGTGCACTCTCTTGATTAACAGGGCTAGGGTATGCTCTTGTTATAGGGACTTAAATGGACATTTGACATGAATTGCTAGACCGAGCTGTCCAAACTCTTGATATCAACCAATGGCACGGCCTGGGATTGAGCTGCCGACCCTTCAATCAGCAGCCAGACACTCTATAGACCATGCCACATCCCGTGGTGTAATAATCTTTAATGTACGTATAATAATAATAATAATACAAAATAGTAATAAATACATTAGTGTCACCTAAAAATGCATTAAATTTGCTTCATGGGCTCTCACAGACAGAACTATACTGTATAATGAAACCATACATACATTATATCCTACATACATCCTTCTAACTAGTAACTGCTGCATACACAAAATTAAAGTCCAAATTCGAACAAAAGTTACACATTTATGAAGCAATTTAGGTCTGTGCTGCTCGCAAATCTTCATATTGCTCATTCAAAATGTATATATTACTAGGTACAAAGCGTTGGTGGCGTATTCTGAAGAGAAACTGCAGCGGGTAGTCAAAGAGTTTGGTGTGGTTTGTGGGAGGAGGAAACTGAATGTGAACGTCAATAAAAGTAAAGTAATGGTGTGTAATAGGGGTGGTCGTAGACGTAGGGTGAATCTAAATGTGAGGCTGGATGGGGGAATATTAGAAAAAGTAGAGTGTTTTAAATATCTAGAAGGAACGATAAGCAGGAGTGGAGGTATGGAAATAGAGGTAAAACAGAGAGTGTGTGAAGGAAGAAAGGTTTTCGGAGCAATGGGAAGTATGTGGAAGACGAGAGATCTCGGAATGAAAGTAAAAAGTGCAATGTATCAAGGAATTGTTGTGCCAACAGTGATGTATGGGGTTGAGACATGGGCTCTGAAGGAAAAGGAGAGAAGAAAACTAGATGTGATGGAGATGAGCTGCTTGAGGAATATGTGTGGAGTTATTCGTAGAGACAGATTGAGGAATGAAGAGATATGTAGGAGAGTGGGCAGCAGGAACATTTGTCGGCCATAGTGGACAGAAGGGTGCTGAGCTGGTTTGGCCATGTTGAACGAATGGAAGATGAAAGGCTTACAAAGAGAATATGTGAGTCCGATACAAAGGGAGATAGAAGGGCAGGAAGACCCCAATTGAGATGGAGAGACTGCGTAAGACAAGATTTGGATGATGGAGTACAAAGGAGTACAAAGGAAATCAAGCAACAACATGTCTAGTGACCCTTGTAGGCTGCTTGTCCTCCAAAACACTGAGGATCAAGTGTCCAAACAGTGGTTTAGAGTGGGTAAGGTAACATTGGAAAGGGAATTACTGCCCTGGAACTAATGTCCGTGGCAGGATTAGGAAGTTAGTAGGGGACAGATGGGTTAGTAACTGAGGGGAGGATAAAATAAAGTTATTCATTTACAAACGCAGTCAGTCGCGGGTTTGATGCGAGATATTTGTCTAGGCGAAGTTTAAATGAATCAACGGTGCTGCAGTCTATAACATCTCGGGGAAGCCCATTCCATAAGTTGACAACTCGATTGAAGAAGACATTTTTAGCTTCGTGTGAGTTAAAAGATTTACCAATAATTTTGCAGCCGTTTCCCAGTGTGTAATTAGATTGGTCGATAGTGAAGTACTTACTACAGTTCATATTGTCGATGCCTTTGATGATTTTGAACACTTTAATTAAGTCGCCTCTTAATCTGCGCTGGGTTAAAGGAAATAGATTTAATTCTCCAAGACGCTCCTCGTATGGCTTGTTCTTTAGGCTAGGTATAATTTTGGTAACTCTACGTTGAACTCGTTCTAGCTTGTCTATATCTTTTTGGTAATAAGGGCACCAGGATTGAACGCAGTATTCCAGAAGAGGGCGGACTAAGGAATTGTAAATGGTTAGGATAACTTCTTTGGATTTATGCTCAAATGACCTGCCTATCTATCTATCTATCTATTGCCAGACGCCTTACTCCCCTTAATGAGGGTGGCCATACACAGAATGCCCCCAAGCGGACCTATTCCCTGTAAGAGGGACAACCCGAGTCAGTTTACTGAAGGACTTACAGGATTGACCACTCAATTTAGGATACGTCTGACTCCGAGGCCCTGTGTATCTTGTTAGCACTATTTTTCTACAGTGGTGTTCGGCTAATCCATCCACTAACCTGCCTTACCCTCAGGTAAGCAGTATAGATTTGTATCAGGTTTAGTCCCTTAGACAGGTTGCCGACCAAGGCTGACGAGTCCCATCCACCCGGATTTTTATAAGGTTGTCTCCCCTAGATGGGTTGCCGACCAAGGCTAACGAGTCCCATCCACCCGATCTGCCTATAAAGCCAATTATTTTGTTTGCCTTCTTAACAATTTCTGAACATTGTTGACTCGGTTTTAGGTTACTGATATGGTTACATCCAGATCGGTTTTCCTGTTTACATTCTTAAGCTGAGTGCCATTCATCAAATAGTTTGCTTTCTCATTTTGGTATCCGATATGTAGTACTTTACATTTATCCGCATTGAAACTCATTTGCCAAATTTGGGCCCAACATGACAATTTATCTAGATTGTGTTGCATATCGTCAACTTGTTCGTTTGAGAGTACGCTATTTGCAATTTTTGTATCGTCAACAAATTTTGAGATTGTACAGGTGAGACACTCGTCTATGTCGTTGATGTAAATTAGAAAGATAATTGGTCCCAGTACCGATCCCTGGGGTACCCCGCTACTTACATTGGTTCATTTAGATGCCTTACCGTTTATGACTACTCTTTGCTTTCTGTCGCTGAGCCAATTTTCTATCCATTTCAACACACCGTCTTGTATTCCATGCGCTTTTAGTTTTAGCAGTAAACGTTTGTGTGGAACTTTGTCAAAGGCCTTTTGAAAATCAAGGTATATAATATCTACAGCTTTACTCTCATTGTAGAGGTTCAGGATATTGTGGAAGAAGTCTAAGAGGTTTGTTAAACAGGAACGTTTTTTACGAAAGCCGTGTTGAGTATCTTTAAGTATGTTATTTTCCTCTAAGTGATTTACGAGTCTGTCTCTTATGAGTGTTTCTAGCATTTTACATACAACTGAGGTTAAGCTAATTGGACGATAGTTGCTGGGTAGGGATTTGCTGCCTTTTTTGAATATCGGTGTTACGTTGGCTAGCTTCCACTGATCAGGCATAGTTCCAGACTGCAAGTATTTATTGAATAGCAATAGATCAGGCAAGGGAGGTGAAAATAAACAGGAATGAATGGAGAATGCTTGTGAATAGATGAGTGAAAATGTGGTCATTTGGGGGAAGGGATCGGGTGTAAATTAGACTAGATAATAGTCCATCAGGCGCCTGGCCCGGGGAGACGGTTTATATGAAGGGTGCGCCTGGAAGTGTGGTGGTAGGCTTGTGGTTTCGCTCTGCTGTATGTCTGCCTGCCGAGATCGGAACCTCTCCGGGTGGTCGGAGGCCGGGGAAGTGCTGGAGGGACCTTGGTGACCCTGGTCTCTGGGTCTTCTCCTGGATGACCTAGATGTGTGTGAATTTGTATTTTGTTTTTGTGTGTTCATTGTTTTTTGCTGTGTCATCCCTATTCTGGCTGTCTTGAGTCGGCCAACCCCCCCCCCCTCCGAAAAAAAAGGAAAATAAGGAAAACGAAGAAAAAAATAGGAAAAGTGGGGATTGGGCCTGAGCATATAGAATATAATATAATTAAAATTTAAAACTTGCAATAGATAGGTAGCCTACTGTACAAAGGATCTTGAATACCTTCATTTTCTATAATATAAGGACCTCATCCGTTTTCCAGAGGGCAACATTTGATAATGATCATCTAATCCCTTCTGTACCAGCGACATCCTTTTTATTTTAATCTGGCTACTACTAATACATTTTATGCAGTTTAGGAAGGATCTCTAGTAATTATAAAGTTTCAATGATCTCGATCAACCCTTTTAACTACCACAGATCCTTCCTAAACTGTGCAAGATCATCAAAATATAGCTAGAATAAAATATAACAGACGTCGCTGGTACAGAAGGATGTGTTGGGTTATGTTGAAATACCTCGCATCTCTGGATAGTAGCTTTCTTATAAATTGATGTTCTGAACCTCAAGCTTCCCAAAATTCTTAATTATTTTACAAAGACTATTCTTTACCTCATGATTACAGTTTCCATACTATATATATGTATGTGTCTGTATATATATATATATGGACCTGGCACCTGGAGTGACACCACTGGTGTCCGTATAAATACGGGCCTGGCACTAGAGGGGTTAAGGAAGATGTTAATTCGCACTTCTCACATAATACTGGTACCAACAGATCCGCACCAACTGGGACCCCTACCTGCGTCGTGTGAAGAAGCTGTTTTGCAAGACTCCCCCCTCCCCCATCCGTCCACCCAGAAGAAGGCACACGCAATGAGGGGGAAGAGACAGACCAGGGAGACGAACCTGACGGAGGGGGACTGCAGATGAAAAAGATAATCGATGATCGGGAAAAGAGGGAAGAATATGAGCAGGGAGTGATGGAAAGTGAAAATCTAGGCAAAGAAGATGAGACAGGAGAGATAACAGGTGATCAGCTAAAGAAAGAACAAATGCAGAGATACATAAATAATGATCTTCTAAGAAAAGAACAGGAGCAGGGAGAGATAGAAATTGAGCAGCAAATTAAAGAACAAGACTAAGGAGAGCTAGACCGTGATTAACAAAGTACAGAACAACCACCAGCAAATTTAGACAACGATCAACTAGATAATGAACAAGAACAGAGAAATGAATAGTGATCAGCAAGATATCGAACAGAAACAACAAAAGAACCAGGTGCATGCATTAGGAGGGACAGCAAGGGAAGAGGATGAACAAGAAGGTGTTGATGTTCATTTGCAAGATTCACCAACACTATAAACGTTAGTTCGTAGTGAAAGTTTGCAGAAGCCATCTAATAACAATGAGAGTATTTCACCCACGTTACCAAATGGCCGAGTTTCACCATCAGATGTAGAAATGGTCAAATCGAGGTTCTGTCTGATACTTCTGCACAGACCAAATGTCCACAAGCATTACACCCAATACGTGATAGCCAGATAGGTCTTCATAATTCTGACTCTGGTAGTTACTTTATGAGTGACAGTCAGCCATTCCATACACAGTACAAGGAGATAGTGACTTAGGCTACCAACCAGAGTAATAATTATGAGAGTTGAAAATTATTTCCCCTTACATTAATGCCAGTTCACTTAGCCTTAAGTGTATTACTTTTACTATAACAGGGAACCCAAAAATCAAATTGCGCTGTAGATGGTATGTATTATGCTGGTGTTGTTGATTGTGTATTGTGTTGTGTGCCATATATTGATGTTCAGATAAGTGTTTCACCCATTCCACGGGTGGAATGGACTACCAAGTGCTATAGTGGGATCTAAAACTGTAGGGAGCTTTAAGATAAAATTGGATAAGCATATGGACGAGAAGGGTTGGGTGTGAAGGGGGATCAGCCGGGTTGGGCCAATCAGCGCTCTGCAGACCTCCATAATCCTGCGTTAATCTCTAACCGTTTTGGTAAGATGATCCTCAGGGTATTAGAGTGTGAAGCCTATAATTGGGCTTTGTAATGAATTGGGGTTGTGTGGGACAGGGATCTGCCTTGCTTAGGCCAATCGGCTTTCTGCAGACTCCCAGTATAAAGTTACAAGGACGTATGGTGTTGTAATTACCATGGGGCTTATGAACAATTAAAACATCTGAAAGCTATACAATATATTAGCTGAGAACAATCTAAAAGACACTAAAAGTTTAAGCAACATTAACAGGAATGAGAAAAGAACGCTGAGATCAAACACTGCATCGGTCTTCTTTATCTGGTGATCATATATTATCTTATATTGCATTACAGAAACATTATATATATATATATTGAGACACCAGTTACACTTACAGACAAAAGTGCCATGGTGTTCTAACTTTGCAGCTTCATATTAATTTTCCTTTTCTGGTTTAATATAAAAATACTCTTGCACCACATTAATCAAACCTTAAATATGTTTTGTTTATGTTTGTTAAGGATATGATGTCATTTATAACTAGAGAGATAACCAAGTTGAAATTGTGTAAGTAGGTCACAAATATTTACTGTGATAGTATTGTACCATGTTGCCACTATTTATAATAATTATGATTGAGGAAAATGTGGTGAAAGAAGCAGTGAAACAAATGAGAGCGGGAAAAGCAGAAGGTTTGGATGGTATTGCTGTGGAGTGTATAAAGAAGGGTGGAGATGTGATAATAGATTGGTTGGTGAGACTTTTCAATGTGTGCTTTGCTGTGTCAATGGTACCAATAGCCTGGAAGAGTGCATGTATTGTGCCGTTGTACAAGGGGAAGGGAGATCGGCAGGAGTGTTCAAGTTATAGAGGTATTAGTTTATTATCAGTGGTTGGAAAGCTGTATGGCAGGGTGTTGATAGAGAGGATAATACAGTGTACGGAAGTCGCAATAGGAGAAGAACAGTGCGGTTTTAGGAGGGGAAGAAGGTGCCTGGATCAGATTTTTGCAGTAAGACAGTTATGTGAGAAGTATTTAGAGAAGCATAAGGAGATATTTTGGGCTTTTATGGATTTGGAAAAAGTTTATGATCGTGTGGATCGTGAAGCAATGTGGAAGGTGTTAAGGATTTATAAACTTGGAGGAAATTTGTTGGAAGCAGTTAAGAGTTTTTATGTAGGGAGCAGAGCATGTGTTAGAGTAGGACATGGTGAGTTGAGTGAATGGTTTGAGGTAAAGGTAGGTTTGCGACAGGGTTGTGTATTGTCACCATGGCTGTTTAATATGTTTATGGATGGTGTGGTGAGGGAGGTGAAAATGAAATCTATGGGAAGAGGATTGGGTTTAGTAGGAAAGAATGGTAGAGATTGGGCGTTGAATCAGTTGCTATTCGCTGATGATACAGCGTTGGTGGCGGATTCTGAGGAGAAACTGCAGCAGGTAGTCAAAGAGTTTGGTGTGGTTTGTGGAAGGATGAAACTGAAGGTGAACGTCAATAAAAGTAAAGTAATGGTGTGTAATAGGGGTGATCGTAGGGTGAATCTAGATATGAGGCTGGATGGGGAAATATTGGAACAAGTAGAGTGTTTTAAATATCTAGGAGGAACGATAAGCAGGAGTGGAGGTATGGAAATTGAGGTAAAACAGAGACTGTGTAAAGGAGGGAAGGTTTTCGGAGCAATGGGAAGTATGTGGAAGACGAGAAATCTCGGAATGAAAGTAAAAAGTGCAATGTATCAAGGAATTGTTGTGCCAACAGTGATGTATGGGGCTGAGATATTGGCTCTGAAGGAAAAGGAGAGAAGAAAGCTGGATGTGCTAGAGATGAGCTGCTTGAGGAGTATGAGTGGAGTTACTCGTAGAAACAGATTGAGGAATGAAGAGATACGTAGGAGAGTGGGGCAGCAGGAACATTTGTCGGCCAGAGTGGACAGAAGATTGCTGAGCTGGTATGGTCATGTTGAACGAATGGAAGATGAAAAGCTTACAAAAAGAATAAGTGAGTCAGATACAAGGGGAGATAGAATGGCAGGAAGACCCCCATTGAGATGGAGAGACTGTGCAAGACAAGCTTTGGGTGATAGAGGAATGACTATAGATCAGGCAAGAAAAGTAGTAATAAACAGGAATGTATGGAGAATGCTTGTGAATAGATGAGTGAATACGTGGTCATTTTGGGGAAGGGGTCGGGCGCAAGTTGGAATAGATAATAGTCCATCAGGCGCCTGGCTCGGGGAGACAATTTACATGAAGGGTGCGCCTGGAAGTGTGGTGGCCGGGCTTGTGGTGGTAGGGCTTCGCTGCATGTCTGCCTGCCGAGATCGGAACCTCTCCGGGTGGTCGGGGGCTGGGTGAGTGCTGGAGGGTCCTTGGTGACCCTGGTCTCTGGGTCTTCTCCTGGATGACCTAGATGTGTGTGAATTTGTATTTTGTTTTTGTGTGTTCATTGTTTTCAGTTGTGTTTTTGTTGTCCCTATTCTTGCTCTGTCTTGATTCGGGCCCCCCCCCCCCCCAACAAAAAATAGGAAAAGTGGGGATTGGGCCTGAGTAAATGGATGGATGGATGGATGAATGAGCAAAGAGATTTGGAGGTGGTTTAAGATGATCCAGTAGGAGTTGTTGTTGTTGTTGCTGTTGCTGTTGCCCAAGCTGCCTGGCCGAACAGCCCCAAGGCCAAGGCCATAACCGAGCGCCCCCACAGAACCCTCCCTGCCGACCACAATATAGCCTGGGTGACCGAAGCCACTCCATGGCTTGGAGCTGAGGAGGGTGCGGAAACGCCCGAGAAACCAAAGCCCCAGCCAGGGCCCTGTGCCCCTCAGCAACTATGAAGAGAAAGTTGAGGGGCAAAGGAAAAATGTGACGCTTTGGCTTCCAATCTTGGTAGATTGGGAGGTCAATCCACGGAAGAGACGCCGTCACTTGAGATCTAGAAACTATATAAGTAAAAGGAACAGTCAGAGTAAGCTATGGGTATGGCAGAGATCGCTCAGTTCTCACTCTGATAGACCAGCCCATCACCAGTAGGAGTAGGCTTAGATGGTATGGACAAGTAGAAAGGATGGATGAGAATAATTGGGTTTGTGAAAAGCAAGTCTATGTAGACTATGTACAGTAGCTTATATATATTTATGTTACTGTAAGGTATATATGGACCCCAGTATGGTCCCCTCTGTACTGTGTGAGTCTGAAATAAAGTATTATTATTATTATTATTAAGAACGTGGAGGGAGAGGCAAGGAGAGGTAGACCAAGAAAGATGGGGGATCAGATAGTACAAACTGATCTCGCAGCCAGAGGACTGAATGAGAGGGACGCCAAAGACCAAGTTGCCTGGAATGCCGCCATAAGGTGAACAAAAAAGACTGACCTACTCACGTGTAGATCAAAGGCTAGTCTTTAATGTATGTATGTATGGTACAACAAATATATGCATGTACAGCGACTGACAAATGTTGTGAGCTCTTGCGATTTTCTTCATGCAAGTAGGCCTATATCCATTTAGATTGATGTCCAGATCAAATCAGCTACATATGAATAATTGCATATTATGTATATATTAATATATAGCTGTTTATATCTGAACATCAATGTAAATGGATATATTTGAATAATGAAAATCACAAGAGCTCACAAACATTTGTCATTAGCTGTACAATATATATATATATATATATATATATATATATATATATATATATATATATATATATATGTATATATTATGTATATCTCTCTTCTGGAGTGACGTTAAAGGCCTGTAGCCTCTCAACCTTTTCTGTACCAGAGTCGTCAGTTTCATTTGATTCTAGCCATATTTAGATAATTCTTTGCAGCTTAAGAAGGATATGTGGTTACAAAAAGGGTTAGCAAGACAAGGTAGAAGCCTGTTAATGATTGGAGGCCCTTTGGAAACTGAAGACATCGTCTAATAGTAGCCAGAATAGCGCCAAAAGGACGTTGCCAGTACAGAAGGGGTTAATTACATATACTGTATATACCCCAGGTCTTGTCGTTCGGATAGCTTAGTTGATAGCGTCTCTGCTTCCCATACTTTTATTATATTATATTTCTTGAGAGATATTATTATTATAGACTAATGGAAGTTTATCAATGTTTTGTAAAAGAGTCCTTAATGTTCTCAGAGAGGCCCAATTGTTCATAAGAGGGCCATCTTTTCTAAAAATGTACACCTGTCACCAGATATATCTATCGTGGAAACCATTATATTTGTGTAGTAATAGCTATTTAGAACTATATAATAACAATAAAACTATATACAGCCTGCAACTATTCTTGTATTTGTTATATCCTGATGTTATCAATATGCAGATAATACAGTAGGTAATTGAGTATACATAAGGGGATATTTTTGCTCTGGACACCTTCTTCCTCATGTTTAGCTCCATTAGTTTTGATATTATAAGTCGTTAGCCCCATTAGTTTAACATTTATAAGACTTTTTGCCCTATTTGTCTGTCAATTTTAAGGCCTTTCGTGTCATTCAGGTGTCGATTTTTTCCTGGCGAGCGATAGCAATCCTGCAATTTAGGAGAAATTGGCCTTCGGCCTGGACTTTTTCATCTCGAAGGGAGGTCTTGAGGGTATATTTTTAAGCTTGGTGGAGAACTAGGGACAACATAAGAACCTCCCCTTAAGGATATATCTGTAACAGTTATCTCTGTTCTCTGTTGGCGGCTCTACCAAATTACACACCCTTGACATTTCTGGTCATAATGGATGAATGTTATTAATATATATGTTATTATATATTATTAATATATATGTTATTATATATATTATTAATATATATGTTATTATATATATTATTAATATATATGTTATTATATGTTATTAATATATATGTTATTATATGTTATTAATATATATGTTATTATATGTTATTAATATATATGTTATTATATATATTATTAATATATATGTTATTATATATTATTAATATATATGTTATTATATATATTATTAATATATATGTTATTATATATTATTAATAGAATACTGTTGGTTGATGCCATGGGAGACTAAGTATAGTTCATGTATTAGTGCCACTGTACGAAGGTGCACCTCTCCCATATTATCAACTTAATGTTGTTTTTTGCAGTACAGATAATACACCCTATATAATCATGTGTTGTCGCCTTATTATATTACAGGATATTTGTGCCATGTTCGATGTATACCTCGTATGCGAGGGGACCTGAGTTCGAATCCCGGCCCGGGATAGCTCCTCAAAAATAGTTTCGGGATGCAATCTCGGCATCAAACGAAGTTTAGGTGCTATGTTAAAATTGTAAAAAGTATAAGTCGAAGCGGACTATAGATTCGTGTGGCCATGTTAACTTGGTGGCGCAGTGCACAGGACCAAATTATATAAATGGGTTTCATTACGTCCTAGAGGATAGATCAGAGTATATGCATGTGAAGATTATTTAATTTGGTTCAGTAATAACCGAGAAATATTTTTTTTTAATAAGCGTCGCGCTAACAACAACAACAACAACATGAGTAAAGCCTAGAGGTTCTCGCTTCGCACGGACCTAAAAATAATTAAGGGTCTTGAAAACCCTGACAAACCACCCTTACATAATAATAAGTGAAATAATACGAGATAATATTATTATGATATACTAAAGAGGTTGTTATTTGACACAATAGACCCATCGCAGTTGATTACGTTACCGTATATATTACTGTATATGTTTAAATGTTATTTGATCCAATTATCAAGGTTAGTTAGGCTGCCATGGAATATTTCACATTTATTTTGAATAGCTTTAGTTTTATACAATACAGTAATTAAGTTGTGAGTTTCAGGACAGATGGATATTAGGAGAGTTTATAATGTTATGTGAAATGGTATTCAACTATATTGTGCAATATATTACTCTGCTGTAAAATATCTATCTATCAGGAAGAATGTGAAGCAAAAATGGTAAATAATAAACTGGTATTTGATACCAGATTGGTTTTTAAAATTTAAGAAACATAAGGAGATATTTTGGGTTTTTATGGATTTGGAAAAAGCGTATGATCGTGTGGATCGTGAAGCAATGTGGAAGCTGTTAAGGATTTATGAAATCGGAGGAAATTTGTTGGAAGCAGTTAAGAGTTTTTATGTAGGGAGCAGAGCACGTGTTAGAGTAGGACATGGTGAGTTGAGTGAATGGTTTGAGGTAAAGGTAGGTTTGCGACAGGGTTGTGTATTGTCACCATGGCTGTTTAATATGTTTATGGATGGTGTGGTGAGGGAGGTGAAAATGAGAACTATGGGAAGAGGATTGGGTTTAGTAGGAAAGAATGGTAGAGATTGGGAGTTGAATCAGTTGCTGTTCGTTGATGACACGGCGTTGGTGGCGGATTCTGAGGAGAAATTGCAGCGGGTAGTCAAAGAGTTTGGTGTGGTTTATGGGAGGAGGAAACTGAAGGTGAACGTCAATAAAAGTAAAGTAATGGTGTGTAATAGGGATGATCGTAGGGTGAATCTAGATGTGAGGCTGGATGGGGAAATATTGGAACAAGTAGAGTGTTTTAAATATCTAGGAGGAATGATAAGCAGGAGTGGAGGTATGGAAATTGAGGTAAAACAGAGAATGTGTGAAGGAAGGAAGGTTTTCGGAGCAATGGGAAGTATGTGGAAGACGAGAAATCTCGGAATGAAAGTAAAAAGTGCAATGTATCAAGGAATTGTTGTGCCAACAATGATGTATGGGGCTGAGCCTTGGGCTCTGAAGAAAAAGGAGAGAAGAAAGCTGGATATGATGGAGATGAGCTGCTTGAGGAGTATGTGTGAAGTTACTCATAGAGACGGATTGAGGAATGAAAAGATACGTAGGAGAGTGGGGCAGCAGGATCATTTGTCAGCCAGAGTGGACAGAAGAGTGCTGAGCTGGTATGGTCATGTTGAACGAATGGAAGATGAAAGGCTTACAAAGAAAATATGTGAGTCAGATACAAGGGGAGATAGAATGGCAGGAAGACCCCCATTGAGATGGAGAGACTGTGTGAGACAAGCTTTGGATGATAGAGGAATGACTATAGATCAGGCAAAGGAAGTGGTAATAAACAGGAATGAATGGAGAATGCTTGTGAATAGATGAATGCAAATGCGGTCGTTTGGGAGAGAGTTTCATGCGCCAGTTGGACTAGATAGTAGTCCATCAGGCGCCTGGCCCGGGGAGCCGGTGGTAATGAAAGGTACTCCTGGAAACATGGTGGGTGGGTTTGTGGTGGTAAAGCTTTGCTGCGGGTCTGCCTATGGAAATCGGCGCCTCTCCGGGGGATCTGGGACCTGGGAATCTTTTGCTGGGGACCACAAATGGGCCTGGGTCTTGGGCGACCTAGATGTGTGTGAGATTTTGTTTTGTTTTTCTGATGTGTTGTGATGTCCCTGTTCGGGCTCTGTCTCGAGTCGGCCACCCCATATAAAATGGGAAAACTGGGGAAGGTGCCAGAGTATAATTATACATACATACATAGATACAAATTATTGTTGAGTTTTCATTTACATACAAGTACAAATACATACTAACAGATGAATAATAGGTAAAGAAGTAATACCTCTATAATACCCTGTACTTAGTAGTTTTCAACACTGTTTTTAGTGCATTATAAAGTATTATAAAAGACGGGTTTGTACTCTATTGGAAGAACTTATGATATTAGAACATAAATACGTATACAGTTTATTTGGATATATTAATAAGACAAGTAAGCATAGGACAAGTAAACAACAACATTACAATAGGAATGGCAATGACAACACGTTACTATTAGAATGCATTTCCTGCAATAGATAGAATAGAACCTGATGGAGAAAGGGATGTCTCGGGGAGTGAATGAGTTAGAAGAGTATTTGTTATATTTGTGAGCGGGTGTTGTGAGAAGGTGATATTACTGTTATACCACAACAAAAGACCTCGCTCACACCAAATGGCCCAATTACCCTCTCCAAAATAACGTGGGAAACCACCAAGGAAAATGGCCCCATAATACTACAGTCCCCTCATTAAGACCCTCCAGAAAATAAAATAAACACCCGAACCCCCCACCCCCCCAACCACCACCACCCCAACACCAAAGAGGCAACGTCTGAGTGACGGACAGGATGTGACATCACTCGCGCAACTCAGTCTGGGATTGGCCGACTGGACCAACGCCTCTACCAACCAGGACACCATGACGTTACCCACCAACTGCCCTGCCGATTGGTCCTTGGAGGGCATCCTGGGACGAATCAGGAGGGCCCTTCCATTGCTCTACCCCCATCGCCGAGACCAGAACGACACAACCATCATCTAGAACCCGTATAGCGACGTGTCCCTTTTCCCTGTGCCTCTTCTAGGACAAGGAGCACCTAGAAAAAGTATAGGTACCCAGGCCAGGTAGGGGAAGTTATCTCAACCTCCCGTCCTGAGATCTGGATGCTTCCTGGCTCCAAAGGTGCTCCTTGACCCGACCTAGCTTAAGCTCTTCATCTACTTGAAACGGCTAATTCCGACCAAGTACAGACCTAGATGCTTCCTGGCTCTAGAACCTAGAATGCTTTCCGGCTTCTTGGTTGCTTGATAATATAAGCTATTACTGCGATTTAAGAGACACTTTGCAACACACGAGACCTGGCTTTCAGGCCTCCTTTACAGTAAATTATTTATTAATTCAATTGCCAATTATAATCCTCACATGCTATCCGTAACGTAATTATTGATCTATAGGTATATTGTTACACGTTTGTCTAACCTCTAAGTTACCAAACCGCTGCATACATATAGGTGAAGAGCTCTGCCACACCTACACTTACACTAAACTCCAGCTATGGATTCCCCCACATAATCGAGTCTAACTAGGAGTTCATTGTTCAAATTATGTCTCTAGGAGTATGTGCTAATTGTGTATAATTATACAGTACATATATGTATGTATCCTTGTGTGTCCTATTGATACTAATACTTTCATTTTACCTTAATGTTTATGTTGATCTTTACTTATGCATTGCACATGTACTTATAGATCATAATCAATATGCAGATCAACCTGACCAATTAAATAATATAATTTGTACACCTGACTCTTGAATCCTCTCAACACCTCCCCCTCGGCACATCAGGACCCGTGACAGACTGTATAGAGAATACAACAATCTCTAATAGCAATGTTCTGCGAAGCTGGAAGTCGTTAGTGAGCTCTTTAGGAGGGGTTCAGTTACAAGTTTTGCCTTTTTAATAACGTAAATCAGTACAGTCAACATGTCAAGGAAAGGATCAAACCAACCCATTGCGGCCTTCTGCCCTGACACAATGGATATTAGCACATACCTGGAGATGGTCATCCACACCATTGCCATGAGCTACCCCAAAAATAAGAGGACCGCCGTATTATTAGCTAATATCGGATTCCGGACATACGCCAGACTTTCTGGCAGTCACCACCGAGACATCCTGGGACGAACTCAAAACCATCATTATCACCACCCTCACCAAGCCGCGACCCGCACTTGGTAAATTACATGCCATAACTTATACGGGAGATTTTGACTACACCTTGCTACAACTTCGCAAGCACGTGCAGGTGGCCTACCCAGAAGTTATGTTAAACAAATCAATAGAGAAACCACCCACCCCCCACAACACGACGCCGCTGCACACCAAATCAACCAAACCTACTACAATACAACCCAACACTATCGGCAACCCAGGTAGCTCAACATGCAACCAGAACAGCTAAAAAAGAAGATCAGTCGCAACAACATCAACAATAAAGCAGCAACAGTCGCAACATCAACAATGGAGCAGCATTAGCAGCCAGGAATAAGGACATCATCAAACAGCAAATACAGGTTGGGCAGGGAGGGGTCACAGGGGGAGACATAGCCACAGACAGTCCCCACCCTAGCAGCACAGCTGATCATCACACCGCCAGACGTACGACGAACAATACAAAGAATCTATGTACAGTGTGCGATATTAGATTCAACAAAAGGAGTCCAACATCACAATGTAGTATTTGTAATGAAACAGCACACGATCGATGTTCTTATGTTAACAGCAGAAAAGAAATGGAATGCGATAAATGCAGGGAACTAGCAATTACCCACTCCACCAACTCTACATTACCCACAGCATTACCATTAATACCACAGATATCGACGACCCAAGTAGCACAACATGCAACAAGAACAACAATAAAAACAGGTAGCACTCGCAAATACATCTACAGGGAAGCAGCAGCATCAACGGACAATGAAAACAACAACAACAACAACAGCAAACAACCACAGCCCGACCGCGAGTATCCCCTACTCTCTCCCGCACAAACAGCTGATCGACGCGGACCAAACCACACCTCCAGTCGTATGATAAACAGTAAGAAAAAACTATGTATAGTCTGTAATATTGGTTTCAACAATAGGAGTTCACTTTTACAATGCAACAGTTGTAATGAAATTGTTCATAACCGATGTACTTACGTTAACAGTAGAAACAAAGTTGAATGTGTTAAATTTAGGAACTCAGCTGTACAACATCGCGAAACCATTTGTTTTATTTGTGAATCACTCATAACACGACGTCAGAAGATCCAAAACTGTGTAAAGTGTAAACAGGTAGCTCACATGAAGTGCATCTCTAAGAAGACCAACAGTGAAGAACGGGAATTCCTTTGCAATAAGTGTGCCTTGCATTCATTACCGAATATTAATGTAAATGATCCAAGTATTAACAACTCAGAATCCAGCCAGGACACATTCAAAATCAAAGATGAATACAGAGTGTTCACCAACAAAGGGCTCCATCTTATCCACATTAACGCCAGATCAATGTACCATAAATTGTCAGAAATAAACTTGTTAGCTAATAAGTCCAAAGCTTCAATAATTGCAATCACAGAAACCTGGCTGGATTCAAGTATAAACGATGGTGAAATAAACATTCAAGGTTTCAACATGGTTAGGAATGATCGCAATAGGCATGGGGAAGGAGTATGTCTGTATGTAAAAAACAACCTCACACACACAACTAAGACCGACCTCCATGTAGAAAATCACGAAGCCCTGTGGATCGACCTACACCTGCCGAGGACAAGACCCATCACAATTGGGGTATGCTATAGGCCACCAGCCGACACACAATTCTTGACCAAATTTGAACAAACTTTGTCATCGCTAGACCCTCGGAATGAATCCATCATACTAGGGGATTTTAACCTGTGTTACAAACAACGAAATGATAGGCTTGTACGAGAATATAGGCATATACTGACAATGCACAATCACAAACAACTCATCACAACCCCCACACGTATCTCTGAGAACACTGCCACAATATTAGACCACATAAACTGTAACAGAGAGGACAAAATATCCCAATCAGGGGTTATACAGACTGGGATAAGTGATCACTTCGTCACATATTGCACACGGAAAACCACAAAAATTACCCTAAAGAATCACAAGATTATCAAAACAAGGTCACTCAGAAACTACAATAAGGAAACATTTCTGGACATTTTATGGAATACAGACTGGTCTCCAGTGTTTGGAAGTACAAACGTTAATGACGCATGGGTTGGCTTCATAACCATCATCACAAACATCCTAGACGAAATAGCTCCTCTGAAAGACATACGAATTAAAGCAAGGTCAGACCCATGGATCAACAATGACATACTACACCATCTGGAACACAGAGACAATCTGTTAAAAAGGCTAGCGAAACATAGACAGGATCAAGGTCTGAAACATGAGTTCAACAGGGCCAGGAATAAACTAAGTAGGAAAATGAAATCAGCGAAAAATAATTATTTTCACAATAAGGCAGAGGAATATCAGAATAACCCAAAGAAACTATGGAGGCACCTAAAAACAACAGGCTACAGCAACAAGACCAGGGATTCGTCTAACACTAATATTGCGCTCACTATTAATGATCAGGTTTGCCACGATAAACGACAAATTTCAACCTACTTCAACTCCTTCTTCACTTCCATAGCAAACACACTTGCACAGAACCTACCTCAACCTCTCAATAAATACACGACAACAACGGCCACCTTTCGTAATTTCTACAGAGATAAAGACATACACCCGAACACATTTAGATTGCAAAATGTTACACCAAAATACACTTTTGACGAGCTGTCTAACCTAAATGTACATAAGAGCACAGGACCAGACAAAATTCCTGCCAAATTTCTACGAGATGGAGCCATTGGTATAGCAGGCCCCCTAACCCACATCATCAACTTGTCAATTAACACCAACACAGTACCTGCTGAACTGAAGGAAGCTATTGTAACCCCTCTATTCAAGAAAGGAAATAAACTAGAAGTTGGCAACTACAGACCAGTTAGCATATTATGTATTGTATCTAAAATCCTTGAAAGAGCGGTATACACCCAAATTGAACACTACCTCAAACAAAATGATCTATTCTATAAGTTTCAATCAGGTTTCAGATGCATGTACTCGACAGACTCCTGTCTCATCCACTTAACGGATCACATTCGTAAAGAAATTTCTAAAGGTAACTACACCGGTATGGTTCTTCTTGATCTACAAAAAGCGTTTGACACAGTAGACCATGATATCCTATGTAATAAACTACAAGCTATGGGCATAGGGTCTGTGAACTGGTTTAAATCTTATCTTAGTGGTAGAACCCAAAGAGTCAAAATTGATGATAATATATCTGATCCTATGCCAATTAACTGTGGGGCCCGCAGGGAAGCATCCTTGGTCCCTTACTCTTTCTCTGTTATGTGAACGACATGGAACTGAGCGTCTCATGTAAATTATTACTGTATGCAGACGACAGCGTGCTTCTGGTTTCAGGAAAAGACCCAATAAGTATTGCCGCTTCACTTTCCAAAGAACTAGCATCATGTAGTGAATGGCTAGTGGACAATAGACTATCTCTTCACCTGGGCAAGACGGAAGCCATCTTATGTGGAACAAAACGCAAACTGAAAGACATTGTGGGCTTCTCGGTCAACTGTAATGATATTCCTATAACAACAGTGTCACAAGTTAAATATCTCGGACTGAAACTGGACGCGAGTTTGTCAGGTGAAACAATTTTGGAATCTTCCTGAGTAAGTGTAGAGCACGTATAAAATACCTGTATAGACAGGTGGGATGCTTGCCCGCGGCGACCAAAAAGACCCTCTGCCAAGCGCTTGTTCAATGTCATTTTGACTATTCTGTGTCATCCTGGTACTCTGCATCATCTAAATCAGCACAGCACAAACTTCAGGTCACTCAAAATAAAATGGTTAGGTTCATGCTGAACCTAGGACCCAGATCACATGTTGGCCAGGAACAACTTCAGTCACTAGGTATGCTCAATGTTTCTGACAGGGCCAAACAAATCAGGCTAACTAATGCCTTCAAAATTTTCTATGACAGAGCTCCAGAGTATCTAAAGAATGATTTTGTTAAAGCAAATGAGAGGAGTGGACATAATACAAGAAACATGATGTTTAATTTTAAGGTCCCGAGAATCCAAGGACAGGGTAAGCAAACATTCTTCTTCACTGCCATCAAAGACTGGAACGACCTACCCCAGTCAGTCCGTGAAAAGAGAACACTGTATTCCTTCAGACGTAGCCTGAAGGAACACCTGAACCGGACGCATATTTCCGAAGTCGAGACTAGTATATATCATAGGGGAAATTAGGACCAATCAGAGGCCACAGTGGCAGTGACGTCACCCACAAGGGGAGGAGCCACAGTGTCTGTCACTCTCTCTCTCTCTCTCTCTCTCTCTCTCTGGGTGAGGAGCCTGCCTGCCTCTCTTTGGTTTCTCTCTCTCTCTCTCTGGTAAATAGAAGAAGTAAGTCACCTAGTATAACAAGTTATTTCAAATATTAACTACATTAAGGATACATTATGATTGTGCTATGTTATGGTTATGAGTAAATAAGAGTAGCCTACCATATTACACGTATTGCACAACCATGGACAGAAATTCCTTGACAATTTTAGAAGGCACAATATTATTTCACTGGCGAACTATATTGATTCCTGTGACACTTAAGCAGTTAACCTGTGCTGATAATTTCAAGAAGGAACTTAAGTCACTCATATATCTAAAGGGTTTTATATACAGTATATACATAGCCTATACATTACTTTATTTTAAATGTCATTAACACATTAACATTATCAGATAGTACAAAATATATTAAGCATCAAATGTTATGAAATAGTTAATGGTTTAAGTGCATAAGGTAGAGCCAAAGGCTAATTAGTAGGCTATATAATTATACGATAGTGTTAGTGAGTTGGGCCTAGGCCTATAGGCTACTTAGGCCTTATAATTAGGGTTGGGTGTGAAGGGGATCTGCCTTGTGTGAGCCAATCGACTTTCTGTAGACTCCCATTTTCTTTTATTCTTATGTATGACAGCTATTTCTATATTTTGCTAAATATTACTTTTATTGTAGTCGATATGTTGTGATGTGACAATGTTAATGAATATTTATATAAGTACAGTAGTGGTTAGGGCTACTTGAACACCTCTTAACCCCATTATATCCAGGGCGGTACAATATTGTACCGCCCTCGGTACTTTAAGCCAATATAATATGTCATTTTTAAATAAAGCACAATGTTACAAATAATCCTGATCAAGACACTGGGAACACAACAAATAATGATTTTAAGCAAAAAAACAATGAGTTCAATCAGCCTGTTCTCTAATATTAACGATTTTTATTGTGAAAGGCGCTGAACATAAAGAAACCATACGATATGAAGTGAGACATTTGGCATAAAGGTTACACTCACCTGTAAGGTTGGACTCTGATTCCAGATGTACGATGAGATATAATTGTGAATTTTTGTATTCCCTTCATATCAATCTATCACTTTCTCTCCTATCATTGATCTTTACTTATTCCCTTAGTCTATGTCTCGATTCAGCCACCCCCAGCTATGGGGTATGTGCCTGAGTGTATACATACATACATACATCCATACATACAGACATACATCTGTAGGCCTACATACATACTATTATGGAATGAGATCATTACAGTCACACCCCGTGCTACCGCCAGACGCTGCAGACGCTCTGTCAACGCTCTCACGATATCGATCATAATTTGAGTATTAACTACTCATCCTCTTCATTCTTGTGCATGAAAGGTGGTTAAGAGCACGTTTAACCATCCTGTAGCTTAGTAAGTAACACTGCACGATATTTCGCTGTGTATTGACTGAAAAACTTTGTGTTTATCACAAGACTCCTGCTCGGACAGGGCGCCACTAGCGCCATCTATTGTTTTGTTTTGCTTTGTAAACAAACGCTCTCTTATTACTATTTTATATAAAATCGTAGCCCCTAATTTTACCCATTACCTACTGTAGTAAGTATCAATTTAACTGCCTTGTATGTAAGTAAAGCTTTGCATATTAATTTGCTAATAAACAATATTGTTTACTAACTAACCGCCTACAGGGACTAACGCCGACACCATTTTGTAAACAAACCTTTTTTGGGGATTATACATATTAAATTCCAGCAAATTTTGTACCAAATTTAAGTGCATTCATTTATCTTTTCCCCCTAGATATATTCTTGACTTTTTCTCCTCAGACTGATTTTACTTTAAGCTAAGGGTGGTATTTGTACAAACTAACCTAGCCTAACCCAACCTGCCAAGCTTTTAACCTAACCCAAACCTAGCCTAGCCTATAGCCAGCCAATCTGTTTTATTATTAACTCTTGTAGATATTGTATTTAGTATCCTACTGTAGCTATATATATCTGTAATTTTAGTTGTTGCTTGCACGATCTTGTAATAACCTTTGACTGATACACTTTTTTATCTAAAAAGAGTAGGCTACTGCTTTACTAGGCTTCAGTGACACCAGGGTCATCTGTTGACACAGTATATTAACCCCTTGTGTGCAGTCACACTTTATTTTTATATAATCTCTATTTGGTGAATTGTATATTTAGTTACATATTCTGTTATACATATATTTGTTTAAGGTTAGGTTATCACACCTGGTAGCCTATTTCTGCGAATTTCAATTTTATTATATTCGGTTAGGCTATTCAACGCTGGTAGCCTATTATTGCGTATTTCAATTTAAAAAAAAAAACTTTTGGTTAGGCTATCGCCCCTGGAAGCCTAATTCTGCGTATCTCAACATTTTTGTTTTCGGTTAGGCTATCACCCCTGATATCCTATTTCTGCGTATTTCAGCATATTTGTTTTCGGTTGAAGTGATTGAAGTGTTTTTAAAGTGAGTGAAGTGTTGTAAAGTGAGTGAATTGTTTTTTAAGTGAGTGAAGTGATCTGAAGAAAGTGACTGTCACCATGCCTCGCGCTTGTGCGAACTGCGCCGGTAGGTTTGGTGAGTCCATGTTTGCTACTATCGATCTTCAAGTCTGCCGGCTCTGCCAGCAACGAGAGAATTTTACAGTGAAATTAGATGAAGCCTACAACAAGATCAACGTCCTCACCATGAAGCTGGAATCACTCCAAGAGTTTGTAACACTCAACGTTGGAGTGCCACAAACTTCAATTGTCACCGCAACTCCAGCAGCCACCAACGCCCCAACGTCAACTGCCAACAATTCAACGCCTACAGTAGCCATTTCAGCTGATGTTTCCGATACTCAAGATACAAATAGCGACTCTCTTCCCCCTCAAGACAACTTCCGTGTCGTGAGGAACAACGTTTGCCCCAAGACCAGGAAACACATACCGATTACCGAGTGTCAAAACCGTTTCCAGATATTCGCAGACTCAGATGACGAAGAGGAAATAGAAGAAGTCCGGCTCGTGGGAGACTCGATGATACGTGGTCAGCTCACAGAGTTTTGCGCCAGGGCACCTAAGACCAGGAAGCGTTTTTGTATCCCTGGTGGTGGTGTGGATGACGTAGTTGCAGCAGTTGACGAAGTATCAAAGCTGGCCCCTGCAAATACAATGTACGTCATCCACGTTGGATCCAACGATATACAGCGAACCCGGTCGGAAGATTTGCTTTTAAAGTACCAGCAGCTGATCAAGTCGTTTAAGGAGAAGTCATCAAGGATCATCGTCTCAGGAATCGTCCCCCGGCTCGGTGTAGAGAGCCGATTTTACAACATAGCCACCAGCACAAATCGTTGTCTAGCAAACCTCTGCAGGAAGGAGAACGTGGGATTCGTCGACACCTGGGACAATTTCTACTACGATGACTATTTGTTTTCGGATGATGGAGTTCATCTGAACCAGGTGGGAGCAGCGCGTTTTGGGCGTCTTCTCAACGATGCGGTGAAGGATTTTCGGAGAAGAAATCGACTCAGCACAGGACAACCAGGAAGGAGGACCGAAGACAGCGAGGACGGCAATCTACAAAGGAATTAAATACTAATCCGTCAAGAACCGCGAATTTGGATAAAGCTCCACCAACACGACCCAAATTCAAAACCGTCAGGGATAACGACCGAGGACCGAGGACAGCCATGAATGTAAATGTAGATCCGACCAGAACCAAAAATTCGATGAAAGAACGATCTGCGAGTTCTAAAACCGCAACTTTAAAGGTTTTCTATGCAAACGCTCGTAGCATACGCAATAAATTTTCAGATTTAGAGGAACTAGTGTTTACAGAAAATTATGATGTGATTGGCATAACAGAATCTTGGCTCAATACACAAGATAGAGACTTTTTAGCAGAGTATTCACTTCCCGGTTATGTAATGTTTGAGAACAGCCGAATAAATAAAAATGGAGGTGGCGTTTTATTTTATATCAAAGAAAGTCTTAACCCGACCCTCGTGTCAAAACCTCAAATTGTGAACGTCGACACATCTTTTGTGCTAATAAAGAATAATAAAGGTACAAAAATAATACTTGCGTTAATATACAGACCTCCAGCTCAATCAGTGCAAACTGACCGAGAAATTTACGAACAAATTGCAGATGTAAGTAACTCACAAGATACCGTAATTTTTGGCGACTTTAATTTACCTGTGACCAAGTGGGGCGATACTCTTACTTCACACTCCGGACATGACTTGTATACGAACTTGCAAGAGAGTTCGCTTTATCAATTTGTTCGAATGCCGACCCGTGGTAATAACGTTCTTGACATTGTACTTGCAACAAAAGAAGAATTGATAGAGAATTTGAATGTTGGTGATGAATTCAGTAACAGCGACCATCGTACGATAACTTTCACTTTAAAGTTTACTAGTAACGAACCAAATAGTAGCATCGAAAAAGTCCCTAATTTCAAGAAAGCAAACTTCCATAAACTTAGAGCTATGTTTAAAGAAACTGACTGGAGCTTTTTAATTAACAATAACGACATAAATACATCTTGGAAGTTATTCGAAACCACTTACCTAAAAGCAGTGCAAGACTGCATACCATCGAAAATACGGCGTCCAGGCCATAATAATAAGCCCAAATGGTGGAATAAAGATATTTCAAACTGCCTGCTTGCTAAAAAATGTGCTAATGATAGATTAAAATCCTCACAAAATGACGAAGAACGGGTGAAATTTGTAGAGCTACGACGCAAAGCCAAAAAGTTAATTAAGCAAAGTAAAAAGACCTTAGAGTTACATATTGCGAATCAAAGTAAAACAAACCCGAAAGAATTCTATAGTTATATCAGAAAGAAAAAAGTAGTTTCTTCAACTGTTGGACCGTTAGTCGATGAAAAAGGAGAATACACCAAAGACGAAGTACAAATGAGTAATGCCCTCAATACCTTCTTTGCATCAGTTTTTACAACAGAAGACCTCAGTGATATCCCTACACCATCGCCGATTCAGATTGATAATTCAGATGTTCTAAGCAATATCACCGTTACAGAGAGAGAAGTATTGAATTGTTTAGATAAACTCAAGGTAAATAAAACGCCAGGACCTGATACAATCTCGCCTAGAGTTCTAAAGGAAGCTAAGAATGAGCTCTCCAAACCACTGACATTACTATTCAATAAATCCTTGCAGTCTGGAACTATGCCTGATCAGTGGAAGCTAGCCAACGTAACACCGATATTCAAAAAAGGCAGCAAATCCCTACCCAGTAACTATCGTCCAATTAGCTTAACCTCAGTTGTATGTAAAATGCTAGAAACGGTCATACGAGACAGACTCGTAAATCACTTGGAGGAAAATAACATACTTAAAGATACTCAACACGGCTTTCGTAAAAAACGTTCCTGTTTAACAAACCTCTTAGACTTCTTCCACGATATCCTCAACCTCTACGATGAGAGTAAAGCTGTAGATATTATATACCTTGATTTTCAAAAGGCCTTTGACAAAGTTCCCCACAAACGTTTACTGCTAAAACTAAAAGCGCATGGAATACAAGACGGTGTGTTGAAATGGATAGAAAATTGGCTCAGCAACAGAAAGCAAAGGGTAGTCATAAACGGTAAGGCATCTAAATGGACCAATGTAAGTAGCGGGGTACCCCAGGGATCGGTACTAGGACCAATTCTCTTTCTAATTTACATCAACGACATAGATGAGGGTCTCACCTGCACAATCTCAAAATTTGCTGACGATACAAAAATTGCAAATAGCGTACTCTCAAAAGAACAAGTTGACGATATGCAACACAATCTAGATAAATTGTCATGTTGGGCCCAAATTTGGCAAATGAGTTTCAATGCGGATAAATGTAAAGTACTACATGTCGGATACCTAAATGAGAAAGCAAACTATTCGATGAATGGCACTCAGCTTAAGAATGTAAACAGAGAAACTGATCTGGGAGTAACAATATCGAGTAACCTAAAACCGAGTCAACAATGTTCAGAAGTTGTTAAGAAGGCAAACAAAATAATTGGCTTTATAGGCAGGTCATTTGAGCATAAATCCAAAGAAGTTATCCTAACCCTTTACAATTCCTTAGTCCGCCCTCTTCTGGAATACTGCGTTCAATCCTGGTGCCCTTATTACCAAAAAGATATAAACAAGCTAGAACGAGTTCAACGTAGAGTTACCAAAATGATACCTAGCCTAAAGAACAAACCATACGAAGAGCGTCTTAGAGAATTAAATCTATTTCCTTTAACCCAGCGCAGATTAAGAGGCGACTTAATTCAAGTGTTCAAAATCATCAAAGGCATCGACAATATGAACTGTAGTAAGTACTTCACTATCGACCAATCTAATTACACGCGGGGAAACGGTTGCAAAATTATTGGTAAATCTTTTAACTCGCACGAATCTAAGAATTTCTTCTTCAATCGAGTTGTCAACTTGTGGAATGGGCTTCCCCGAGACGTTATAGACTGCAGCACCGTTGATTCATTTAAATTCCGCCTAGACAAATATCTCGCATCAAACCCGCGACTGACTGCGTTTGTAAATGAATAACTTTATCCTCCCCTCAGTTACTAACCCATATGTCCCCTACTAACTTCCTAGTCCTGCCACGTTAGTGGCAGGGCAGTAGTTCCCTTTCCAATGTTCCCTTACCCACTCTAAACCACTGTTTGGACACTTGATCCTCAGTGTTTTGGAGGACAAGCAACCTAGAAGGGTCACTAGATCTGTTGTTGCTTGATTTCCTTTGTACTCCTTTGTACATATGCGGAGAGAGAGAGTGAAAAGTGACCATTTATAGTTTATTTACGTTGTGCATGAATGTAAATTTAAATGATAATGATAAATAAAACAGGAACTATTTGAAACAATTTAACTGTCTAAGGAGAACTGGCAACACCCTCCTCCTCAAATCTTGGGACGAAAGATGCCAGAATCGCAAAATGTTCATTGTTTACTCATTGCTTTTCAAGTAAAACCATAATTAATGGGAATAACATATTGTACTCTGGATGCTTATTTAATCTAGACAGAAACTATGCGAATAAATATTGATAACTTGTTATACTAGGTGACTTACTTCTTCTATTTACCAGAGAGAGAGATAAACAAACGAGAGGCAGGCAGGCTCCTCACCCAGAGAGAGAGAGAGAGAGAGACAGACAGACTGGCTCCTCCCCTTGTGGGTGACGTCACTGCCACTGCGGCCTCTGATTGGTCCTAATTTCCCCTATGATATATACTAGTCTCGACTTCGGAAATATGCGAACCCGGACAGCTGCGAGAAGGGAGCACCAAGCTTATGTCTACTACTAAATACGACATAAGAGATAGACAAACCAAACTGAAATGATTACTGATTACGGATTACTGATATTTACTATAGGATGTAAGGTATCTTAAAATAACCCCCTAGAAATACTTTCTCTAAAGTATCTATTTCTTTATCCTCCCCTTTTCCCCAGCTAACCTAATCCCACAAGGACCCCAATGGAAATACGCCTAACGGCCTTATTGGGCTATCCTTAGTTGGAATTATGCAAGGCTGGTACATGTCATATTTGTAACAAACTATGTGGTACCAACTCTGTAAATTGCTGACTGAATAAATATTATTATTATTATTATTATTATAACAACGGCCAAGAACAAGGACATCAAACAACAAATACAGGTAGGGGTGGGAGGGGGGCAAGGGGGAGCCACAACCTGTCCCCATCTCACGCGCTCACACCCCAGCAGCCGCTCACGACGCTCAGCTGATCACCTCACTGCCAGACGTACGATGAACAGTAACAGGAAAATATGTATAGTGTGCGATATTGGATTCAACAAAAGGAGTACAACTTCACAATGTAGTAGTTGTAATTAAACAGCACACAATCGATGTACTTACGTTACTAGCAGAAAAGAAGTGGAATGCGATAAATGTAGGGAAGTAGCTATTTAAGGTCCTAAAATCATTTGTGAAATATGTGAATCACTCATAACAAGAAAACAAAGGCTCCTAAACTGTGTTAAGTGTAAATCTGTAGCTCACATGAAGTGCATCTCTAAGAAGACCAACAGTGAAGAACGGGAATTCCTATGCAACATGTGTGCCTTGCATTCATTACCGAATATTAATGTAAATGAACCAATTAGTATTAACAACTCAGAATCCAGCCAGGACACATTCAAAATCAAAGATGAATACAGAGTGTTCATCAACAAAGGGCTCCATCTTATCCACATTAACGCCAGATCAATGTACCATAAATTGTCAGAAATAAACTTGTTAGCTAATAAGGCCAAAGCTTTAATAATTGCAATCACAGAAACCTGGCTGGATTCAAGTATAAACGATGGTGAAATAAACATTCAAGGTTTCAATATGGTTAGGAATGATCGCAATAGGCATGGGGGAGGAGTATGTCTGTATGTAAAAAACAACCTCACACATACAACTAGGACCGACCTCCATGTAGAAAATCACGAAGCTCTGTGGATCGACCTACACCTGCCGAGGACAAGACCCATCACAATTGGGGTATGCTATAGGCCACCAGACGACACACAATTCTTGACCAAATTTGAACGAACTTTGTCATCGCTAGACCCTCGGAATGAATCCATCATACTAGGGGATTTTAACCTGTGTTACAAACAACAAAATAATAGGCTTGTACGAGAATATAGGCATATACTGACAATGCACAATCACAAACAACTCATCACAACCCCCACACGTATCTCTGAGAACACTGCCACAATATTAGACCACATAAACTGTAACAGAGAGGACAAAATATCCCAATCAGGGGTTATACAGACTGGGATAAGTGATCACTTCGTCACATATTGCACACGGAAAACCACAAAAATTACCCTAGAGAATCACAAGCTTATCAAAACAAGGTCACTCAGAAACTACAATAAAGAAACATTTCTGGACATTTTATGGAATACAGACTGGTCTCCAGTGTTTGGAAGTACAAACGTTAATGACGCATGGGTTGGCTTCAGAACCATCATCACAAACATCCTAGACGAAATAGCTCCTCTGAAAGACATACGAATTAAAGCAAGGTCAGACCCATGGATCAACAATGACATCATACTACACCATCTGGAACACAGAGACAATCTGTTAAAAAGGCTAGCGAAACATAGACAGGATCAAGGTCTGAAACATGAGTTCAACAGGGCCAGGAATAAACTAAGTAGGAAAATAAAATCAGCGAAAACTAATTATTTTCACAATCAGGCAGAGGAATATCAGAATAACCCAAAGAAACTATGGAGGCACCTAAAAACAACAGGCTACAGCAACAAGACAAGGGATTCGTCTAACACTAATATTGCTCTCACCATTAATGATCAGGTTTGCCACGATAAACGACAAATTTCAACCTACTTCAACTCCTTCTTCACTTCCATAGCAAACACAGTTGCACAGAACCTACCTCAACCTTTCAATAAATACACGACAACAACGGCCACCTTTCGAAATTTCTACAGAGATAAAGACATACACCCGAACACATTTGGATTCCAAAATGTTACACCAAAATACACTTTTGACGAGCTGTCTAACCTAAATTTACATAAAAGCACAGGACCAGACAAAATTCCTGCCAAATTTCTACGAGATGGAGCTATTGGTATAGCAGGCCCCCTAACCCACATCATCAACTTGTCAATTAACACCAACACTGTACCTGCTGAACTGAAGGAAGCTATTGTAACCCCGCTATTCAAGAAAGGAAATAAACTAGAAGTTGGCAACTACAGACCAGTTAGCATATTATGTATTGTATCTAAAATCCTTGAAAGAGTGGTATACACCCAAATTGAACACTACCTCAAACAAAATGATCTATTCTATAAGTTTCAATCAGGTTTCAGATGCATGTACTCGACAGACTCCTGTCTCATCCACTTAACGGATCACATTCGTAAAGAAATGTCTAAAGGTAACTACACCGGTATGGTTCTTCTTGATCTACAAAAAGCGTTTGATACAGACCATGATATCCTATGTAATAAACTACAAGCAATGGGCATAGGGTCTGTGAACTGGTTTAAATCTTATCTTAGTGGTAGAACCCAAAGAGTCAAAATTGATGATAATATATCTGATCCTATGCCAATTAACTGTGGGGTCCCGCAGGGAAGCATCCTTGGGCCCTTACTCTTTCTCTGTTATGTGAACGACATGGAACTGAGCGTCTCATATAAATTATTACTGTATGCAGACGACAGCGTGCTTCTGGTTTCAGGAAAAGACCCAATAAGTATTGCCGCTTCACTTTCCAAAGAACTAGAATCATGTAGTGAATGGCTAGTGGACAATAGACTATCTCTTCACCTGGGCAAGACGGAAGCCATCTTATGTGGAACAAAACGCAAACTGAAAGACATTGTGGGCTTCTCGGTCAACTGTAATGATATTCCTATAACAACAGTGTCACAAGTTAAATATCTCGGACTAAAACTGGACGCGAGTTTGTCAGGTGAAACAATTTTGGAATCTATCCTGAGTAAGTGTAGAGCACGTATAAAATACCTGTATAGACAGGTGGGATGCTTGCCCGCGGCGACCAAAAAGACCCTCTGCCAAGCGCTTGTTCAATGTCATTTTGACTATTCTGTGTCATCCTGGTACTCTGCATCATCTAAATCAGCACAGCACAAACTTCAGGTCACTCAAAATAAAATGGTTAGGTTCATGCTGAACCTAGGACCCATATCACATGTTGGCCAGGAACAACTTGAGTCACTATAGGTATGCTCAATGTCTCTGACAGGGCCAAACAAATCAGGCTCACTAATGCCTTAAAACATTTCTATGACAGAGCTCCAGAGTATCTAAAGAATGATTTTGTTCAAGCAAATGAGAGGAGTGGACATAATTCAAGAAACAGGATGTTTAATTTTAAGGTCCCGAGAATCTAAGGACAGGGTAAGCAAACATTCTTCTTCACTGCCATCAAAAACTGGAACGACCTACCCCAGTCAGTCCGTGAAAAGAGAACACTGTATTCCTTCAGACGTAGCCTGAAGGAACACCTGAACCGGACAGCTGCGAGAAGGGAGCACCAAGCTTATGTCTAGCCTACTACTAAATACGACATAAGGGATAGACAAACCAAACTGAAATGATTACTGATTACGGATTACTGATGTTTACTATAGGATGTAAGGTATCTTAAAATAACCCCCTAGAAATACTTTCTCTAAAGTATCTATTTCTTTATCCTCCCCATTTCCTCAGCTAACCTAATCCCACAAGGATCCCAATGGAAATACGCCTAACGGCCTTATTGGGCTATCCTTAGTTGGAATTATGCAAAGCTGGTACATGTCATATTTGTAACATACTATGTGGTACCAACTCTGTAAATTGCTAACTGAATAAATATTATTATTATTATTATTATTATTATAGTCTTCGATAATCTAAACTGCCAGATAATGTGAGGCAGTACTTTGCATTACATGAGGCCACTGCACCCGCACAGGATTTCAAGACGATCAGAAAGTTTTTGTCTGTATCCCCTAGCTCTACGACCCAAGTCTGCGGCCTCAGCCACACGCACACCCACCCTCAGCCTTCCACACCTAACTAAGTCCCTCAGACTTACCAGCAACAGTCACAGTACAACGTAACTCACCCTCAGCCTTCTGCACCTAACTTGGTCCCTCAGGCTTATCAGCCGCAACAGTACCCGCCTTAACAACCTCAGTACAATTTTCCTAAAAAAAATCCCAATCCCACACCATACCCCCCCCCCCCCCCCCCCCCGCCAGGAGTAACCCATACAACCCACGTCTAACCCCAGTCAACCTATATGAATTCCACCCCGGCCAAGGTAACTGTCCTCTTCATACTTGGTGAGCCCGCCATCATCTCAGCAATATCATAACTTTCAACACCGCCCCACTCAAAATTCCATGGGAAACACATACCGTGGCCGACGATTGAAAAGAAATCAACGTGTCGTGGCGACCGAGCCAGAACACTACCCCCCCCTCAGTACCCCCTGCAAACTGTATCCTCTGTATCCTCCTACTTTCTCTATCCTAGTTTCAAAGTCAAAGGCGGGTGTTATGCATACGTGCACAACAAACTCACTTGCTCTCGTGTTTCCGATTTCGACTCCTCTGAATTCTCAACTTTATGGGTCAAACTTTCCTGTCATTCTCATACTAAACATTTCTGTGCTGTCTATCTTTCCCCTAACTCTACCGACTTTCCCAAATTCTTTGACTATCTAAGCTCTAAAGTGGAACACATTCTATCCATTTCTCCTTTCTCTTGAATCTCCATCTTAGGAAATTTCAACATTTACCACCGCCAATGGCTCTCCTCTCATTCTACTGACCAACCTGGTGAACAAGCCTACGTCCTTTCTATCCTAAGTGACCTAGAGCAGTTGATTCAGCAACCCACATGTATCCCGTATCACTTCGGAGATAGGCTCAACATTCTTGACTTGTTTCTAACTTCTAACCCTTCTTCTTATACTGTCGACCTTTTTTCTTCTCTGGGCTCCTCCGACCATAAACTTATCTCTGTCATCTGTCCTATCTCTTCAGTACGGCCACCCGATCCTCCCAGCCGGCGGTGCTTGTGGCACTTCGGCACTGCTGACTGGGAGACTCTCTGGCAGTACTTCTTTGATTTCCCATGGAATTATTTTTGCTTCCGTGGCCGGGGACCGTCGGAGAGTGCTGAATGCATTACCGAGGTAATCCTATCGGGCATGGAGGCATGCATTCTATTTTCTGACTGATGCAAAAAAATCTTGGTTTACTCACGCTTGTTCTACTGCTGTCCGCAATAAGGAGGAAGCATTCAGACGGTACCGATGCCTTCAAATTCAAGAATCTCATTCTTCCTATGTTTCTACCTGAAATCAAGCCAAATTTGTTCTTCGACTTGCCAAACACTCTTTCATCAATAATAAATGCACTGAACTATCCATCTCTAGCTCTTCCCAAGCTTTCTGGCATCTAGCCAAAAACCTCTCCAACAATTTTTCTTCCTAGTCTTTCCCTCCCCCTTTCCACTCTGATGGCACAACCATCACTTCTTCCTCAGGAGCTGAACTCTTCGCTCAAGCTTTCGCTAGAAACTCCACCTTGGATGATTCCGGTGCTATCCCTCCCTCTCCCACTTATGCCTAATAACCTAATCTCTCTAAAGATGTACTTTCTACCCTCTCTGGGCTTAATGCTAAGAAGGTGTACGGTCGGGATGGTGTTCCTCCTTTTGTACTAAAAAACAGTGCTTCCGTGCTGACTCCCTGCCTAGGCAAACACGTCCATCTCTGTCTCTCCTCTAACATCTTCCCTTCCTGCTGGAAGTTCGCTCTCATTTAACCTATTCCAAAGAAGAGTGACCGCTCTCAACCCTCCAACTATCGTCCAATTTCTCTCATCTCTTGTATCTCTAAAGTTTTTGAAACTATTCTTACTTCCAAATTTCTTAAGCAATTCTCTTCTCATAATCTACTCTCAGATCGCCATTATTTCACTCTCAAACTCAAGAGTGAAACGATGCTCCCAAATCTTTCTTCTATTCAACAGCTGAGCTCTGGAACTCTCTCCCTGAATCAATCTTTCCCTCATCCTATGACTTAAATTGCTTCAAACCCTGTGTGTCCAGATATTTTGGCTCGAACATTCCTTAATTTTGGCCCTGTCACTCTTTCAACTCTGGGGGAGGCACTCGTCACAGGCAGTTTGGCCTTTTTCCTCCCTCATCCACGTCACCGGTAGTTTTGCCTCTTGCGTTCCTCATCCACATAGAAAAAAACCCAAAACAAATCCTGAAACTACCCTCGCGCCCTTGCTTCAAAACTTTGTTTATACCCACCAGCCGACCCCTTATACGAGTTGTATTTTTAGAAGCACCTCCGATTTTTACCAGGTTGCGGGGGTCTGTAACATGTTGCATAAGCCACCCATTTACCACAAATTATAATTAAATGTATTCTCAGTCCGGCTGTTAGGGGACACAGGCGCCGGCCGGTCTTGCCTCCACGCGCCCTTCTATAAACTCATGTGTCACAAATTTGGACCACTGAAGCCTTCGTCAGTCCAATTAGTCAGTGCCTGGAATCATCCCCTGCTCATTCAGGGTGAAACTTATCCAATAACTATCACTCCCCCTCACGGTCCCCCGGTGGACCATATTTTTGTTGTCATCGATTCATACGATGCCGCTTACGACGGTTACCTCGGGCTTGATTTACTCCAAATCTTAAATGCCCAGATCGACTGCAAGCATCGGCACCTATGCTTCGATAATCAACCTCAATCCACGCACCTCATTGTCCAAGCCACTACCACCGCCGCCATTTCTATACCCCCGCATCACCAAAAAGTGGCCGGGTACCCATCAACCAACCCCTGCACCCCTTTTGTTTTCGCCTGCCTCCCACGTCACCCCCCCACTGCTTGACCTCTACCGCTTTTCTACCCCTGTCTATAAACTGCCTGAAAGTCGCAAATATCTCGGACCACCCCATCAGTTTGTCGAAGGCCTTGTTGATGGGGGAGTTAGAGACATTTGACTATATAGCACACCCCCGTCACAACCTCCCTAACCATACCAGCACTCCCGCCTTGCCTCAAATAGCCCCGCACATGCCAGAGTCACATAAGCAAACATTGCGTGCGGTGTTGTCTTTTCAGGACATTTCTTCACAATCTCCTGATATCGGTCGCACCACAGTCTTAGATCACCCGATCCACACCGAGGGCCCGCTCATCAGGCAACCCCTATGTCGGAAAAATACAATACAATGGCGCGAGGAGGAAAAAAAGGTTCAGGAAATGCTTGACTCTGGTTTAATAGACCCATTCACCAGCCCTTGGTCATCCTCCGTAGTCTTGGTTAAGAAAAAAGATGGCTCCCTGAGGTTTTGCGTAGATAATCGCCAGTTAAACGTTGTCACTATTAAAGATGCCACCCCCTTGCCACAAATCGCTGACTCCCTCGACTCGTAACTCGTTACACGGTGCCTGTATTTTCTCAACATTAGACTTGTAGGCCGGCTCTTCGCAGGTCCCCGTCCATCATGAGTATAAACAAAAAAACTTATTTTCCACGAGCAGCGGTAGACAATTTGAGTTTAACGTACTGCCATTCGGCCTCTGCAATGGCCCCGCCACGTTCTCTAGACTGATGGATTCCGTCCTCCAAGGCCTCACATGGGAGACCTGCCTTGCATGCCTTGATAACATTATTATGTTTACTAACTCGTGGGATGAGCAGATTCAACGATAATACCCTTGACCCCCCCACCCTCCCTCCATGACCTCGGATATCAGCTGGATGTTTATAGAGGCACCCTTAGGTGATATATGGGGAAGAATGTTGTACTCTTAAGGCCTGATCACACGGTCATTTTCAGTTTCCATTCCTCGGGGAGGTCAGGGAATAGTTGCCGTAAATTTTCCGGCGAGAACCAAAAAGTGTTCACACGAGAGAGCGAGTCAAAGGTTAGATCTGTGGACGGAGAATGACCAAGCAGAAAGCACATGTATCAATTTACATAGTGATATCAGTGCATCTTTGAGCCACTCATGTTTGTAGAGGGCCTCAGGGGTGCAGGATGATGGTTATAATGAGCAGGGGTGAGATAAATACATGAGGTAAGCTCTAGTTGTTATTATTGGCAAGTCCTTGAATGCGGGCAGTTACAATACAATGATAGGAGCACTTAAAAGAAAATGGGTGATGGCGAACTATAGTAGAATATTAACAATAGATATTGTAACAACCCACAAGATCGAATGCGTTTTGTTTTGGCAGACATACTTAAGAAAATCTTCTCAGAATAGTATCATATATCTTCTTCGTATATGGCCTGCATAATATATAGTTTTTGTTTCTTGACGTGGAACGGTATGAATGTAAACAAACACGGATTACTGAACGTCTTTTGTTTTTCGTTTGGTACGAGAGGCGGCCAAGCAAGCGGCCAGGCCATTGAATTGGATATACACTGCGGATCAAGAAACCAACATGTTGGTTCCCTCTATTTCTTGGTGAAATATGACACCACGGCGAGATTGGCACTTCCAATACTCGGCCCTCACCGAAGGACGGATGAAAACATGACCATGTGACCAGACCTTTACTCTGTATAGCATAATATATCATTCACACTATATCTTCACACCCTACAGCCCCATTACCTCCCCATCCAACCCTTTACCGCTTCCCAACTCCAACCAACCTCAGATATTTGTTGGATGTTTTTATACATGCAACATTATGTGATATATGGGGAAGAATGTTGTAATCTTACTCTGTATTGCATTTGATATCAATCACACTATATTTTCACCTCCAACTGCCCCCACCTCCCACTCCCCTGTAGCCATAACCAGGAACCTCCATAGATATATTCTAAATATTCTCGAATATCTGTAAAGATGAAGCAGTTAACCATTAAATACTACAGTTTCTTCGTTTTCTTGGAAGCTAGCGAGCAATAAGAAAACGATAATAGGACCACAAACTGATTTATTTTTCATAAACAAATATTTTGGTTGGTTGAAATTTCATTTCCTCGTAATTTCTAAAGGCATTTTTGCCATTCTAGAACCCATAGCATGAGTATTTATGGACTGATATACATCTAATGATGCTATTAACTAATAGAATAACAAACATTTTGCAATGTCATAATATTAATTAATTTTTTTTTGGGGGGTTGGGGTGGGGGGGGGGGGGGGGGATTTTTTGGGGCACAGGTATGGCCTATTCTTAAGCTAGGTTTTACCCGCATCTGTCAAGCCGACTTCAAACTAAAGCCGTCTAAGTGTACCTTAATTAGCCCGCGAGTCAGTACTACTTAGGCCATGTCATTTCAGAACATGGTATTTCGCCGGACCCAGACAAACTAGCAGCCATTAGCGAAGGATGACAGAGAGGCACATAAGTTGAGCTTCATATGCCTTACAACTCAAGTAAACTCAAGTAAGTAAGTAGAAATTCAACCCCCCCAAACAGTCAAACGAGTACGCTCGTTTCTTGGCCTAGCCTCATTTTATCAGCTTTTCGTAAATGGATTTGCGGCCATTGCCATGCCTCTACATGAATTAACGCAGAAAGTTGAACAATTCATATGGGCGGACGCCCGTCTGGATGAATTCAATACTCTCAAAAAATGCCCTCACTTCAGCACCCATTGTTATATCCACTCTTCCGCCTATACATAGACGCGTGTCTCTGCTGGAGATTGAAGCAGTGTTAGCTCAAACATAAAAAACAACAAGGAAAATATTGTAGCGTGTGCAAGTTGCACACTTACCGATTCCGAGACGAACTACATTGTAACAAAAAGGAAATGTCTGGGCCTGGTCTGGGCCCTGCATTATATTAAGTCATATATACTGGGTGCAAAGCTAACAATCATAATCACTGATCACCATATGTTACAGTGGCTTCGCCAATCCAACACCTCCAATGCCCTCATCATCAGATGGAAAGTGATATTGGAGGAGTTTAATTTCAAAATTGCTTATAAACCCGGTAAGCTCCACACAAACGCCGACGCTTTGTCTCGCCTACCAACCTCCCCCCCAGTACCCCGGCCACACGCACCCTCTCCACCCCTACCCACAGCCACCCCTCCCAACCATGAAACGTTTTTTCTTCATTCACCTGGGCAGGCGATGTCTTGTTTACTGAGACCGGTCATATGAATTGCCTATAGCCCGGAAGTAGCGAATGCAACCCTATAACTACTGCACCACGGCAACGACATTCACCTAGGCTACACAAAATTAATTCAACTATTCAAGGCAACATATTGGACCCCCCATCCTAATCCCTTAGCCAAACAAATGGTGGAATCGTGTTTAGCTTGTGCAGGAGTTAAAGATGCAACATGCACACCTGGCCCTTCCGGCACTATCACCGCAACGGCACCGTGGCAACTTTTGTCATTTGACACCATAGCTCTTTTCCCGCCTTTAACTCTTTCCGGTTTGTGTTAACATTTGTCGACACGTATTCCAAATTCTTAATTGCGATTCCAGACAAAGACCACAGTGCCAAGACGGTAGCATATGCAATGTCAAACCACGTATTCCCTAACTTTGGCTTCCCCCAGGCATTACATATCGACAACACCCCGGAATTCTTTGGCCAAATCTGGTCGGCCCTCTCACAGCTAATGTGTTACGACATTTCTCATTCATCTCCGTACTGGCCAAAAGGAAAGCGATCTGTGAAAGGAGCCATAGGTCTATTAATAATCAAATCAGAACGAAACTCCTTACTGGAAATATGAAAGATTGGCCCAGCATGATCCAATGGGGTTTGAATTCAACCCAGCGAGATGATGGCATCAACCCTCACAAGAAGGTTTACGGTATCGCCCCCGTCTTACCCCCTCTCCGCCCCCTCATGCACCCACCCTCACCCTCCCTAGACATGCACCCATCGATGATGCACATTAAAGCGAGGCTGCGGAAATTGTAATCTTGCCAGGACTTACCTGCCGACGCCCAAAACACTAAAAATACGTACTGGGTTGGTAACTAAGTTATGATCGCGAACCTGCCTATAAACAATAAACTAGCTACAGCCATTGAAGGATGTTCTTTGGCTTTACAAGCTTTGACAAATTTGGAATATGTGTCAACAAAAGTTATGATATATTTCTTTGGTGGACTTTGCTGGGATAGGGCCCATGATGTCAACTGATAGTAATTGCTATGCTTTTGTGGCAGTGATCTGTCCTGATGGTCTTGGTGTTCTGGTTCGGTCTTTACCTTGGCAACACGGTTTGCACGCTTCAGTGATGTGTTTGGCGATGGTAGATGGATTAGTTGTCCAATATAGGCTACTTCCTTAAAAACTTGCACCATTTTCCGTTGTCCAAGGTGAATACCGTTTCCTTCGTGAATAATTTGGAGTAGATCTTGGGTTGTTTGGGGGTCTACTGCTAGGTGAACTGATTCATTGTATAGTTGATCCCCAACTCATTGCAGGTTATCAAAAATCTTCTTTGGGATTTACTTGGGTTTGATTTTAGTCTCCCATCCTTGAATTAACGTTTTCTGTGCTTCGTCAGTGGTTTGACTAATTGGCTAGGATTGATATTGGTAATATTTGCTCCAACACTTTTACTGTTCACTCACTTTCAGTCCAATAATGACCCAGTCAGTTGAGATTAGTTGAAATATTCAGCATTACTGTATGTTATTATCGTGATTGATATATCAGTTGACATATTTAATTGTAATGGTTAATAAAAACTAACTAAGTAGGCCTAATGGTGTCTTATAGGTACGAAGGTCATTATTCTAGCTTTATATATTAAATCTTATTGTTTGGTATTGTTATATTAAGCTTAGACAGGGAGTGTCACAACCGGAACAATGTTGTTTTGAAATTAGAATGAGATTTATTTGTTTTGGCCATTTAATCACTTCCAGGTGTATAAAGTTAATTATAGAGCATAACTGTAACTTTGTGTATCTAGTATAAATATTTATAATACTTGAATTTGGCCTAAAAATTGGTTTTACATAATCTCTCGTGTGATAACCTGATTTCAGAGCCCTTAGCGCCAGTGCCCCACCTCAAGAGGCTGGACAGATCGAAATTTATGGGTTTTAGCCCCACCTTAAAAACTAGTACCTTGGATATCGTAATAGTGGGCATTTCTACATTAATCTCGTTTAGATCATACAAAAGTAATGCAAGTATCCTTTGAAAGTCTTATTAGAATCGTAAGTAAATTGAGAAGCTCATTTAATCAATGTAATGTTATTGTTGATATGGCAAAGGACGTTGACCCAAAGGTCCTACGTGTCTACACAACCTCGGTGCCAAAGGGCACACTCATTCACTTATAGACGCCAGCCTCGGGCGGACTGAGGGGAGATATTCGGATAAACTCAGTTTAAATTTCCTTTTGTGTTGTGTTTAGATAAAAAAAAGAAACCTTCTGTTGAAGGTAAGTTAAAATTAATTGTGAAGTATTTAAGATAATTTTGAGACCATTTCTAAGACCATTTAAGCTAAGTTTATTATATTTAATTACGAAAATATACACCTTTGTTATTTAGGTGAAATCATTTACTCCGTCTGCTTGTGGATAATTTAGTGTTCGAATTCCCATATTATTTCTTATATCAACCTTATTATGTATAAGATAATATATTCAGTGCATTATGTTAGTGTAGTATTATCATAGCAGTTATAATAATAATAATAATAATAGTTCTTAAAGCTAGCGCATGCTAAGCTAGCTAAGGATAGCTCAATAAGGCCGATTAGGCGTATTTCCATTGGGGTCCTGTACTACTACCCCATCCCTTTGCTCATGAGGGATTGTAACGACTCAGTGCTTGTGAAAAATCTTTAATGCGCCGAGTGTGGGCGCGAACCCGGGCCTTCTGGGTGGAAGTCCGAGACGCTAGTCACTACACCAAGTCGAGTTCAGTTGAAACTTCTTGTAAGCCAACATTCCTGAGTAGTAGAGGGTTGTGGTCAGGCCCACGGTTTTATTTGTATATTTTCGAGGGTCACTTAAGTAAAATATATCTATCCAAACAATTTATTTAATCATTTTTTATTTACTTAACCCCCCATGACATATTAAGTTACAGTAAGTTACGGTGGACACATTTGACCACTTTTGTAATGTTATTATGAATTACGCTATAGCATTTTGTCAGTTTTGTTAATGATAGTGTTAATACCAGGTCCCAGGTCAGGAGAGAAGTACCAGGTGCAGAGGTAACCATACAGTTGCCTGTAAAGAGCCCAGTGTCCATCCCAGTGGTCAGGACCTAGTGGCTGTACGGAAACAGGATGCCGTTGGTGTTATTGGGCCTTGAGCTAACCTTCACCCCTTTGTGAGCTGTTGTACACCTTTATGAACCTAGTGACTGGATTGTGTGTTTACTAGGGTAGTGGCCTTAAGGGTCACCTGTTGAAGGTTATAATTTACTTTGAAGTGGTGATAAAAAGTAGCTGTTCATGGAGCCCATTATACCGATTTATTCCATGGTCGACTAAGTGGAAAACAACATTTGTATATTGTAGTGTTTTCATATTAGTTTATTGTACCCGTAATAATCCTATTGATTTGTGTATCCCAGTGAAAAGTGTATTTTCCTTTACAGTGTTTTACTATAGTTAAGTAATAACAAACGGTAAATTGCATTTTTATTTCTCCCGTGTAATTTATATAATTTGCATTAATTTCACATGTATTTCTTAGCATGCAACAGCCATTAAGCTACCAGTGTTATAAATTGAATTAATCGTCTCAGTTAAGAAAGATCAATCATTAATGCGACCGGCCCGTAGAATTACATAATCATTGACTGGCCTTGAAATAATAAATGGGGGGTGAAAATTGAAATCCAGTAATAAGAGTCTGAAAAGACAGCAAAGTCCAGGAATAATAGACCATTTGAAAATAAACGAAAAGAGAGGAAAATTCCCCCCCCCCCCCCCTTACATAGCGTTAGTATGTAACTTCCCGGGCCGTTACTTTATATTGAAGTTAAAATCTTCTAATGTTGCTCTCCAGCAAGCTATGAGGAGGTTGGCAGTCTCAGAGCATCTCAGCCACATACTGTAACGACAGATGACCCTGTGACAATGGTGACGTGGCTTCTGAGTATAAAATTTTGAAAGTGATCGAGAGCCCAAATTACATCTAAGCATTCTCGTTTTGTTGCAGCATAGTATTTCTGCTAGTTTGATAATGTGGTACTGGCACAGGCGATGATGTTTTCTCTTTCGTCTTGCACTTGGGCCAACACTGCACCAATGGCTACGAGGGAGATGTCCGTGTAGAGTCAAAAAGGTTTCGTGTAGTCCGAAAAAGTGACAGTGGGGGCATCAACTAATTTGTCCTTGAGATGTTGAAAAGCTGTTTGTCGCTCAGGCGTCCATGTGAAGGGGTCTTCTCTCTTGGTTAGGTCGAATAGTGGCTTGGCAATTGCGGCGAATCTTATTGCTCCGATCTTACTCTCAACCATCTTAACAATTTTCCCAACACACCTAAACTTTGTTAGATGCTGAAATAGCCTCACGAAAATATGCCAGGGCTTGGGATTGAACCCGGGACCCTTGTGCTATGAGGCGAACACTCTACCAGTGACACCAAGAAAGATATCTCACTTGGCATGGTCGGCTCAAGATATTTCTGCATCCGGTTCTGTTTAGGCTAACCTATTTTCCCTGACTTTACACTACTTCACCTTCCGGGAAGCGAAGGCTCCGAACGAACAGAGAGGAACAAGCCTGAGCCGAAACGACCGTGAGTCCGTCAGAGAGATGATAGGAAATGGTGAGTCAACTTCACTGGGCAGTGCTATACAGGCACACACACAAACGGCCCAGTTGGCAACTCACTGGAGCGGCTGGCAACTCCACAACCAAAGCCCAATTTGCGAGTCTCACTACACTCCCTGTTCTTTCCTCTCCCCTTCCTTGTCATGTAGGAATAAGTTTTTACACCATACCCGAAAGAGGATTTATGGAGCTCCGATCTTCCTCTCAACCATCTTAACAATTTTACCAACACACCTAAACTTCGTTAGATGCTGAAATAGCCTCACAATAATATGCCAGGGCCTGGGATTGAACCCGGGACCCTTGGGCTATGAGGCGAACACTCTACCAGTGACACCAAGAATGATATCTCACTTGGCATGGTCGGCTCAAGTTATTTCCGCATCCGGTTCTATTTAGGATAACCTATTTTCCCTGACTTTACATGGTGAACCATATGGACCCACGTAGTGAGTCCAACGAGTCATTGATTTGAGGTAGCGATGTTGCGTCTTTGATGGTGGCATCGTTCAGGCATCTGTATTTAACACAGAATCTGGTTGAGCCATCCTTTTTTTTGACAAGTACAACAGGAGAAGACCAGGGGCTTGTAGAGGGTGTAGCAATCTCGGCATCAATCATTCCTTGTACTTGTTGAACCTCCTCTTATCATTGCAGAGTTTTTTTTCGTCGAGATGGTTGTGAAATAGGGGGTCCTGTGGTTTGAATAGGATGGTCGAGCACATGGGTTTTCCCTTTTTCAGTTGTGGAGCTGGCAAGCACATCTTGAATTGCAGAAGTAGAATTTGCAATTCTTCTTTTTGTCGGTTTGATAGGTGATCTGGTAGGATAGGTATGGTGGTCAGTTTGGAGGCAGTGTCACTGGAGTCTACATCGTCGAAAGTTTCCAAGTCTCCGATGATGAGACCCTTAGGCAAGATGATGGGTAATTCAGTGATATTGGTAATTTGAACAGCATGAATATGAGATGAATACGGATTGATTCAAACATCTGGGGATAAAGGTTGCTCTAACTTGGGCGTAAGTATCATAGTGAAGTTGTTTGGCTTCTGGAGTGGCACCTACGCCTGATAGTGAGGTGGTATGGGCATGGATTTGCTTGTGACAACAGTTGCAAGGATGGTTGGGGATCGTGTTGGAGTTTCTAAGATGCTTGAAGTTTTTTTTTTCTTTTCTTGAGGTGCATTAAGTGGAGTGTGACCCATGGGGGGATAGGTGGTAAGGGTTGGGAAATCCCAAAACGAGATTGCCATGGCTGCAGTGACGGCACCACTGTAGGATTCATGTGGCAAAGTTTTACACTTGTAACATAAAAAATACCCTAAATACATGCCCCCCCTCCCCCCCCCCCCCTTACGCACCACCGCACTCACAACGTGTATGTGGTATCGTGGTATGAATGATAATACCCATTACAATCGCGTTATTATGCACACATATGGACAAATTACAGTCAACAGAGGTGTCTGCCCTCACCTCATCATCATCAGCAGCACCATCACCACCAGCAATAGCACTTCCACAATCTTCATCATCATCATCATCTAAGCCATCATCATCATCTAAGCCATCATCATCATCTAAGCTATCATCATCATCATCATCCAATCCACCATCTTCAAACATATATATTCAACACTAAACAGATCTAACCCATCCAAACCAACCCTAACACAACCTAGAGTAATCTTAAATGGTCTAACTTGGCATAAATGAGGTGCTCGATTCATGGCGCCTAATGAAGAAAATACCTTTTGGGGGGTCCAGGTGGCATATTATTGACATAGACCTAGTAAATTGCACTGGAGTTTAGTGTCAGAGCATGTATCAAATCAATCAAGAACAATCTACCTATCTATCTATTGCTGTACGCCTTACTCCCCTTAATGAGGGTGGCCATACACAGAATGCCCCCAAGCGGACCTATTCCCTGTAAGAGGGACAACCCGAGCCAGTTAACCAGTTTACTGAAGGACTTACAGGATTGACCACTCAATTTAGGATCCGTCAGACTCCGAGGCCCTCTGTGTATCATTTTAGCACTATTTTTCTACAGTGGTGCTCGGCTAGTCCATCTACTAACCTGCCTTACCCTTAGGTAAGCAGTACGGATTTGTATCAGGCTTACTCCCCTAGGAAGGTTGCCGACCAAGGCTGACGAGTCCCATCCAACCGGATTTTTATAAGGTCTCCCCTAGATGGGTTGCCGACCAACGCTAACGAGTCCCATCCACCCGTTGCAATAAATCGTCATTTGAGAGAGGAATCATTGGGTAATGGAAACATTTAGTTTTTAGCCATTTTATCAAAACGATGGAATTTTTAGCATTTTCCGCTATACAATCTTTATTTTTGGTACAATTTAAAAAAATAAGATATCATTGGAAAGAGTAGAACAAATAAAATAACACTGTATGACAGATTTTTATAAATCAATAAAATATTTGACAGGAGGCTTGCAACGTTCGATATGGATATGTTCCTAGAAGTGGTATCTATCACCTGTACAAAAATGAAAATGATCCAATCATTTTGAAAATCACGGGTGACGCTCCCCTTAGACTGTTTTTATTGTCTATTACCCGTTTCTTGAATGGTGGCTGTTCTATTATATATTTGTGTCCTAAGAGTCATGTTTTTTTTTAGACATGCCCTGCAATCAATGTTTGCTTGAAGCCTTTCCATTAAGTTGAGTCCTAAGTACCCGTCGTTCTGGTTGCATCTGGAATCAAACACAACGAACGGGTGGGTACATATGACGCGGTTGGTTCAGGGGTCATTATTTGAAGTGGTGGTGTTTCCCCTTTCAATGGTAGCAATGTGTCGGCAGCACAGATTAAATTTGAAGGTGAATCTTTCAATGAACCCAAATTTCTTCCGTGTGCCCCATAACACTTTTTGAATAAACATGAATGTGCAGCTCCTGTGTCTACTAGGAGCCTCATGGGTACACCATTGATCTTGAGTATACTGTACACAGGAGGAGCAGAATATGAAAGCATATGTCGCCCCACCATGGCAGAAATAGACAGGAGTCTCCTGAAAAATCCAGAAGGGCGGCTGCTCGAATTTCTAGATCATTCTCCATTTCTTCTTCTCAGAGGTTTTGAACGTCCTCCGTTTTGCTCTGATAGTCATCTTGGTCTTCTAGATCATGAATGCCTCATTATTGTTTTAGTTAGCTTCTCTTTAATTGATCCCTCATGTCATGTACCGCACATCAGAAACTACAAACAGCGAATTCAAAGTGGTTTAGTGGCACCATTGAGTTGCTCCGGCTCTGGTCGGGACGTTTACCTGAAGGACGAATCTTGTGGTAAGGGGAATTTACATAACGCCTAACCTCGCTCTCGGTTTTCTTCCAGTTAGAGTTGGTTTCGTGTCTCCAGGAGGATCCTTCGGTGCGATTGTATGAAGGCTTCTGTTCTTCAGGTTGTGGCTGTGTTGGGGTGCACTTGACAGCGCCGATGTGTTGCTGAGGAGTATTGTCGGATGCCAACAGTTTCCTGATAGAGACCACATCTCGATCATGGATGGAGAAGTGTTTCTTAACCATCAGGGGTAAGACTCGTAGCAAGAATGCAAACACTTGCTCTTCTTAGTGTGCCTCGGTAGAGCTACGATATACTACCCCAACAAGTTTTTTCAATAGCGCTAGGGTTTCATCTATGTTGCCTTCATACTTCACACTGTCTACATTTAACAAATTGACGACAGTGCCAAGAGCGGGGTGTACTGCAGCAATAAATATGCACCTAAACTCATCAGCAGTCAGTGTAGGTCTTACTTTACTTGCAATTAACGCAACTATAAATATATATATATATATATATATATATACTGGTATATATATATATATATATATACAGTATATATATATTGTAAGAGGAGGCAGACGGAGTGTGAGGAGAGGAGCAGGGAGGAAGGCGACCGAAGTTAATCTACCCTCGAGAGCAGCAGGTGTCGAATGATGAAAACACCCAGCGAGCCGTGGGAGCCCTCAACCCACCTGTACACGTGGTGTGGAGCCGTGGTTAAGTCCAGCTCCACGACAAACATGGAGGCCTATATCTGATACTTCGTGTGACTTTGTTATGTAGACTAGTGTGACACCACATTTCTTGCCGAAAGTTAGGGCTTAGGGAAGAGATGTATGAGGGGAGGGAAGAGTTAAGAGTCAGTACCTGTTGGAGCGCCCGAAGAGGTGGAGGTGGAGGAAGTGCTCTCGTCACGCTGGTCTGGGTGTACCCCTGGGCATGCGTGACGTGTTGTCTGCTGGTTTGTGTGTTAAGACAAGTAGGTAGAGTACTGTTTGTCCTTTGAAGGAGAGATGAGACAGCATTGGTGCATTATCGTGTATGTGTAACGAGCCCTAGTGTTGTGAGGAGCTCTGAGTTTCACATAGTGTTCTGTGGTGTGTAACGAACACTGATTAGTGTTCTTGAGTGTACACGTTGTCCGAGCGTGTTGTCTGGTGATATCATATGGTATCGTATGTCGGTCTGTAATTGAGTGTGATCCAGTTCACTGTTCGGGGTGCTAAGTGTTGATTAACCGTTGTCTTCAAATGTTCTTTTTGTGTAGTGTTTATTCCTTGTGACGAGTGCATTTACTTGAGGGCTTCACTCAGCGCTTAGCCCATTATTATTCTTTGCCGTGATTAGCTGAATCATCATGCTTATCAACCTGTTCGTTTTCCCTAGTTAATAGTAATTATAATTAATACGAAAATTAGAAGTGTTTAATATCATCTTTCTTCATTAATTTGTGATTATCTGAGACATTAACCCTTTTGACCTTCTGAAACGCAACAACATGCTACCTTACCTTTGGATACCTTTGGATGTGTTCGCCGCTCCTCTAGCGGCACCAAGGAGCGCGACGCCCCTCGTTATGGGTGGTGATTTGGTGCAGTAGACTGTTTGAAGCGACAGCTCGCTCCCTTGCGAGGATGGGCTCGTCTGGCACTTTTTGCAGTTCGACATCTAGGGCTCTCTTGAAGTTGTCTAACGAGATGTCCCTCAGGTCTCTTACTCGCCGTGGGAGTTTGTTGAAGAGACGTGGGCCTCTGTGTGATAACCAGCCCTCTCACAGAGAGCCCATAGCACCCCTGTTATTCATCCGGGGGATTTCGCATTCCCAGCCTCTCCTATCACTGAATTTCATGACTATCGGAGTATGTAGGTTTGGTACTAAACCCTCTGCGATTTTCCACGTGTATATTATTAGGTAACGTTCTCTTCTACGTTCCAGTGAGTACAGATTCAGTGCTCTTAAACGCTCCCAATAGTGTAGATGTTTTATCGAACTTATATGCGAAGTGAAATTTCTTTGTACACTCTCTACGTCATTTATTTCACCTGCTTTGTATGGGGATGTTAATACGCTACAGTATTCAAGCCGCGGTAGCACTAGAGATTTGAAGAGCGTTATCATAGGCAATTCACCGCGTGTTTTAAAAGTACGCAGAATCCAACCCGTTAAGACGTTTCGCAGCCGCCACTTTGACCTGGTTATGTACTTTGAAACCCATATTTTCAGACATTAATACCCCAAGGTCTTTCACACTGTCTTTCCGTTCTATTATGTGGTTAGATTCTTTTTGCTAGTTGCCCTTGCTTGAATTTTAATCTCTTGGGTTCAGCATTGTAGGGCCGTAACAATATATAAATATATATGTATATATATATATATATATATATATATATATATATATATATATATATATATTATATACAGTATATATACTGTATATATGTATAAATATATATACAGTATATATATATATATATATATATATATATATATATATATATATAGAGAGAGAGAGAGAGAGGATTACAAAGGAGTACAAAGGAAATCAAGCAAAAGCAGGTCTAGTGACCCTTCTAGGCTGCTTGTCCTCCAAAACACTGAGGATCAAGTGTCCAAACAGTGGTTTAGAGTGGGTAAGGGAACTACTACCCTGGAACTAATGTCCGTGGCAGGATTATGAAGTTAGTAGGGGACAGATGGGTTAGTAACTGAGGGCGAGATAAAATAAAGTTATTAATTTACAAATGCAGTCAGTAATGTGTTTGATGCAAGATATTTGTCTAGGCGAATTTTAAATGAATCAACAGTGCTGCAGTCTATAACGTCTCGGGGAAGCCCATTCCACAAGTTGACAACTCGATTCAAGAAGATATTCTTAGATTCGTGTGAATTAAAAGATTTACCAATAATTTTGCAACCGTTTCCCCGCCTGTAATTAGATTGGTCGATAGTGAAGTACTTACTACAGTTCATATTGTCGATGCCTTTGATGATTTTGAACACTTGAATTAAGTCGCCTCTTAATCTGCGCTGGGTTAAAGGAAATAGATTTAATTCTCTAGATGCTCCTCGTATGGTTTGTTCTTTAGGCTAGGTATCATTTTGGTAACTCTATGTTGAACTCGTTCTAGCTTGTTTATATTTTTTTGGTAATAAGGGCACCAAGATTTAACGCAGTATTCCAGAAGAGGGCGGACTAATGAATTGTTAAGGGTTAGGATAACTTCTTTGGATTAGGCGGGTGCCCAACCCCGAAAGGGGTTGAAATAGGGGAGCTATCCCCCTGCCAAAGGCGGCTCTCTAGGGCCTTTCCTACCTGATGCTGAGAGGATTGGGTTCTAGTCATGTGGTGATGGGCTGGTCTATCAGAGTGAGAACTGAGCGATCTCTGCCATACCCATAGCTTACTCTGACTGCCACTCAGCGAGGGGGAGCACACAACTCTCTCTCCAGCAGTCCTGCGCATCACCCACACCTTTCTTCATGAATGTTGCGCCCTTAGAAGCGCCCTCATGATGGCAGAATCCCTTGGCAGAAAGAGAGATAGGGCAAGCCCTGATATCTCCCCCCCCCAAGGCAGAGATTGAGGTCTACAGGCGAATTTTGAAGTGAAAATCTGCAAACTCAGACTGCTTCACAAACTCCTGAAGAAGCACCATGGGAAGAAGTGATGTCAAAGAAGAAGAAGAGGACCTTCAAAGCAAAGATTGTATCCTCTGACTCCTTTAAGACAACATACCATGCTGTTAACCACCTTGAAGAAAAGCACCCAACCCTGAAGATTGTCATGAGGCCTAATCTGAAGGGGGAAATGGTACTAACCGCAGAAGATGCCGAGTCTGAAAAAATCCTGAAGGAGGCGGCAGAGGATTTCACCCCTCTGCAGATCCTAGATCCAGCCCTGAAGATGACAAGGGGGATGCTCATGCATTACCCTCTTGAGTTCGACCTCGCTCCAATCCTCAAGAATCCTGCAGTTGAAAAGGCTGAATGCTGCAAGGTGAGGGGAGAAGCTGAGACAAGGCAGGTGCTCATCAACATCCGTGGAGAACTACTTGCCAGACTCAAGACCATAAGGGGCAGCTTCAAGCTGCGCCCTTATGCTACTGAACCCATCCGTTGCTTCAAGTGCCAGCATTTCGGACACCTGCAGTATGCCTGTAAAGGGGTACTCAGGTGTGGCGTGTGCAGCAACCGCCACGACACCAGAGAATTCCTTGTCAAACTAAAGGCGAAGGAGGAGACCACAGCTAAGTGCCCCAACTGCAGCCAGGGGCACCACGTATGGAATCCAAGATGTCCAGCAAGGAAGAAGAGGCTCCCGACTGCAGGAAGGAAGACGACGGAGCCCCCAAAGACAACACCACAGCCACCAAAGGAAAGAATGAGGAAGCAGAAAAGCGAGGAGAGGAGACCATCACCTCCTGAACCTGAAGCTGAGGATGACTTCACCTTCTCCCAACCACAGCTTGCTAAATTCCTCATCAACTTTACCAAAAAAATGTGTATGATGCTCGACGTTGAGGACAACAACCTACCATCACCTGAAGAAGTCGAGGCCCTCACCAGTGAGGTCCTAAAAGAAGCCCCAAAAACCAGCCGACCCCAGAAGAAAGAAAAGATCCATCAAAAGAAGACCACCAGGAATAGACTGCAACTCGAGAAACCCCTGAATAGGACCACCGCAGCTGTAGCCACGAAGAAAACACCAGCCCCGAAACCAGTACCAGCTGCCGAGACAGAAGAATCCCGTAAAAGGGAAGCTGAACGCAAGGATAAATGAGAAGAAAGTCAGAAGAAGAGAGCAGAAATCATCAAGAAAGCAGAGGAAGAGAAGAAGAAACAGGAGGCCGAAGAAATACGAATACTTAAAGAATTCGTCAGAGAAAATGCGAAACTTTATTACGACACCGACGAAGAAGAAATTGATGCAGACGAATTTGAGGACATGATATCATGAAGAGGTCTTAGGACCACACTGGTGGGCTCCCTAAATGGCATAGCTCCGTGTAACCTCCTTGAGGTTACAAATCTTACAAACAAATCCTTTTACTTATATATTTTCTAGATCTCAAGTGACGGCGTCTCTTCCGTGGATTGACCTCCCAATCTACCAAGATTGGAAGCCAAAGCGTCACATTTTTCCTTTGCCCCTTAACTTTCTCTTCATAATTGCTGAGGGGCACAGGGCCCTGGGTGGAGCTTTGGTTTCTCGGGCGTTTCTGCACCCTCCTCAGCTCCCTGCCATGGAGTGGCTTCGGTCACCCAGGCTTTATTGTGGTCGGCAGGGAGGGTTCTGTGGGGGCGCTCGGTTATGGCCTTGGCCTTGCTCGGGGCCTTGGGGCTGTTCGGCCAGGCAGCTTGGGGAACAACAACAACAACAACTTCTTTGGATTTATGCTCAAATGACCTGCCTATAAAGCCAATTATTTTGTTTGCTTTCTTAACAACTTCTGAACATTGTTGACTCGGTTTTAGGTTACTCGATATTGTTACTCCCAGATCGGTTTCTCTGTTTACATTCTTAAGCTGAGTGCCATTCATCGAATAGTTTGCTTTCTCATTTTGGTATCTGATATGTAGTACTTTACATTTATCCGCATTGAAACTCATTTGCCAAATTTGGGCCCAACATGACAACTTGTCTAGATTGTGTTGCATATCGTCAACTTGTTCTTTTGAGAGTACAGTAAACCCCCGATATTTCGGTCTGTTTTTACTCGGAAACCCGCACTTCTCGGAATTGTGACGCTCACCGCTTCCCCCAGAACCGCATGGCTTACTCGCTAGGACTCGCCAGGGCAGAGAATGTAGCTACAGTCTACCTATCATTGTGTACTTTCCTTCTCGAGAAAGCTTGTGTTGCAGACAGTTCAGAACTGTTCTTTATTTTCGTCTGTCACAATCCTTTCTATTTTATTTAGTCAATTGAAAGTATTGTGTTAAGTAGTTGAATGATGGGAAGGCGAGCGGGAGAGAGAGAGAGACCAGGTGGTGTGACTTGGTGGCGAGTGTGGCGCGTGGCTGGCCCCCTTACATAGGCCTCGCGGGATTCGTTGCCTCCTGCCTAACACTGCCTACTAGGCGGCTTCTTACTGGGCGACTGTCGCGCGCCCTCGTGCCATTCCTGCGAACTGGGACTCCAGCGAGGCGGTCCCTGGGAATATCCTTGTCAGATCCGTCCCAGACAGCATACTCTAAGCATCTCCCATGAACTGTTCCACACTCTTGTCTTAGAATCTTTCTCTCTTACTGCCTCTATAATTTCCACTACTTCCTCACCTTTTATTAATATCAATCCCCCTCTGGTTCCCTGCATCCACACCTTGAATTGGTGGCCAGACTGTATTATATGCTGGATCTCACATTTCTTATGTACTAGGCTAAGGTTGAAGAGAGTCGTTGTCTTTTTGGGAGATTGTATTGCTCGGACTGTCTCCATCAATCACTAATGTTTCTACAGGGTTAAATAATGCTAGACTAGGGATCAGGTACCCTGCTGTTGGTGTTTTCACTGTGTGTAGGCTACTTTTGAGCTGCACGACACTACGGATTCTGTGGGTTACCTGGGTGGATCTTTTGTCTGTGTACCTTGGAGTTTAGACTGTGTAGTGCGTGAGGGCTGCTTGCCTAATCCACCCAACACTGTTCTAACTCTATTTGCTTTTACTTTTGAGGGTCGCCAGGAGGATACTCGATACTTGTGATCGAGAATCCTCAAGAGAGCACCCCTTCATATTAACGTAATCAGGCCGCACAGACCCAAGGTCCACACTAGGCTAGGAGCTGCCTTGCTCCACCAGAATTCTGTACCTTTGCGCATCCCAGCTAGACTTTATTAACCCGGGTAGACATTAGCTGGATTAGATCATATACTCTTTTATGCATACCCCTTATTTCTACACAAGCATTTTGAGGTCTAGGTTGCTGTAGAGAGACACAACCAGCATAGACCGGTTTTGTTAATAGGAGTACTACTTTTTCGTGGCGAGCATTATTACTGTTGCACCGCTTATAATATTCTTGTGTCCAATAACATTATAGGTCCAGCCTTTTTGTGTATTTAGCCTACACGTGCATTGTCCTGCCTCCTGCTATTTTGTGGTTCCATTTCCGATACGTTCTTCTTAGTAGCATCCGACATTATTCAGAAGATTCCTTGTTCGGTGCTTGAGGACTTTACAACACTTTCTTTCATAAAGGAGTGACAGATATTATTGATTAAAGTAACGTTAAGTAAACCTTCTTCTTGTTTGCATTAGATCACTCTTGTGATTTAATTAAGTTAACTATCTTTTCCTTGTGTACCATAACTAAGCAACCATATGTTATAGGTAATAGGCTGTTTCAGAGAACATCAGCCTATAGTAGAAGCACATAGATACTGAGAGTTAAGATACCCCGCTATCGCAGATATAACTCTGGAGGGTATATGTGTTCTTTGTTCGACGGGATTATATATCAGGGGTTGGATCTAGCGTTTCCGTTGTTGCATTTATGCCAGTCTAGTCCAATGTATAAGAGCCACTGATTTATACGAGACCCGATCGTAACAGAATGGCATCAGCCTCTCGGAAATGTCCCTGTATATCTCGGAGATTTCCGAGTTGGACGGGATTTGTGTCCGGTTTACAATGTTCTCTCACTCGGTTTTAAGTGATTTTAGGATGAATTGAAGCCTGTGCCTTTTAATTATTGTGTTAATATTAATTACTATGTACTGTACTGTCCCTAAAAACATAATAAGGGTCGTATTTGTCAATTAATATGATGAATTTCACACGTAAAAAAAAAAATTTTTTTATCTCAATTTTCTCTGGTGACGCGGACTTTCCTCTTGTAATTCGGAATTTTCCCTTTCTTAAGTCGGACATAAGTCGGACTTCGGACATCTTGGAAATCGGGCTTCTCGGAAGTGGTCTCCCCCCCATTAGTCCGAGATAGCGAGGGTTTACTGTACGCTATTTGCAATTTTTGTATCGTCAGCAAATTTTGAGATTGTACAGGTGAGACCCTAATCTATGTCGTTGATGTAAATTAGAAAGATAATTGGTCATAGTACCGATCCCTGGGGTACCCCGAGAGAGAGAGAGAGAGAGAGAGAGAGAGAGAGAGAGAGAGAGAGAGAGAGAGATTTACATAGATTTTACATAGATACACAGACTACACAGACCTTGTGGTCCCTACTAGGTAGTCCGGACTTAATGCTAGAATAAAATTTGCTACAAAGTGGAAGGCAAGGATAGCAAAGAAGAAGACTCTCTCCCCACCCACCTCTCCCTCCGACCGTTGGTCGGCATGAAATTAAGTTGGGGAAAGAAGTCACCCAGCAGAATGAGAACAAAATAAAAACTTCTACTGGGAAATTTATAGTAAAGAACGAAGATGGGAAATATTATATACTACTGATGCTTAACCTATTTTTGTTATTTTGTTTTTTTTATTATTCCCACCTCCTCAACATGAATGTCTAGCCTTCTTTTGAAAGTGTCAATTGTCTTACATTGTACCACTTTCTCAGGCAATTTGTTCCACTCGAGGACCACACTGTAGGTGAAGAAGTTCTTTGTGACATCGAGATTCGCCCTCCTGGTTTTTAATTTCATTCCATTTCCCCGAGTTGATGAACTATTATCTATTTGGAAAAGTGAATCTACTTCAATTTTGTCAAATCCCTTTAGTATCTTAAAACACTCGATTCATTGACCTCGCAATCTTCTTTTCTTAAGTGATTTTTTTTTGTTTTGTTTTAGTCTTTCATAATAAGATTTATTTCTTAGTGACGGAATCAACTTTGTCGCTCTACGCTGCACCGACTCGAGCTTCCCCAATGTCCTTGCTCAGATAAGGAGACCAAAATTGCACACCATATTCAAGATGTGGCTTCACTATGCTTTTAAATAAAGGTACTATAATGTTCTCATTTTTATAAGTAAAATTTCTCTTAATATATCCCAATGCTCGATTTGCCTTATTCGCAGCTGCTGCACATTGATCTGAGGTCTTTAGGTTTTCAGATATAAGGACCCCAGGTCTTTAACTAATGCACTTGTTTTGATTGGCTGACCTTTCATCTTGTATTCATATTTTTTGTTTTTATTACCTATTTGCAAGACCTGGCATTTGTCAACATTAAATGGCATCTGCCATTTTTCCGACCACTCTACTATTTTATTTAAATCAGATTGCAGTTTATTTCTGTCTTCTTCATTTAATACTGATTTTCCTATCTTTGTGTCATCAGCGAACTTTGAGATATAATTATTTAGTTCAACATCGATGTCATTTATATAGATTAGAAACAAAATTGGCCCCAGGACCGATCCCTGAGGCACTCCACTATAAACAGGCTCCCACTCAGATTCCACTCCATTTATCACTACTCTCTGCTTTCTGTTTGTCAGCCAGCTTTTTATCCAGGCATTAATATTTCCTTTAATGCCAAACATTTCCAATTTCTTCAATAATTTTCCATGAGGTATCTTATCGAATGCCTTTTGGAAATCTAAGTAAATTATGTCTAAAGATTTAGTAGTCGTTATGTGTAAATAGTTTATTATAAAATTCTATAAAATTTGTTAAGCATGACTTACTGGATATAAAGCCATGTTGGCTTTCTCTTATTAATTTGTTTGACTCCAGATAATCTACTATCTTGTCTCTCAGAATTGTTTCCATAAGAGAGAGAGAGAGAGAGAGAGAGAGAGAGAGAGAGAGAGAGAGAGAGAGAGAGAGAGAGAGAGAGAGAGAGAGAGAAGAGAGAGTAGTAACGATTATTAATGCTATTTACTTAATTTTGTTTAACCCTACTGTACCAGAGGGTATTACCATAAATGTACCCTCCAGTACCAAGCAATTTGGCCAAAATGGCTTCAGAGTCGAGAGAGAACACCCTTCCATCTCAAAAGATGGATGAATACTGCCTCTCCTAGCCTGTGGGAGCTTTGAAGTAATAGGGTTGGCGAGAATGGGCTCCAGTTCATGTAAGATTGCAAACATCAAAGTAAGGAGGGAACGAAGAAAGCCAAGTTTACCCGAGCACCCCATGACCTCGGGAACTTCCCGGACTCTATGGGACACGGGACATCTAGGACAGTCACCCCAGTTAAAGGGAAATCCTGATGTCCTATCACGGCCGCGGTTTCAAAACACACCCGCCAATCACCAGCCACCATTTGTCCAGACCCCGGATTTGCAGTATAACAAAGGAATGTTTATGCAAGTAAAACACCAAAGGCCTGAATGCTACCGGAACAAATGGAACTAAGGAGGCCTATAAATTATGATGGGCCTGGAGAACCATCTAACATAATAGTAGGAGACAGTATAGGTGAATTATTACCAAGTTGGCCAAAGAGCTTCAATTATGAAGTAATCAGTATAATCATTATCACATGTATACTAGGCTACGTAACGAACACCTGAGTGTTAAATAAAATAGCTATTGTATGTATGTACCTAATAATAATTTCCATGTATGTATTAGTTAAGTATTAATCATCACAAACTTGATCACAACGTATTACAATATCCTTTTTACCTTGAATTCCTATAAGCAAGAGGCAAGAATTAAGTCAAACATAGCCTAAACGAAATATAGGAAAAGTAAGCAAACAACCACTGGGGTAATTTTCTTAACTCTGAATAAGAAAGGGGCATCTAACAGCAGTGGAACAATTGTCTTGCCTTCACCCCTGCCCTGAGAGCTCGCCGAACCTGCTGTGTGCCTTCTGAAGTCCGGATCATGAAGTCCTGATTGTGAGAAGCAGTTCATCCTGAAGTGCTGCCCTGTGGACCTTCATCCTTCCTGAAGTGCTGCCCTGTGGACCTACGTTCAACGTCGGCCAGACTTTCTCTCAGCTCTCTAACCTCCTTCATTACCCTAAGTGTTTCTGAGTATCTTACGTTGTGATTATTTATGTGAAGGTAAGGTTAAAGTATGTGAATATTACAGTGCTTAATTATCTAGAGATCTGTGTCCAAGATCCTTATCCATTGCGTATGTGTTAATCTCTCAGAGTTTGTAGTAATTGTTATCTAGATCTGTGCTTAAGATCTAATGGTGGGTTCACACATTCACGTATATTGCTCCCGTCAGCTCCCGTCTGTTGTAAACGAAGGTATATTGGTAGTTGGCAACCGATTACGTAAAACGTAATGGCATAATACGCAAAACTTTAATGAAATTACGGCCAGTCGGGGGGGTACTCTCGCATGGCGCGAGTAGAAACGAGTAGCCCACGTGGGTCGGGAATGTTGTGGGTGCGGCCAAGGCCGCGCGGTTGCTGATTCGAGTCGAATCAGGAACGTGGCTCGCCCTCACGTATGTCAAAAGACGGGGAAACTTACGACCGACCAGGCCACCACGGTCGTCTGACCAGAGCATCCTCGTCGGACGTAGCAGCGACCACGTGAGACGAGAGCTGCTCTCGTCAAATCGTAGAAAGTTCCAGTCGAACGTGGAAGTATACGTTAGTTAGGCCGCATCTGGCAGAACCGCCGCACTGCGGGTTGGCGGGAAGACGCGGCATCGTTGTACGAGGGGACAACGGGACCAGCGAGGGACCCTCCAGTCACACCTCACCACACCGGAGCAGCAACCAACAAGCCAACCCTGCCACCCTCTGCACCCTGCCGAAAACAAATCGTAGCAGCGAAACGACTGCACCTATGGCTTTCATATTTTTACCACATGTACCTTACCCTTTAGGCTACCCACCACAAAAATCCCAAATCCCTCCTCCCACCCACTCGCTGACTGTCGGTCCCGTCAGAAGGAAAAAAAAGGAAAATCTGTGGCGGCGAAACGACTGCACCAATCGGTTCCATATTTGTGTGACAAGTCTCTTACCCTTCTGCCTTCCCCCCACCACACCCCCAACCTCCTCCCACCACCCACTTCTAGCGTATCTGTACGAAGAAAAGGAAAAAAAAAAGGAAAATCTGTGGCGGCGAAACGACTGCACCAATCGGTTCCATATTTGTGTGACAAGTCTCTTACCCTTCTGCCTTCCCCCCACCACACCCCCAACCTCCTCCCACCACCCACTTCTAGCGTATCCGTACGAAGGAAAGGAAAAAAAAGGAAAATCCGTGGTGGCGAAACTACCTCACCAATCGGCTTCATATGTGTAACACAAGTCAATTACCCTTCTACCTTCCCCCAACCAACCCCAAAACCACCCTCCCACCCATACATTCCGATACCATAAAAGTCTCTGTAGTCTATAGTGTCTTTTCAGCTACTTTCGGGACCATCGGGGACCTGATTTCTGGCGAGGGGAGTGTTTTTTTTTACCATTTCTCTCCCAACTTAATAGATTTAGCCAAAAAAAAAAAAAAATATGGCACTGGCAGAAGCACACCGTCAAAATTGGCTGGCACTCAGCGGGTTACTCCTCCAGGATGAATTCCTCGATGTTACTCCTCCAGGATGAATTCCTCGATGTTGTTCATGGTGCCGATGAAGGACTGGGAATGGGAATGGTGTGGCCATTCCTGCCCTTTTGTAGTTCCCAGATTCCAACCCAGACCTACGTGGTTGACAAAGACTGTCTTTGTCTGTGTTTGGTCAGACGGGGTGTGCCTACGATTGGCCAGAACCGGTCCAGGTACGACCTAACAAATCCCAAGACATGCGGCCTCATCTACGCCGTCTACGCCGGTCTTGAGGGGGCGTGGCATGGGCGTGGCCTGTGTTCCCGCAAATCGTGCAGCCCATGAGGTCAAACGGGGCTATGCTTACGCACGTCGCAAACACGTACGTAGTTCAATACGACTCCATTACGTCTGACGTAACACTGGCCCCGTTACGCTACGTCTGTCGGTAAGTGCAATAGACGTGGAAGAACGGGCGTTCAACGGCAGAAACTACTCGCGTCTTTACATAAATTGGCGATACGCCGGACGGGAGCAATATACGTGAATGTGTGAACCCACCATAAGAGTTCAATTTTGATATTTTCTTCCTAGAACGTACTACGCATACGTTACATACTTTTGTTCATTAAAAGCACTTAGCCAAATACTCACAGATCTTCCTTGTATATGTCCAATTCTATTATGAATGTTACAAGTTGAAGTCGAAGTGTATAACGTGTAATTATTCCCTTCTTTAAATAAGAACCTGTTACCTAGAACCTACACTCAATTTCATATTTTGTTTATCTCAGTTCCCCCTCGTTGTGAAGATTTTTTATTAATTATTATATATACTTTCTTCCCGAGATTCTAAATCTACGCTCGTTAGTTTAAGCGTTATTTCCATTATTGTATGAACCGTATTTATGTTCATTTGATTATTGATGTAGATAATTTTGTTTCTTATCGTCTAGGAATTCTAGTCTTGCATAGGACGATTATCTAATTATTCATCAATCCGAATACACCGCTTATTGTGTGAATTCTTTACCAGACTCTGTTAACTCGTTCAGATATCTTATTATACCTTTTCGGGTATTCATTTAGTACAACTTTGTCGTGTACGCCATTTTACTTATAATTAATATCGTATTTATTTATTCGTATGCGCTGATTTTATATAAAGCGTTCTTCAGTATTGTTTAACTACGCTAGTTCTGTTAAAACTCTTTCACGCTCATATGACGCAGAGGTTGCCAGATTAGCAATAAGAAATAGAGTTCTCTCACCCTTATAATTACCTCTCCAAAATTAGTGTTCTGCCCACAGCTAACTCAAAGACAACTGCAGAGGTTGAAGTAACTAAACTAAAGGTTTCTAAATACCCCTGATGGTAACAAAGGCTTTAAAGTATCCCCAATAGGCTCAAAATCGCGTCATATGTCGGAGAGGGTTAACTGTACTTTTTATCCATTTTCGCTTAAGAGATATTGATCCTTGATTTATTCATAATCATAAAGAGTAAATATTACATCTGAATTCCTCGACCCGATTTAATATTATTGCATATATTGATTGAAGAGACATACGTTCAGATCATATTTTTATCAGAAGTAAGTTAATAACAAGTTGAATTGTAAAATTAATTACGCATATCATTCCCCATAATTTCAACTTCTTCTTCCAAGTATTAAGTTCATAGTCGCACTAATAGTAAATAAAATTCCCAAGACCGCAGTAACTAGAATGACCTGAGCTATTTACCTGGGGCCGGATACACAAAGATTTCATGGGCGATTTATGGCGCCATATCTCCCAACTGCTGCCTTATGTCCTTGTGAGGCCATACTCAAAGCTTAACATGGGGGCAGCCATCTTGAAAAACATGGCCGACTGCCGCCTTAGCTTATGGACACCTCCGTGGGGTGTTCTAAGTCGCTAAGGTGGAATCTAAACTAAGCAACTTCGCCAATGGAGGAACAGTCAACAAGGCAGTACCTATAAACTGAACTGGGAGGAAGCCGATACCAAGGCGTTGCTGGAGTAGGAATGCTTGACAACTGCAGAGTCGCAGAAAGCAGACGACGACCCTGCAACAACAACAACCATTTCGTTGCGTTTTTGATGGTTGTGGTACTTACTACTTGGATATATACTGTTCACCCGACTTTCTATCATGGAGCTAGTGGCAGCCTACCTCTTTCGTCTTAATTTAAGACGTGACAGAAGGTATAGAGACGGTAGAGACCCACTCGACCCTTTCTATGTTAGCGATGCACACTTGCTGAGATATTACAAATTTCCTCGGCATAAATTAATTGCTTTATGTCATGAAATGGACCCACTTCTTGCTAGGCGGACAAGAAGAGGCCATGCCATTCCCACACATACTCAAGTGTTAGTGACTCTGAGATTCTTAGCAAGTCCGTTGAATTTGTGCACATGCAGTATTTAAATTACTGGTACAGTACTTTGCTTAATTAGGCCTAGGCCTATTTTGAATACAGTATTTATTAATAGGTTACAGTTCTTACAATTATTTTTAATGTGATTTGCAGTGATTATAGGCCTAGGCCTATGCCTGGAGCCAAGGTCATATTGATCTTTAAAACAATTGCATCCAAAAATGGGAGACTTTGAATTACCATAGGCTAGTTGAATTTTAGCCTAACTTCTAACAGGCCTAATTTACAAGTATTTTTGCATGGTTTGAGAAGTCAGCATCTTTAATTATAGTGTAAAAGGTACTGGTAACACAGTACAGTACACTGTTCATGTTTGCCTAATAAGTTTCCTTGGAAAGATAAATCTTAAAGTGTAGCCTAATTTGGATCTAATTTATATCATTAGGTAGGCCTACACATATTAAAGAATATAACCTAATGCCCCAACAGTCCCATCCACCAGAGGCTAATTTTGTTTTATGGTACCGGTAGCCTCTTATCTTATTAAGCCCCTTACTGTTAAAATAGATGCTGATTTCAATACAACCCATCCTGTATCCAAAGGCAAAAAATATTGTATAGGCCTATTACCGGTATCTCTGAAAATGTCTTACATCTGAGTGTTTTAAGATTGTTGGATAATGGGAGAAATAACATTTTCCGGGGATTGTGACTAATTTAAACTACTGTATAATGATGAAAACTACCTAAAACCAAAGGGAAAAACCATGGGAAAATTAATGGTAGTTTCGGTTATATTTTCCCACAACCCTATTAACGTCATCTAGTGTCATCCCGTTTGTAAGGGTTAATGTTCATTGCTTTTGACAAAATCAAACCCTAAATTAAAACACTGTTTTGTGAATATTTTCTTAAACTCACAATATATGTGGAATAGCCTAGGCTATGTAATAATAAAACAACTAAGTTCTCATATAGTACCGGTACCAGTAGTGAAAGAAGCTTGAACATAGTGGAACTGCTCGGTGTTATTATTATATTATTATGACATGCCAGTTAGGTATAGGCACGAGCATATGAAAGGTTACACCAATGCACATTTTTGAACAATTAGAACCCAAGCTTTGACTCCAATAATACAGTATTTTATATTTTTATTATCTCGCTTCCCTTCAGTACCGATATAAATGAGTGTGACGTCATTTATGCTTGCTTGTACATTATTTGTATATTTTAGACAGTAATCTTTCATTCCTTACATTAAAGTTAGCGTTTTCCTAATGCAAGTAGGCCTAATTCGCATTTACTTTCAGGTGATAGTGGCTACCCCTTGGAGCCGTTCCTCCTCACCCTATTCTCAAATCCCAGTACTCCAGCAGAGGAACGGTATAACCGAGGTCACACAAGCACCAGAGTGATCATTGAACAGACATTTGGGCTACTTAAATCTAGATTTAGATCCCTTCATCACTCTGGTGGCTCATTGCAATATGAACCCAAGAAATCTAGGTTGTTTATTCCTTTTTTAGTTACCGGTACCATTATTATTTTTGAGAGATGGGATTATAAGTTGGTGTCTTTACACTAAGCATCTATGTACAGTATGGTGGAGTAAGAATATAGTTAAAATATATTATTTTCCATGAAGCTTTCATTTGATTTGAATGTAGGCTATGACTATAGGTTAATCTTCTAAATCATTAATGCGTTATATCCACATTATGATTTTGAGCATTTCTATTGTCTTCATAATGTTTGGTTCCTGTTTAGATTTCTTAGTTTTGCATTTTCATTTCGACATGTTTATGAAGCCAATACAACATGTCATTGTCATTCAAATGTTATCCTGTTTTCAAAGTTCTATAAGATATTTTTTGTATATTTATATTAGGTTATTGTATAGAAGAGGCTATTTTACTACCGTATCTCATGTATTTAACAAAATATAATCACAACTTCGTACATACAAAGGTAGATAATATCACAGCCATCTTATTGTATAATATATATCCTTTGTAGAACACATCGCGATAATGCAGATACTTTTTTTTTATGCTTACAGTAGGCTATTATAGAACTAATTAACATTCTTCATAATAAAAGACAGGAAATAAAATTGTTTACCTTCATACCCTACCATAGGAATTTGATTCTACCTACCGTACATCTACTCTACCAGTACGAGTATAAGATAAGAAACTATTATCAAAGAGTGGGATACGTTATTCTCAAAAGTATGATAGCTGCTTGAAAACTACAATACAGTACCTGTATGTATGAGAGTAGCTGTATGCAAGGCATAATAAGTAAATGTATCTTGAATTTATCCTACTCATTCTTCACATATTCAACATTGGACTTGGCATAACACATTTTTTTTGTCAAAATAATTATAAAATTGTAATACTAGGCCTATACTATATATTGCAAATAATCAGTCATGAATGTAAACAAAGCATTCCGTCGACTTGACCTCCTTGTTTTGAAGGAGGCAGCACTTGATTCACCCAATAAATGGCGAGCGTTACTCCTCAAAATAAAGTAACGGCAACCTGTTTTTGCCCCCTTACAGATCAATATAGCCTATGAGGATGACAATAAATCGAGGGGGGGGGGGGGGCAGCGTCCCCCCTTAAGTTCCTCAACAAATCATGTAGGCTATCCAGTTTAGCCTACCCCACAATTTCTCATACCTACTGTAAAAGTGCGATTCACCCAATAAATAGCACCATGGTAAATCTACAGTTATACTACCCCTCCCCCACCTCTCCCCTTCAAAACACTCCTTTTAGCGTGTTTTTGGATGGTTCAGCAGACGCGGAAACTGGAAAAAAACTTATTTTGATAAAACATTTATCAGCAACCAGATACGAGTTTCTCAGGTAATGTGTTGTTGTTTTTATTTGATATACAGTGTTATTTAATACCGAGGACCGTCGCATTTTAGAGTTTTTAACATTAGCCTAACCTAACCGAAAACTAACCTGTCTCACGACCGGTCTAAACCCAGCTCACGTTCCCTGTTTATGGGTTCGCGAAGGTTTGTAATACTTCAATGTATCTATTTCAAGTCAAATATACAATTCCGCGCATCATCAAACCATACTAAGTCTGCTACTAATAATATTAACCCATTAGTACCAACAGAATAGCTACAAAATATGGGTAGTATAACTAGATTTATCATGAAACACAATAGAACACTAGGCTAGCCTAGGTCCTATAGGCTAGGCCTATTCCTTGAACAAATTTAAAGAACACTTGGTAAATAGGCCTAAGGCAGTGTATATACTAGCCTAATATACATACATAGGTGTAACACTACAGCCATGTGTGTTTTTCGTACAGGCTAGGCCTAGCCTAGACAATTTCTCGGAAATGGCTGCCAGTCTCGGGATTCGGGAATGCCCATCCTTTCATTGGAAATACTCAAGTAGGCCTAATTGATGTTCAATGAGGTTACAGGTTTGAGGATAGCATAATGACAACTTACCAGTTTTATTCCTTTCCTTTTTCGTTTTGGCTGCCGTTTTTTATCTCTGATCTGAAGTCCCTGAATTTTATTCTACAGAAAAAAGCTAGGCTAGCCTAGCCGAAAAAGAAAAATAGCCTAGGCTTAGGCCTAGCCTACATTGTATAACTCCACGATTCGATCTATAAAATCGTAACACATAATTATGAGTAGCCGAAATTAAGTACGGTAGTACCTAGCCTAGCTGTGGTGTCAATAATTATATTGAAATAGGTCTAGGCGTCACTAGAATAAACCCTGGCTTAAATATGCAGGCCCTGCACTAGTTTCTGGCCTTACAATTGTGCTTATATCTTGTGCACTTCAACATAGCATAGCTAAATGGGGCTCCTTCAATCGTGTCTGTGCACTTATTAAACATTTCCATTCATTAAAAAAACTAATTACTAGCCTAACCTATAGGCTAGTTATCGTTATTAATGGGATGAATAGAGGTGCAGCTTTCCGTATGCCTAGGCCTATATTTTAAGCGATGATATGCCCAGCCTCAGCCTAGGCTAGACTTGTGAATTTGAGCTAGCCTATTCTTATAAAACTAATTACTAGCCTATAGTAATCGTGATTAATGGGATGGATAGAGGTGCAGCTAGGTTAGCCTAGCAGAAAAAAGAACAATGGGCCTAGGCCTAGGCTATATTGTAAACTCCAAGACTCGAATCTTTAAAATCGTCGGTATTTTTTAATGCAAGAATAATAAGTCCGTATGATTGGTGGAGCGAAATATTGTGCGAATAAGGCGATATATCGCCTTAGCGACTTACGAACAACATAAGACGTTTTGAAAAATCTTTGTGTATGGGAGATTTCGCCATAAGCTATGGCACCATATCCTGTCTGTCACGGGATCGTGCCTGAGATATATATAGCTAGACATATTAGAGAGTCGAGGGGGGTGCGGGGAGAGTATAGAGAGAGAGAGAAGAGGGGGTGGGGACGTGCGGTCAGTAACTTTGGTCAAGAAGGTTCTCGGACCTTCGAGAAGGTTCGAGAAGGTCCTAGATGTTCTTTCCTTTTCCCGCCAATTCTCCAAGCATACGCTTGTTCCAAACCGAGGGTATAAATAAAGCAGGAGAGGGGAACGCAGTCCTTAGTCCCCCAGTTGGTGCCAGCGAGTGAAGTGCTTGTGAGTGTGGAGTGGCGACCAGGGTGACGCGGCACCCTCCTTCGACCATGTGTAAAGGTTAGTATACAGTGTTATTATATAAGTAATCTGATGTGCTAGACGCGGTCATTAATATGCGATAAGGGTAAATTCAAGGGAGGGTTAATTGTTTTGCCTGGTATATAGGACTCCGTTAGGCTAGTGGTATCAGATTAGTGACGGGTAATTTTAGGAGTGAGTTTGACTGAGTGTGGCTCAGTCAAGGCTCTAGTTAATTAAATTAGAGGGGTTAATTAAGTTAGTTAAACATTTGGATAGAAGGAGCGAGTGGTGTGTGAACGTAATCTCTGATTCATTTTCATCAATTTGTGTCTCTTATTCAATAAACCGTTTTAATAGAATGTTTGTTTAATTTATCATTGTTAATTGTTAAATAACAGTTTTCTAATAACATAGTCCCATCGCGTTAATAATTGAACAGCCTTTATATATCTATATAAATCTATATATATACACACCGTTAATCCTGTAAGCTGGCCGAACAACAAAATATACTGTATCGATCGGTATAAATATATTGGATAGGCGTGTCTTTGATTTGTATCCCGGGTAATTAATTAAGGAATATTTTCCTACGAGATCCTTTATCTTAGTGGCCCAATTTATATACAAATCAGGGAGGCGACATATTACAACTGGCGACCGTGATCAGGACCAGTTTCCGATGCGGATGTGTTAGATAAAAATAGATAGGCATAGGCTAGGATAGCATTGTTGTTGTGTTAGAAAGAAGGTGAGCCGTGGGGGAATTTTTCCCTCCCTCCTTCTTCTTCCACCCGCGTGGTCACTTCTGACCGTGGGCTTGGGTATATTTTAAACATCTTTTCTCATCGCTTGTGTATACAAATAATATTTATAGATTATACAATTTCGGCTATCGAGAAATAATTGTGTTCCATCAATTTTGTTTCGCTTGTATAATAATTGATCTCTGCTTGTTTTTTTTTTGTCGTTAAGAATTTCGTCCGTGTGATTTTTTTCTTTCGCCATTCGTGCGTCGTACGCAAGTGCTGCGATCGTCCGATTAAATGGAGGGAAGGGGATTGTAATCTAATTAATTGTTGTCGGTTTTCATATTTTTTTTTTTTGGTTCGAAATTCTTGCGCAGTTGCAGTTATAGGGGTCATTTTGTTTTGTAGGGCGTAAACATATTTTTATCCTTGTCTTATATCCGTTGTTCCTCTTTATCAATTCCTTCCTTTATTCCTCCCTCACATAACTCGTTCCAGGGGTAACGGAACCGTGCTATCTTAACTTTCTTTTGTCGTTCGTTGTTCATCTCAAATTAGGCTGATAGGATAGGGCTGGCTATTTGTTTTGTTCCTTTCGGTGCTATTTGATTAGGCAGATAGGATAGGACTTGCTTTTCCTGGTTCCTTTCACTCTTCGAGGGTACAATGGCGTCAATAAAAACCATCTACGAGGAAGCTGTAGAGCTAGGCCTCACTGAGGAGAACCGAGAAGGCTACATAGATAGTAGAAAGGCTGAGGAGGAAGAAAAGAGGGAGAGGGAGAGGGAGAAACGAGCACAGGATAGGGAGGAGGCTAAGGCAGCGAGGGAACACGAGGTGGCTATGGCTGAGAGGGCTAGGGAGACTCACAGGGAAAAGGCGGCTGAGGCAGAGAGAGAGCATCAAAGGAAGCTCGATCTTGTTAAGGCTAAACCAGGGGATACGGGGGTCAACGGTCATGTGGATGCTCCAAAGGGGTTGCCACGCTTCAAGCAGCCCATGTATAAGGTGGGTGATGATATAGAACCTTTCATAAGGAGGTTCGAAAGAACCGCAACGGCATATGCTCTTGACGAGACAGCCAAGGAAATACAATTCCTTTCACTTTTTGAGGGCCCGGCGCTCACACTGTTGAATCGCTTAGGGTCCGACAAGTCCGGTTATGGTGATATGAAGGCTGCTTTGGTCGAGGCATACGGTCTCACGGCACAGGCTGCCCGGCGGCAATTCGTATCTGCTAGGTTAGCTGAAAAGGAAACCGCTACCCAGTTCCTGGCTAGGCTTGAGGGTTATCTGGATGTCTGGGTAAACAAGGATAAGACTCCTGACAGTAGGGATGGGTTACGTGATCTCTTCCTGCGAACGCAGTTTGAGCTGTCGGCTCCGAATGACCTCGTGGCCCAGTTCAAACTGAGCAAGGTTACCTCGGCTAAGAGTATGGCGGCTGAGGCAGACGCATAATTTGAGGCCCACGGGTACCAGCGGCAGAGAATGTTGAACGAGGGCGGTAACAAAGGCAAAGGCAACCCTGACCCGGGCCCCAAACAGGCCCAAGCAGGGGCACACGGGAAATGGAAGGGTCAGGGACCTCACAAGCCGAAATATTACTCCAACTTAAAGGGTCAAAAGGGTCAACGATGGTCTGGAGATAACCGTCAACAAAGTTCGGCCGCTGCTTCTCAGACTGAACAGGCAGACAGCAAGAATGGGGTGCTGACTAAATCACAAGGCACGTCCCACGACTTGTGACTTATAGCAGGGGGTGCTGGGATGGGAAAACAAAACACAGGGTTCCTAGTGCAGCCAGGTAGAGTAGGCGGGGTATCTGTAGAGGCACTTAGAGACAATGGGTCGTCTGGGTGTATCGTGCGGGACACTCTGGTCAAGCACCACCAATTCACGGGGCGAGGAATCAACGTTCGCATGATCGATGGTTCCACCACCACAGTTCCCGAGGCGAGGGTGGAAATTGAATATCCGTTTCTTTCTGGTAGCATCACATCAGCCGTAATGCATGATCCAATTTATGACTTGATAGTGGGGAACGTCCGGGGTGCCAAGTACGGACCCACGAGCGAGATAGCCACCCAGACAGGGGCCGCAGCAGTCACTAGGGGCGTAGCCAAGGCACGGAAAGACCCGAAGCCGCTGGCGGTCACGACTTCCTCAGAGCTCGCGGAGAGTCAGGATGTTGTCCATGAGCAGCAGCAAGACGCATCCTTGGCAAGTGTTAGGGCAAAGCTTGGTGAGGCTGTCGTTGAAGGTGATAAGGGGCGTAAGTCGTGGATTGCAGAGAAGGGAGGTCGGATCTACCGTGTAGTGCAGTACCCTCACTCTGAGGAGCAGTGGCAGTTTGTGGTTCCCTTGAAGTATAGGACAGCCATCCTCAGGATGGGCCATGAGGGTAGCCTTGGAGGTCACATGGGTAGGCAGAAGATGCAGGATAGGGTTCAGGCGCAGTTTTATTGGCCTGGGATCTTGAGCGACGTCCGCAGATGGATTTGCTCCTGTGACGTGTGCCAGAAGACCTGCGACCGAGGTCGAGTCAAGCCCGCACCGTTGAGTCTGTTGCCTGTCATCACAACACCCTTTGAGCAGTTAGGGGTGGACATTGTGGGTCAAATTCACTGGGCCAGTGATGGGTCCCGATTCATCCTCACGCTAGTCGATTTCGGAACGAGGTGGCCAGAGGCGGTCGCTCTGAAGAATATCGAGACTACAACTGTTGCCGAGGCAATGTTGGAGGTCTTCTGTCGAGTAGGGATCCCCAAGCAAATACTGTCTGACAGAGGGACGCAGTTCACCTCTGCAATGATGGGGGAAGTACTCAGGCTGCTGTCTGTGAAGGGTCTGAAGACGACACAAAGGAGTACAAAGGAAATCAAGCAACAACAGATCTAGTGACCCTTCTAGGTTGCTTGTCCTCCAAAACACTGAGGTACAAGTGTCCAAACAGTGGTTTAGAGTGGGTAAGGGAACATTGGAAAGGGAATTACTGCCCTGAAACTAATGTCCGTGGCAGGATTAGGAAGTTAGTAGGGGACAGATGGGTTAGTAACTGAGGGGGGGATAAAATAAAGTTATTCATTTACAAACGCAGTCAGTCGTGGGTTTGATGCGAGATATTTGTCTAGGCGGAGTTTAAATGAATCAACGGTGATGCAGTCTATAACGTTTCGGGGAAGCCCATTCCACAAGTTGACAACTCGATTGAAGAAGAAATTCTTAGATTCGTGTGAGTTAAAAGATTTACCAATAATTTTGCAACCGTTTCCCCGCGTGTAATTAGATTGGTCGATAGTGAAGTACTTACTACAGTTCATATTGTCGATGCCTTTGATGATTTTGAACACTTGAATTAAGTCACCTCTTAATCTGCGCTGGGTTAAAGGAAATAGATTTAATTCTCTAAGACGCTCTTCGTATGGTTTGTTCTTTAGGCTAGGTATCATTTTGGTAACTCTACGTTGAACTCGTTCTAACTTGTTTATATCTTTTTGGTAATAAGGGCACCAGGATTGAACGCAGTATTCCAGAAGAGGGCGGACTAAGGAATTGTAAAGGGTTAGGATAACTTCTTTGGATTTATGCTCAAATGACCTGCCTATAAAGCCAATTATTTTGTTTGCCTTCTTAACAACTTCTGAACATTGTTGACTCGGTTTTAGGTTACTCGATATTGTTACTCCCAGATCGGTTTCTCTGTTTACATTCTTAAGCTGAGTGCCATTCATCGAATAGTTTGCTTTCTCATTTAGGTATCCGATATGTAGTACTTTACATTTATCCGCATTGAAACTCATTTGCCAAATTTGGGCCCAACATGACAATTTATCTAGATTGTGTTGCATATCGTCAACTTGTTCTTTTGAGAGTACGCTATTTGCAATTTTTGTATCGTCAGCAAATTTTGAGATTGTACAGGTGAGACCCTCATCTATGTCGTTGATGTAAATTAGAAAGAGAATTGGTCCTAGTACCGATCCCTGGGGTACCCCGCTACTTACATTGGTCCATTTAGATGCCTTACCGTTTATGACTACTCTTTGCTTTCTGTCGCTGAGCCAATTTTCTATCCATTTCAACACACCGTCTTGTATTCCATGCGCTTTTAGTTTTAGCAGTAAACGTTTGTGGGGAACTTTGTCAAAGGCCTTTTGAAAATCAAGGTATATAATATCTACAGCTTTACTCTCATCGTAGAGGTTGAGGATATCGTGGAAGAAGTCTAAGAGGTTTGTTAAACAGGAACGTTTTTTACGAAAGCCGTGTTGAGTATCTTTAAGTATGTTATTTTCCTCTAAGTGATTTACGAGTCTGTCTCGTATGACCGTTTCTAGCATTTTACATACAACTGAGGTTAAGCTAATTGGACGATAGTTACTGGGTAGGGATTTGCTGCCTTTTTTGAATATCGGTGTTACGTTGGCTAGCTTCCACTGATCGGGCATAGTTCCAGACTGCAAGGATTTATTGAATAGTAATGTCAGTGGTTTGGAGAGCTCATCCTTAGCTTCCTTTAGAACTCTAGGCGAGATTGTATCAGGTCCAGGCGTTTTATTTACCTTGAGTTTATCTAAACAATTCAATACTTCTCTCTCTGTAACGGTGATATTGCTTAGAAAATCTGAATTATCAATCTGAATCGGCGATGGTCTAGGGATATCACTGAGGTCTTCTGTTGTAAAAACTGATGCAAAGAAGGTATTGAGGGCATTACTCATTTGTACTTCGTCTTTGGTGTATTCTCCATTTTCATCGACTAACGGTCCAACAGTTGAAGTAACTACTTTTTTCTTTCTGATATAACTATAGAATTCTTTCGGGTTTGTTTTACTTTGATTCGCAATATGTAACTCTAAGGTCTTTTTACTTTGCTTAATTAACTTTTTGGCTTTGCGTCGTAGCTCTACAAATTTCAGCCGTTCTTCGTCATTTTGTGAGGATTTTAATCTATCATTAGCAAATTTTTTAGCAAGCAGGCAGTTTGAAATATCTTTATTCCACCATTTGGGCTTATTATTATGGCCTGGACGCCGTATTTTTGATGGTATGCAGTCTTGCACTGCTTTTAGGTAAGTGGCTTCGAATAACTTCCAAGATGTATTTATGTCGTTATTGTGAATTAAAAAGCTCCAGTCAGTTTCTTTAAACATAGCTCTAAGTTTATGGAAGTTTGCTTTCTTGAAATTAGGGACTTTTTCGATGCTACTATTTGGTTCGTTACTAGTAAACTTTAAAGTGAAAGTTATCGTACGATGGTCGCTGTTACTGAATTCATCACCAACATTCAAATTCTCTATTAATTCTTCTTTTGTTGCAAGTACAATGTCAAGAACGTTATTACCACGGGTTGGCGTTCGAACAAATTGATAAAGCGAACTCTCTTGCAAGTTCGTATACAAGTCATGTCCGGAGTATGAAGTAAGAGTATCGCCCCACTTGGTCACAGGTAAATTAAAGTCGCCAAAAATTACTGTATCTTGTGAGTTACTTACATCTGCAATTTGTTCGTAAATTTCTCGGTCAGTTTGCACTGATTGAGCTGGAGGTCTGTATATTAATGCAAGTATTATTTTTGTACCTTTATTATTCTTTATTAGCACAAAAGATGCGTCGACGTTCACAATTTGAGGTTTTGACAAGAGGGTAGGGTTAAGACTTTCTTTGATATAAAGTAAAACGCCACCTCCATTTCGATTTATTCGGCTTTTCTCAAACATTACATAACCGGGAAGTGAATACTCTGCTAAAAAGTCTCTATCTTCTGTATTGAGCCAAGATTCTGTTATGCCAATCACATCATAATTTTCTGTAAACACTAGCTCCTCTAAATCTGAAAATTTATTGCGTATGCTACGAGCGTTTGCATAGAACACCTTTAAATTTGTTATTTTAGAACTCACGGAACGCTCTTTAATAATATTTTTGGTTCTTGTCGGATCTACATTTATGTTCATGGCTGTCCTCGGTCCTCGCTGTCTTCGGTCCTTATCGCTGGTGGTCCTCGGTTGCCTCTGTTTTTTTCTTGGCGTTGGATGATTTATGTCACTGCTGCTTCTTCTCGGATGGCGTTTTTTGATCCATGGCTGCGGACTGCTTCGTGTAGGAGACGACCCATGCGTGCTGAACCCACAGGGTTTAGATGAGTGCCATCCATGCGGAACAGAGTAGGCTGGTTGTAGAAGTGGTCCCAGAGGTTGATGAATTCAACTTCTTCCCTCAGACACAAATATTTTAGTCGGCTATTTGTGCTGAAGGCCTTGTCGTAGAATTTGTCAGGTGCGTAGATCTTGGGGAGAATGCCTGAGATGATGATATTCCTTGACTTGTTTTTGTAGTGCTGGATCATCTTGCGATATTCCTCCATCAACTCTTCGGATCTGGTGCGCATGACGTCATTTGAACCAGCATGGATGACAAAAAGGGTATTTTCATTTGCATCCTTTAAATACCATACCACCATACCACCATACCACCCACAATGTAACGGGCTGGTCGAGCGTTTCAACGGGACACTCAAGAAGATGCTGCGGCGGATGACAGCCGACCAACCAAAGGAGTGGCCTAGGTTCATTGCTCCGTTGCTCTTTGCATACCGGGAGGCTCCCCAGAGTTCGCTGAAGTTCTCTCCTTTCGAGCTTGTGTATGGTAGGACAGTCCGGGGTCCATTGCAGGTGTTGCGAGAGCTTTGGGACGGTGACGAGCCCAGCGAGGAAGTGAAGACCACTTACACCTATGTTCTCGATCTGGCTGAAAGGTTGAAGTCAACATGTGAACTAGCCAAAGGCGAGAGAGGTGTAGAAGTCTTACTTCGATAAGAAGGCGAAGGTGCGCAGATTGGAGCCAGGTAGCAAGTGCTTGCTCCTTCTGCCCACTGCTCATAACAAACTGCTGGCCCAATGGAAGGGTCCATATACGGTCATAGACAGAATGTCGGATGTAAACTACATTGTTCAGGTCGGGAATCACAAGAAGAGATTCCACATCAACATGCTTAAGGAGTACCACACGAGAGAAGTGAGTGGAGCTGCGATGATGGAAGGCTCGTGGAGGCGGCAGGTTGCTACTCCCGAGATAGCGGAAGCCATAGATCTAGTGAGGGGCCACTATACTAGTGGGGAGGGTCATATCACAGCAGCAGCGGCAGTAATCTCCGAAGTTGATGGTGATGGTCCCGAGACAGTCCAGCTAGGACAAGAGGAAGGTCTCTCACAGGTTCGTCGGGGCGCTGAGTTGTCAAGTCATGAGGGGTGGGAATTGGATTCGCTCCTTGGTAAGTACAGGGGCCTTTTTTTCGGATAGGCCCGGAATCGCACGAGTCGAGAGTCACGCAATCGAGCTGACCAGTTCGGTTCCGGTACGAGTAAAGCCGTATCCCATTCCGCTCCGTCTGCACGACCAAGTCCAGAAGGAGATCAGGGAAATGGAGTTAGCAGGTATCATCGAGAAATCCTCTTCTCAATATTGTAGTCCGATGGTGGTTGTCAAGAAGAAGGAGGGCGGTGTACGCATCTGTGGGAATTACCGTCGGCTGAATGCTTTGACAAGGGTTGATGCGGAGCCTATGTGCGACCTCCGTGCCATCTTTGCCAGGCTTGCAGGTTCAACGATCTTTTCCAAACTAGATCTCACCAAGGGGTTCTTCCAGATACCTCTGGATCCAGCTAGCCGCAAGATCACCGCTTTTGGTACGCCAGACGGGCTGTACCAGTACACTGTGTTGCCTTTCGGTCTTATGAATTCGCCGGCGGTGTTTAACCGTATGATGCGTCAGGTCCTGCGAGACATACCTGGTGTGGAGGTCTTCGTTGATGATGTTCTTGTTCACTCACAGTCTTTCAGAGAGCATATGTCAATTCTGGAGAAGGTTTTGTCTAGGTTGCAGGAGTACAACTTGAAGGTGAAACCTAGCAAGTGTGAAGTGGGCCAGAAACGGGTGCACTACCTAGGACATGTGGTTGGGGATGGTCAATGCAGCTGTCAGGGTGATAACATCTCTAAGATTCGCGATGCTCCTAGGCCCACTACAAAGAAGCAGGTTCGGTCATTCTTGGGACTTGCCGGCTACTACAGGGAGTTCATTCCACATTTTGCTGCGTTGGCTACTCCGTTGTACGACTTACTAAAGAAGCATGCTCAAAACAGAGTTCCGTGGGGTACGGAACAGCAAGAGGCTTTCAACGCACTAAAGACTCAACTCTGCAAGGAACCTATCCTGAAGTTGGCAGACTTCAAGAAACCATTCATTCTAAGGACTGATGCTTCACAGGATGCAGTGGGGGCGGTCCTGATGCAGGAGGAAGATGGAGAGTTATTCCCCGTTGCATACCACAGTAGGCGACTCAAGGGAGCTGAGCTGAATTACAGCACGGTGGAGCTGGAATTGTTGGCGGTGGTCGAAGGGGTCAAGAAATACTACTTCTATTTGTTCGGAGGGGAGTTCACGCTCGAGACTGATCATATGCCTCTGACAAGCCTCAAGACCTCGAGGAATGCCAATTCCAGACTCATGAGGTGGACGCTTTTCCTGCAGCAGTTCAGCTTCGTTGTAAGGTACATTAAGGGTAGTAACAATGTCGGTGCTGATTGGTTGTCACGGTTGACTAATGATGCAGAGGATCGGGAGTAAGTAGCTTGTAGGTGCATATGAGAGGGTTGGGATTTTTTTTTAGAACAATGATCTGCCGCCCACTTATATTACAGGAATGAGTTGTCCAGGCGAGCTGGCGAGACGCGACGCTGAGCAGACCAAGAATCAGACCAAGCAGCTACAACCAAGGATCCCCACATCAAATCCCGGATAACCGGGAAAATCACCGTATTCAGATAAGACATTACTACTCCCATTTACCCACGAATATCCCAAGTACACCATGTATTCAGACATCTCGTCACATAACCGTAGCTCAGCTAGTTTGTCATTGTAAATGAGTGGGTTTGCCACTAGAGTTAAACCTCACTAGGTGCATTGCCACCAGGACCTTGTCGCTGGCCAAAAATGCGAACTCAGGAGTTTTCCCCTTTCAGTGTAAGTTTAACGTAAATGTAGAGGGGTTTTTCTACTCAAGGGGGACCATTGCATGCGCCAGTGATTGTTAGACTCACACTACAGTATGGAAGACACTGTGAATGACGCTAGGTGATTTTAACAGAGTAAAATCAATTTTAGTGGGGAGGGATGTCACAGGATCGTGCCTGAGATATATATAGCTAGACATATTAGAGAGTCGAGGGGGGTGCGGGGAAAGTATAGAGAGAGAGAAGAGGGGGTGGGGACGTGCGGTCAGTAACTTTGGTCAAGAAGGTTCTCGGACCTTCGAGAAGGTTCGAGAAGGTCCTAGATGTTCTTTCCTTTTCCCGCCAATTCTCCAAGCATACGCTTGTTCCAAACCGAGGGTATAAATAAAGCAGGAGAGGGGAACGCAGTCCTTAGTCCCCCAGTTGGTGCCAGCGAGTGAAGTGCTTGTGAGTGTGGAGTGGCGACCAGGGTGACGCGGCACCCTCCTTCGACCATGTGTAAAGGTTAGTATATAGTGTTATTATATAAGTAATCTGATGTGCTAGACGCGGTCATTAATATGCGATAAGGGTAAATTCAAGGGAGGGTTAATTGTTTTGCCTGGTATATAGGACTCCGTTAGGCTAGTGGTATCAGATTAGTGACGGGTAATTTTAGGAGCGAGTTTGACTGAGTGTGGCTCAGTCAAGGCTCTAGTTAATTAAATTAGAGGGGTTAATTAAGTTAGTTAAACATTTGGATAGAAGGAGCGAGTGGTGTGTGAACGTAATCTCCGATTCATTTTCATCAATTTGTGTCTCTTATTCAATAAACCGTTTTAATAGAATGTTTGTTTAATTTATCATTGTTAATTGTTAAATAACAGTTTTCTAATAACATAGTCCCATCGCGTTAATAATTGAACAGCCTTTATATATCTATATAAATCTATATATATACACACCGTTAATCCTGTAAGCTGGCCGAACAACAAAATATACTGTATCGATCGGTATAAATATATTGGATAGGCGTGTCTTTGATTTGTATCCCGGGTGAATAATTAAGGAATATTTTCCTACGAGATCCTTTATCTTAGTGGCCCAATTTATATACAAATCAGGGAGGCGACTTATTACACTGTCCTTAGTGGAAGGTACCATAAGACCAGTAAGGCCTGCACCTAAGGTAGAGTATTGAGTATCCGGCCCCTGGTCATTAGCCACCCCTACCCGGGCTGATTTACCTGCCCACGAGTGACCCTCAAACCCCCCCCCCCCCCCCTGTGAGCGTTACTCGAACCAACCGTTCCTGTACTTGTTTAAAATCTCAACTCACCTAATTCTCTCCTATCCGGGGAAACTTGTCTTCTAAAGAATAAAAATACGTTAGACACTTGACTCACATATATATTATTATCAAGGGTTGATTCGATATGTTATGTGTTCTTTATAATTAATTGTATATTTCCTATTACCACTAAAATGCCCCAGAACAAGAAGCCCACCACAGAAGCCACGAGCGAACACCACACAGAAACACCTGAAAGATCCACAGAACGAAAGGACCAGCCATTTCAGACAGGCCCAAGCCCGCAGGGCTAAGCAGCTCCAGGCCACACCTACATACCTTTTCTAAACTGACCATTTTCCACACCTCACGTACACTACCCCCTCGTGTCCTACACTCCTAACTACAAAGATGATGAACAGGAATATACATTCATATTAAAAACACCCATGCCCTGTCCCGACGTTGAGCCAATGTCAACACATCCGACAGCCATAATTATATCTATGTATGTTCTTACATCCGAGAAGTAGATGTTATATATCTTAGAAGTTAAAACACCCACGCCTGTCCCTAGACCTCGTATATAATTTCCCATGACGAGTATAGATATATGTAACCCGTGCTCAGTCGCCCCCCTTGCATTGTTCCTCTAATAACTAAGTGTCTCTATAATATTAACTGCCACCAGTATTGATACGACATAGCGGCACTGTCCTTGTGTCGTATTGTGCCAAGTGCAGATCAACCAGGTTTCATCACCTTATTAGGACGACGACTATAATGTCGTCGTTCATCTATGTATTCAATCCTTAGGTTAAGTATCTTTATCCGCCATTGTGTTCACCTTTTTCCATTTACTTTTCCACAATTGTCATACGTCTTCAGCTTACCTCCTTCGTATCCACAGTCCACACTACGCCATATTACTTCGTGTCCTACACCCCATACCCGCCCGATTCTACCTATACGATGATGAACAAGAATATACATTCATATTAAAAACACCCATGCCCTGTTCCTACGTTGAGCCAATGCCAACACATCAGACAGCCATAATTATATCTATGTATGTTCTTACATCCGAGAAGTAGATGTTATATACCTTAGAAGTTAATACACCCATGCTGTAACGTAATCCTTACCCCAACCAGAGATTGTATAGATAACCTTTGTTACCAGTATCTATCATAGTACCTCGAAACAATAACGTAGTACCCCTACGAACTGCCGCTTTCCTTGGGTCTCTATTTCATAGAAAACGCAGTTCCCAGGGACACATAGACGTACACAAAAAGCGTGTCAAATAATAGGTCCATAACCCCTCGTATGTACGAGAAATAATACACCATGTCTTTCCTTACTTTATCCACAAGTCTCGCACACACCTACAGTTAACCTCCTTCTCCCCCACCGCCCCACAGTCCACATGATTCTATCTTTTCCAGACTCATATACCACCCCGTATTTGCATCCCCCAGTAGCATTTGACTAACGTACTTTCACTGTCTTTTCAAACTACAATATCAATTGTAGCCTAATGCCACCCCCACGCCCAGGGACCTTAGGGGCAAATTTCCCTGTAGCCCCTGAACTTCCCCCCCTCTCATTAAGACACCCGCGCTTCTCGACTCTTGTCCGACCTAGCCTCTCTCTCATACCTCTTGAAGATCCTTGAATTTTCCGTTGCTCACGCTCTCCAACCTTTTATATATATACTCCTATCCAGCCTACCTTCACTTAGTAGGCCAGAACAACATTAGAACTTTACTAACCCCTTGCATGCCATCTATTCTCTTACAACCCATTCACAACCCTACACCCCCTGGTCGTCGGTGCGAGGCTCGCCGCCTCGCCAGTAACTAATTTCTATTGCCATACTTCCAGATAAATGTGGCAGAGTTAACAACCAGTCTCCACCACATCCAGCAAGCCATGCAATTAACAGCCAACCGAGTACACCCAGCTAGCCAAGGCACCTTCGGTTTTGATATTAAGAACACCCACATCTGTCTCATAAACAGAGGGTTATTACAAACACTGGTGATATGGCAAGCCCCTAGCCACAGCCGCCGGACGACCATCCCAGAGGGAGAGCGCCCGGCTACCCCTTTTTACCCACCCGAGGAGGGAGACCCCACCCCAGCGGAGGTATACCTGACCCCTGTTTTGACTTCCGGGTCATTGCCAGGTAGCCTAGGAATTCTTCCTATCAATGAACTAACCATGCATGTCTAACTCACTTCTCTACACCCACAATAACCCATCCACCTGTTTTGCATACTCGGATAGTCAAATTAGCACCTCAGCTATGCAATAGAACAAAGACTAAGCAATATAAGAGAGACGCCCCTATCACAGCTGTCCCAGTCCTCCCCGCAAAGTAGATCCAGTCTCCCTTCCATAAATACTTCCAGTATAGCCAAAATAGTACCTTTTACTAAGGCTCAGTTATATCACAAATTGAAGGCTTCCTATAGCCATGTGCCACAACAGTAATCACCATCTTACCCAGTCCCCATATCTATTGAGAGCTCAAATAAGTCCATAAGACTCGAGATCCCCATTGTCTACAGGGTCCAGAACCGAGCCTATAAACCTAGCTCCCGCCCCCAGTTAAATCAGTTGAAAGTTAGACACCAACCAGTGGTCACTACCCTGAAATTAACCTCTAGCTCTGCCCTTGTGTTGTTCCTGAGTTGAGAGATTCCCGAGCCGGCAGACTCCATGGCAGAAGTTAAATAGAAGATCTGTCCATGTACAAGTCCTAACGTGCACCTTATAACCTTCACACAAATTCGTGGGTATATAAGTGTGTAGCCAGCAACGATCGTCAAGAGATCCGACTTGAGAACTTCCTACATTTTGGACCACCTGGACGGCCGAGGAACCAGTCGTTAGCCCCCAACATCACCGGAAGCAAGATAACCAGGACCAGATCTACAAATACTATTCAAGATTCATGTTGCTAGTACTAAGTGTTATAGTACTAGTTTGACACTCGCTTATTAACTTTCTATAAAGTGGCTATAACCTTGCCCAGTGTAACTCATATTTAACCATTCCATTTGGGACGTACTAAGCGTATCAGTGCTCATTAATTAACAGGCGACATTGACTCTCGTAATTACCTTATTCAGATATTAAAACTCTAGTGATATCTAACGTTCGCCCACTGATTTGTGTTCTACGTATTTCTGCCATAAGAATATAAAACTTAGATCAGTACCCCCATGAGGTTACTAGAGATTCCGTGTTCTACAAAATACGCGTGTCTAATCCTAACTGTGAGCTGCTACTTGGACACGCGACCAGCCAGTAAGAGATCAAATCAGTGAAATTGAATTACATGAATATATTGAGGTCTTCCAGTAAAATCAAACTTGCTAATTAAACCTGTGATCAGAAGAGTATACCTGAACGTTGGAAGTGGGAGACTAGGCTCCATCCAGATCCGCTAATGCTAGTAGTTCCCTTCTATTATTTGTTTTGTACAAGAATTATTATCTTTCCATGCTCTTTATTTACTTACTTCAATAAACGTGAACTTGTGTCGTGTTACCGTGTGTTTATTTTGTGTTCTCTATTCCTCATACCTTGTATTGTGCATGCAGCCTTATATACCCAGTCATTTAGAACTCACATTACCCAAGTTAAACTTGTAGAAAAACAGGGCATAACAACCACAATAGGTTATAATTTGTGTTCTTGATTCGAGACTGAATACTTATGCATTCCCTGTGTTGCTTACTGTTCCTTATAACAGTTAAGTTAACTCTCAGTCCTTATTTTGCTCGATACATTCGTGATCTCAACATTGAAATAATTATGCAACGCATTGAGAGATCAGGAGTATATGACAAGAAATAATAAATATATCAAACCTTCTGCCATTGAATAAATTATATGTGTACAAATTACATGCGTGTGTTTATTGAGTTTTGTAGCACCTGATTGAATACCTATTTCTGTGATTAAGAACGTGTTAAATGTGTTCCTGTTGAAGAAATTTACAGTCTATAAGTCCATACCTGGATTATAGTGCAGACTTGATAACGAGATATAAATATTATATCCCGGCATAACAAGCTTGGATATAAGCTGAGAAGTGTTGCCAAGGTCTAAGAGCAGTGCTCAAACATCGTGGTACACTTTAAGTATAAAATTTAATAGCAATAAACTCCATACCAGCAATGAGAATGTTCCAAATTTCAAGCGAGCAAATTTCCGTAAACTCGTAACACAATTTAACGAAGCCAATTGGAGTTTTCTAAACAATAATGAGATAAACCAATCATGGAACAATTTCACAGACATTTACACGAACGCGCAGTATGCGAGTGCATACCATAACAAAACAGAAGACCTGCACACAATAACAACCCTAAATGGTGGAATAGAGAAATAACTGAATGTCTACTTGCTAAAAGAATGCTCATGAGAGATTACAAACCTCCGATAACAATGACAATTTCAGGCCTTCAGAGATCTACGACGTAAATCCAAAAGGTTAATTAAACAAAGTAAAAATACTTTGGAGTTACATGTTGCTAATCAAACCAAGACTAATCCAAAAATTCTACAGTTACATCAAGAAGAAGAAAGTGGTGACTTCAACGATTGGACCCTTGGTAGATGAAAATGGAGATTTTACCAATGAAGATGCCAAAATGAGTAATACTCTCAACAACTTCTTTGCATCAGTCTTTACATCAGAAGACCTAAGTGACTTCCCTACAGTACCGCCAGTACAGACAAACAATTTGGAAGTTCTTAGAAATATCAGCATTACTGAGGCAGAGGTAGGGAGATGTTTAGATAACCTCAATTAAATCAAATCACCTGGACCCGATACGATTTCTCCTAGAGTTCTTAAAGAAGCTAAATGCGAGCTCTCCAAACACCTGACGCTGGTCTTTAAAATTCGGCCTGGGCACCCCAACAATCGCCACCTTCTGCAGTAGTGCAGCGCTAATAAAAAATGGCCATTCCTCTGATATTACTGAACCAAATTTAGTGACCTTACACATGTATATATTATTATCTATCGTCTAGACCGTAACTGAGCCCTTTGTTGAAATTCCACTCCCCAAATCGCAACCTTCTGCAGTAGTGTGACGCTTATAAAAAAACAAAAAAACAAAAATCTGTTATAACTGAACCAAATTAAATAACCTTACACATGTATATAAATGACCTATCCGGTTCCTCTAGACCGTAACGGAGCCCTTTTCTTAAATTTCGTTCTGGATGCCCCGCTAATCGGTACCTTCTGCAGTAGGTGAAAAATGTAATAGTCACCTGTTTGGAAATTGCTAAGGCATATTCCATAGAACGCCATATGCATAGACTCTCGCTTATTATTCAGGCTGTAAGAGGGAACTTTTAAAATACTTCGCCCTTGGCGGTTAACTGTAGGGCCCCTTCTACCGGAGTTGATGAACAATTAAATCGGATGTTTTTTGGGGTTTTTGCTTTTCCAATTGCATGCACATGCATTCTATACACTGTACTCTGTTCTATTCCTTGACCATATCGGAGTCCAATTACCAACTTTAGCCCAGGGCGCCTCAATCGCTACTGTCTCCCTTCTACAGGAGTGACGTATGAGATCGGATTTTGTTATGTGATTAATGAACCACATATATAAAGTACAAACATATACTTTCAATAAATAATTGGATCCAGCATGTCGGCCATGGCGCCCCACCCCAGGAGTGACGGAAAGAGAAAATAGTTATATTTTGGGGATGGTACAACATTTTTACTTGCACATGTATGTACATAAATAATCTCCTCATTTCTTAGACATAAATGGTTGGAGTCCTATTTTCAAATGTTGGTCAGGGCACCCCGCTGTTGGTTCCCATCTGACCGAGTGACAACAAATGTGATCCGATGTTAACCCCTTCTGTACCGGCGACGTCTTTTTAATTTAGTTCTAGCTACACTTATACGATTTTAACAAGCTTCGGAAAGATATACGGTAGCTAAAAGGATTAATTGAGATATTGTGTAAACTATTAATGGTTAGACGTCGTTCCTAAGCTGCATGAAATTGTCTTAATAGTTGCCAGAATACAATATAAAGGCTGTCACCAGTACTGAATGGGTTAAGTGTAGTACAATTAATAGGAGGAGGAAGTGTTTGTGAGAGTTATCTGGATTACTCGGTGTAGGTCTATTTATTTGCTTATTTCCTTTATTGTTTCGGTAAATATGTATCACCAACCCGATACAAGCTTTTCAGGTAATTTTTTGTTGTTTTTGTTTCTTTCTTTGATATACAGTGTTGTTTAATACCGAGGACCGTCGCATTTTAGTATTTTTAAAATTAGCCTAGCCTAACCTAACCTAACCTAACCCCCGCTAAATCTATTAAATCCGAGCCAAGTTTTGCGAGTAACCTAACCAAAGAACCTAACCTAACCTATCACAACTATTATCACAACTACTGCTATAACGTGTGAACAGTAGGATAAAACTAACCTGTCTAAACCCAGCTCACGTTCCCTGTTTATGGGTGCGTGACGGTCTAAACCCAGCTCACGTTCCCTGTTTATGGGTGAACTATCCAACAGTTTCTCGTATTTCACTTATAGTGAATTTGCGACGGTCATTACGTCATGTACACCAACAAAGTATCGTTCATGAAAGTTATAAAACACTGATAATCATCGATGGGGCCCGTTTCAGGTTGGTCATAAACTAATACCATTGTTTCCTCGTTAGACCTCCATCAAGATGTCTCAGCCGAAGGCCAGTTCCTCCTAGAAATACAGGCTCACTATCGCTCGCTAGGAAAAAGTAGACACCTATAGGGCACAAAAGGTCTGTATATTGACAAAGAAATGGGGCGAAATGTCTTGAAATCGCCAAACTAATGAACGAACTTCTTAAAATATCAAAGGTAATGAGACTAAACATGACGGACAAAAAACAACTACATCCCCCTTAACCCTTTGAGTACCAGTGACGTATTATTATATTATAGCTATATCTAGAAGATATTATGCAGCTTAGGAAGGATCTGTGGTAGTTAAATGGGTTGTTCGAGATAGTTTGAAGCCTTATTATTGCTAAAGGTCCTTCCTATGCTGAACAAAATCGTCTAATAGTTGCCAGAATGATATAAAAATGACGTCTCTGGTACAGTACTTAATAGGCTTGGGTTAAATAGTGGTGTTACTCACATTCCCAGCGTGGCAGTGACCCCCACATCCAAGGCAAACAAGGTACTCTGGCTTGTACATTGGTGGTACGTAGAGGTAATGTTCAAGACTTCGGTGCCCATCTTGGTTACTTCGTCCACAAGAGGAAAGGCTTGAATGATCTGAAATGCAAAACATTATTTAGCCCTTTGGCATCGTTGAACGAGCCGGGATAATTCTAGCAATGGCTCAAACTCTATTTGGGTATGAACATTATTTCCGTTAATCTGTTTATATCCTTATTGGTTTCTGGTATTATAAACTGGAGCATTTTCGTTTTAAAATTATACTAGGTTAGATTAGGTTGTCGGGTAAATAAAAATATTTATTGCACCAATTCTTAATATCATAACATGAAATATGAAGGAAACATTTGGAATTAAAAAACAAATCAATGCTACAATCGATTTGGAGCTATTGCTAGAATTTTACCTGTCACCTTTTAAATTACTCGTACGCTGGCGGTTACGTTTGTGTCTTATTTGACTTTTCTGAAATTATCCTACAGCCAGCTGTTATTTGCCCCCCTGCTGGCAATATGTATGATGTTAAGTCATGGGGGGTGAGGGTGGGCCTCAACCCATTATTGTATCCCACGGCCATTAACAATTCTTGCCAAAAATGTAAATACCTAACAGCTGGCCGTGGAATACAATAATAGGTTGAAAGGGAGCTCTGCCCTCCCTTACGACTTAATGTCATTATGATATATATTGCCAACAGGGGGCAAATAACAGCTGGCCGTTGGATAATTTGGAAAGAAGACAAATTAAGATGCAAACGTAACTGCGAGCGTAAGAGTAATGTAAACAAAGCTGCGAGACACCAGCCAATACAACCCTTCCGGTATTCTGTGACAGTACATCCAGTTACATATAATGGTTAGTTAATATAAAACTTCAGAGGCTATCAACCCTTCTGGATTAATTAAGCCAGCGCACTGTAAGTCAAGAATGGCGTCAGGACTAAAACCAGTTTTTGAGAACGCCAGTCTCTAGTTATATATAAAAAAAAAAAAAAAAAAATGAAAATATTACCAAAACTACCACTAATTTTCCCATGGATTTTCTTTTTGATTTTAGGCAGTTTGAATGATAATTATAGGGAATAGGCTCACAGCCTTATTATACATAATTTATTAGGGACAATTTAGGTCTATGTAATCCTTATGTATAATCCACTGTGGGATAATCATTTTGATCACATTTATAAAACCCGATACTAATAGAAAAAACGCCCATTATAATCAATCTCAGAGCTCTTTGAGGGAATGGTGGGAGGGTGGGGGGTACCATCAGAGGTGAATGGGAATGGTAGTGCACTTGTGGACGTATGTGTGCGGAGGAGGCTGTGGATAGCCAACACCTTCTTCCGACACAGAATGATCCACAGGTACACGTGGAAACGGATGTTGACGATGAAGGATAAGACAGTACAAAGGAAATCAAGCAACAACAGATCTAGTGACCCTTCTAGGTTGCTTGTCCTCCAAAACACTGAGGATCATGTGTCCAAACAGTGGTTTAGAGTGGGTAAGGGAACATTGGAAAGGGAATTACTGCCCTGGAACTAATGTCCGTGGCAGGATTAGGAAGTTAGTAGGGGACAGATGGGTTAGTAACTGAGGGGGGGATAAAATAAAGTTATTCATTTACAAACGCAGTCAGTCGCGGGTTTGAAGCGAGATATTTGTCTAGGCGGAGTTTAAATGAATCAACGGTGATGCAGTCTATAACGTTTCGGGGAAGCCCATTCCACAAGTTGACAACTCGATTGAAGAAGAAATTCTTAGATTCGTGTGAGTTAAAAGATTTACCAATAATTTTGCAACCGTTTCCCCGCGTGTAATTAGAATGGTCGATAGTGAAGTACTTACTACAGTTCATATTGTCGATGCCTTTGATGATTTTGAACACTTGAATTAAGTCACCTCTTAATCTGCGCTGGGTTAAAGGAAATAGATTTAATTCTCTAAGACGCTCTTCGTATGGTTTGTTCTTTAGGCTAGGTATCATTTTGGTAAATCTACGTTGAACTCGTTCTAGCTTGTTTATATCTTTTTGGTAATAAGGGCACCAGGATTGAACGCAGTATTCCAGAAGAGGGCGGACTAAGGAATTGTAAAGGGTTAGGATAACTTCTTTGGATTTATGCTCAAATGACCTGCCTATAAAGCCAATTATTTTGTTTGCCTTCTTAACAACTTCTGAACATTGTTGACTCGGTTTTAGGTTACTCGATATTGTTACTCCCAGATCGGTTTCTCTGTTTACATTCTTAAGCTGAGTGCCATTCATCGAATAGTTTGCTTTCTCATTTAGGTATCCGATATGTAGTACTTTACATTTATCCGCATTGAAACTCATTTGCCAAATTTGTGCCCAACATGACAATTTATCTAGATTGTGTTGCATATCGTCAACTTGTTCTTTTGAGAGTACGCTATTTGCAATTTTTGTATCGTCAGCAAATTTTGAGATTGTACAGGTGAGGCCCTCATCTATGTCGTTGATGTAAATTAGAAAGAGAATTGGTCCTAGTACCGATCCCTGGGGTACCCCACTACTTACATTGGTCCATTTAGATGCCTTACCGTTTATGACTACTCTTTGCTTTCTGTCGCTGAGCCAATTTTCTATCCATTTCAACACACTGTCTTGTATTCCATGCGCTTTTAGTTTTAGCAGTAAACGTTTGTGGGGAACTTTGTCAAAGGCCTTTTGAAAATCAAGGTATATAATATCTACAGCTTTACTCTCATCGTAGAGGTTGAGGATATCATGGAAGAAGTCTAAGAGGTTTGTTAAACAGGAACGTTTTTTACGAAAGCCGTGTTGAGTATCTTTAAGTATGTTATTTTCCTCTAAGTGATTTACGAGTCTGTCTCGTATGACCGTTTCTAGCATTTTACATACAACTGAGGTTAAGCTAATTGGACGATAGTTACTGGGTAGGGATTTGCTACCTTTTTTGAATATCGGTGTTACGTTGGCTAGCTTCCACTGATCAGGCATAGTTCCAGACTGCAAGGATTTATTGAATAGTAATGTCAGTGGTTTGGAGAGCTCATCCTTAGCTTCCTTCAGAACTCTAGGCGAGATTGTATCAGGTCCAGGCGTTTTATTTACCTTGAGTTTATCTAAACAATTCAATACTTCTCTCTCTGTAACGGTGATATTGCTTAGAACATCTGAATTATCAATCTGAATCGGCGATGGTGTAGGGATATCACTGAGGTCTTCTGTTGTAAAAACTGATGCAAAGAAGGTATTGAGGGCATTACTCATTTGTACTTCGTCTTTGGTGTATTCTCCATTTTCATCGACTAACGGTCCAACAGTTGAAGTAACTACTTTTTTCTTTCTGATATAACTATAGCATTCTTTCGGGTTTGTTTTACTTTGATTCGCAATATGTAACTCTAAGGTCTTTTTACTTTGCTTAATTAACTTTTGGCTTTGCGTCGTAGCTCTACAAATTTCACCCGTTCTTCGTCATTTTGCGAGGATTTTAATCTATCATTAGCAAATTTTTTAGCAAGCAGGCAGTTTGAAATATCTTTATTCCACCATTTGGGCTTATTATTATGGCCTGGACGCCGTATTTTCGATGGTATGCAGTCTTGCACTGCTTTTAGGTAAGTGGTTTCGAATAACTTCCAAGATGTATTTATGTCATTATTGTTAATTAAAAAGCTCCAGTCAGTTTCTTTAAACATAGCTCTAAGTTTATGGAAGTTTGCTTTCTTGAAATTAGGGACTTTTTCGATGCTACTATTTGGTTCGTTACTAGTAAACTTTAAAGTGAAAGTTATCGTACGATGGTCGCTGTTACTGAATTCATCACCAACATTCAAATTCTCTATTAATTCTTCTTTTGTTGCAAGTACAATGTCAAGAACGTTATTACCACGGGTCGGCGTTCGAACAAATTGATAAAGCGAACTCTCTTGCAAGTTCGTATACAAGTCATGTCCGGAGTGTGAAGTAAGAGTATCGCCCCACTTGGTCACAGGTAAATTAAAGTCGCCAAAAAATACGGTATCTTGTGATGGAACGAAAGTCATTGATTGATTATGTATGTGTGGATGAACGAATGAAGAAATCTGTGATGGATGCTAGGGTGTATAGGGGTATTGGAGGGGGTCTGTCTGATCATTATGTAGTAGTAGCTAAGGTTAGGCTACAAAAGAAGTGGGTGAGGAGAGCTGGAGGGAGGCGAGAGGAAGGTGGAATGGTGTGGAGGGTGGAGAGGTTACAGGAGGAGGAAATCAGGGAAGAGTACAGGAGAGCAGTAGAAAGACGACTAGGTGGGTTCGACCTGGAAGTTATGGAGGAAGTGGAGGAGATGAGCAAGGTGTTTAAGGAAGAGATCTGTGCAGCATGTGAGGAGGTGTGTGGAGTGAGGAGAAGAGGGAGGGGAGTGAAAGGTACAGCATGGTGGACAGAAGAGGTAAAAATAGCTGTGGAAGAAAAGAAGAAAGCATATAGAGAGTGGTTGGGTAGTAGAGGGAATGAAGATTTCGAAAGACAGAAACGAGCGAGGTACGTGGAGAGTAAGAGGGTGGTGAAGAGAGTAGTGAAGGAAAGTAAGAGAAGAGTAGATGAGGAATTTGGAAGGAATCTGAGTGTAAAATGGAGGGAGAGTAAGAAACTATTCTGGAAAGAAGTCAAGAAAGTTAGGAAAGGTAGCAAAGGATACAGTAAGGGTGTGAAAGATAAGAATGGGAGAATGCTAGCCAAGAAGCAAGAGAGAGTCGAAATATGGAGGGAGTACTTCAATGAGTTGCTAAATGTAAGGAATGAAGAGCTAGCAAAGAATTTACACTTTCTCCTCCACAATGCAGAACTTATGTTTATCAAAATTCATTTATCCCTAGAACTACTACTCTTTGGAATTCACTTCCCTCGAGTTGCTTTCCACAAACTTACAATCTACAATAGTTTAAATCCAGTTGTTACAAACAATTTATGAATGGAGGATGCCTTTAGCCACATGGACCTTTTTGTTTTATCTGTGTTTTTCCTTCCTCCGTTCATTGTCTCTTAAAAAAAAAAAAAAAAAATGGATATGGTATGGGAGGGAGAAGAAGAGAAGTAGTGGAGGAGGATGTGGGGATCAGGAAGTCAGAAGTGTGGGAATCCATGAAAAGAGTGAAGTTGGGGAAAGCACCAGGAACAGATGGAGTGTGTGGGGAAATATTGAGGTATGGTGGTGAGATAGTGATCCAATGGGTATGGAAAATGTGCAAACTAGCATGGGAGAAGTGGAGTGCACCCGATGACTGGAAGACTGGCATAATAGTCCCCCTATATAAGGGCAAAGGGGAAAGAGGAGTGTATGGTAACCACCGAGGAATATGTATTCTAAGCGTAGTAGGGAAGGTATACAGTTTGGTAGTGATTGAGAGAGTGAGAGTGAGAACGGAGAAATGGATAGGCGACGAGCAGGGAGGTTTGAGGAAGGGAAGAGGATGTGTAAATCAGATTTTTACCCTGAATTGTGTTGTGGAGAAATATCTGGATAAGAAACAAAAGGTGTATGTTGCCTTTATGGACTTGGAGAAGGCCTATGACAGAGTGGATAGAGAAGGTTTGAGGTAAGTACTTAGAATATACGGAGTAGATGGCAAGTTGCTGAAAACAGTGAAGAGCATGTATGAGGGTGCAAAGGCGGCAGTATGTGTGGAGAGTGAGCAGAGCGAGTTCTTTGACCTGAATGTTGGTTTGATATAGGGGTGTGTGATGTTCCCGTGGTTGTTTACTGTATATGTGGATGGAGTCTTGAAAGAAATACTATCAAGAGCAGTGGATGTTGATGTATCGCTGAAAAGGGAGGGAAATGAGTGGAAGCTACCTATACTGCTGTTTGCAGATGATACAGATCTGATGAGTGATAATGAATGGGAGTTGGAGGGTCTGGTAAATGAGTTTGGAACAGTGTGCGAAAAACGGAATTTGAAGGTAAATGTGGGGAAGAGCAAGGTTATGGTCTTCAAAAGGGGTGAAGTCACAGAGTGTTAGGTGAAGCTGAACGGTCAGGCTATGGAGATCGTCAGCTCATTTAAGTACCTGGGCAGTGTGTTGAGTAAAGATGGGACTATGGATGAAGAAGTGCGGGAGAGGGTTCAACAGGGGAAGAGGGTTGTAGGAACGCTGAAAGCAGTAACAAGCAATAGGGTGGTCAGTGTGAAAGTGAAGAAGTCCTTGCATGACAGTGTGGTAATCCCGACACTGACTTACGGAAGTGAAGCATGGACGTTGGCTGAGAGACTCAGACCAAGAGTGAGAGCAGTGGAAATGAATTACTTAAGAAGTGTGTGCGGAGTTACATGGAGGGATAGACAGACGAATGAGGAAGTAGTGTGTGGAGGTAGATGTGCTGGAAAGTGTGAAAAGGAACAACTTGAGATGGTTCGGCCATATGGAACGTATGGGAAGCGAGAGAATGACTAAGAGGGTGTACGAGAGCGAGGTGGAAGGACAGAGAGGGAGAGGTAGACCGAAGGAGAGGTGGAAGGATGGAGTGAGGAAGTATATGACCGAAGGCAGTGCTGGTTGGGGGGAGGGGCATCGACTGACTGGGGACAGAGGTGCATGGAGGCGGCTGGTTCGTGGCCACCCCTTCGGGGATCACGGCGTCGGGCGATAGATAGATAGAGCTCTTTCGGACATCCTCACTGTTTACAAACGCCTTCTGTATGCAGTATAATCTATATTTACCCCCTGCTGGCAACATAGATGACGATTTCAATAATTCATGGGGGGGGGGGGGGGGGGAGTGATGGGGGCAAAGCCCCCCCTCAACCTATCGTGTATCCCATATTGGAATTTTAACTAAGACCATGAAAACACTAATTTCTCAAAATCTGGAGGAAAAAACATGAACATAAGGGTGCGAGCCTATTCCCTATTATTACCGTTTGCACCATTTACAGTAGTTGAAATTAGTTACAATCCCTGGAAAATGTTATTCTTCTATTATCCAACGATCTTATAACACTCAGATGTAAGTAATTTATATAGAGTAAATATACAATTTGATTTGCCTTTGGATACAGGATGGGTTGAGGGGGGCTTTGCCCCCCCCCCCCCCCCCCCTCCATGACTTATTGAAATCAACATCTATTTTAACAGTAAGGGGCTTAATAGGAGTTTCATTGCCGTCAATAGGGAGAATAATAGGGAGATTTTTTGTTTTTACAGTATTTTATATAGTGCACATAAAATGTATCTCCGGTGATTGAAACACATTTTAATATGATCTTTGCAACAACCTTATTCTATGCTAGCCTTCAAATATTGAGAAATAATTAGTGGTAGTTTCGATAATAAGTACCAAAAAAACAAATACACTAGTTAGTTAAAAATATAATTTAAGAGGCTATCAACTCTTCTGAATTATTAAGCCAGGACACTGTAAATCAATAATAGTGTCAGGACTAGACCCCCTTTTTGAGAACTCCAGTCCCTCATTATAATTATAAACACAAAACAAATACATTACAGAAGACGTCACCTTTATGTTGTACACAGAGTCAGTGGATGAAAGTGGTGTAGCGAGAGGAGAGGGGTGCAGTAGATTGACTTTATTACCCAAGACTAGAAACTGCAGCACCCATCTTGAGTAAGCCTAGTTTGGTACACAACATCTAGATGGCGTGGTGGTAGAAGGAAATTTGTAAGGAGTTTTTCTACTTTACATTTTCACAGACGCCAAATACCTTGCCCAGTGCTCCAGTGGTTTTGTCCATTGGGATTTTTGACCACTTGGGGTTTTGTTAAGTGGGGTTTTATTCACTTGTGTTTTGTCCATTGGGTTTTGTCCATTGGGATTTGTTGTTGGGTTTTGTTCACTGGGGTTTTGTCCACTGGAGTTTTATCCACTGGGGTTTTGTCCACTGGTGTTTTGTCCATTGGGGTTTTGTCCATTGGAGTTTTGTCCACTGGAGTTTTGGATTTTATTTACATGGGTTTTGTCCATTTGGGTTTTGATAATTGGGGTTTTGTCCATTTTTGTTTTTAAGTTATGGACGCTCATTTCGGACTAACAAAAGGTATAGTTCTCATTTCAGAGTCGTTTTAATAGTTCAACGGGAATAAATATGTAAGAATTAGTGCCAGCAAGTGTACAATCACTCATAAAAATTCATCAATCTATCTATATACTCTGGCACATACCTTTATTTATTTATGTATTTTTTTTTAGGGTGGCAAACTCGAGACAGAGGGCCCCCCCCCCCCCCCCCCCCCCCCCCACACACACACACACACATCTAGGTTGCCCAGGAGGAAAACCTAGAGACCCAGGCCCATTTGGGGTCCCCAGCTCAGATTCCAAGGTCGCAGATCTCCCGGAAAGGCTCCGATTTCCGCAGGGAGACATGCAGCAAGGAGTACACCACATATATATTACTTTATAAAAATACAACCATTTGGATTAATATGTCGATTTATTTTGCTGTACGGCGAATGGTATAAACTTTTAAAATAAACTTATGTATAATTATATTCGTAAACCAGTTTCCATAGTTATTTCTTTTAATCCCTTTTGTACTGGTGACGTCTTTTTTTACTTTATGCTGGCTGCTATAATACGATTTTATTCAGTTTCAAAGCAATTAACAGCTAGGGTTAACACATTTCTCACATAAGCTATTTTTACTACCACAGACCAATCTTAAACTGCACAAAATCGTCTAATTATAGCTAGAATAATATGAAAACAGACGTCGACGGTACAGAAAGGGTTAATTAAACACAAGCAGTCCATGATTTTATGTTTATAGTTGACTGTACATTGCATGGTATACAATATGGGGTTCCTGCTAAACATAATGGCTGTTTCTATAATATGCATATGTATGTATGTATGTATATACTCAGGCACATAGCGCATTGCTGGGGTGGCCGACACGAGCCAGAGCCTGAACAGAAACAACAATTAAAGTTCCTTTTCTCAGGGTCCGGGATCACTCTCGCGTTCCCTCGCCCGTTTCTCTCTCTCGTAGAGTAGGAGAATTATACAAGGGGAGGAGGATTCCTACCTCTCCGCCCCCAGAAGAAAAAATAGGACAGTAAAAGAGACAGACAGAAACAGCTAAGGTTGGGCAGAGGATGCCAAACCTCACTTTGGATAGGACCAGCCCTCACCTTTCTATAATATAATTGACATCATTATTTCCATGTATGGGATGGACAGGAAGGATATAAAGGGGGGGGGGGGTTACACTAGCGCTTTTTTCGTAATTTTTCACGAGAAATTGTAATCTGGGAACATTAATTGCTCAGTAATTCATATTATCACCAACCCTCCAATTAACTTACAAATATACCTAACTAATGAAATCAATGAAACTAATTAATACATTCGAAACTAGGATACTCACACCGAAATTCCGCGCACTAACCATTACGCTATCAATACCATAATTCAGTCCCCTTATATAAACTACCTCAAGTCTAGTTTCCGATTCCAATGCGAAAGTCTCAAAATATTATGAGAAAAACTTACTCATGGAATATTGCCAAAAACATCTCGTGTGACACCGGTTTAACACCCGAACCGAAGCATCTATTCGAACGAGGTGGATCATTTATTTTCTATCTAGGTACTAACTTGGCCAGACAAAAGCTTATTATAATTTGTAATATAATTTAGTTAACAATATGCAGTGTATTTACAGATGATTTTCTTTTAGCCATAGAGAATTCCTGCAGGTAAATAGTGTGCGGGTGTATTATCATTTGGGGGAAGGGGGTTCATTTGAAGTTTGAATATATCTATCTATCTATCTATCTATTGCCTGACGCCGTGATCCCCGAAGGGGTGGTCACGAACGAACCGCCCCATGCACCTCTGTCCCCAGTCAGCCGACGCCCCTCCTCCCAACCAGCACCACCTTCATTCATATACTTCCTCACTCCATCCTTCCACCTCTCCTTCGGTCTACCTCTCCCTCTCTGTCCTTCCACCTCGCTCTCGTACACCCTCTTAGTCATTCTCTCACTTCCCATACATTCCATATGGCCGAACCATCTCAAGTTGTTCCTTTTCACACTTTCCAGCACATCTACCTCCACACCACACCTCCTTCTTATTTCCTCATTCGTACACCCTCTTAGTCATTCTCTCACTTCCCATACATTCCATATGGCCGAACCATCTCAAGTTGTTCCTTTTCACACTTTCCAGCACATCTACCTCCACACCACACCTCCTTCTTATTTCCTCATTCGTACACCCTCTTAGTCATTCTCTCACTTCCCATACATTCCATATGGCCGAACTATCTCAAGTTGTTCCTTTTCACACTTTCCAGCACATCTACCTCCACACCACACCTCCTTCTTATTTCCTCATTCGTCTGTCTATCCCTCCATGTAACTCCGCACGCACTTCTCAAGTAACTCATTTCCACCGCTCTCACTCTTGGTCTGAGTCTCTTCCCGAACGTCCATGCTTCACTTCCGTAAGTTAGTGTCGAGATTACCACACTGTAATGCAAGGGCTTCTTCACTTCCATGCTGGCCACTCTATTTCTTGTTACTGCTTTCAACATTCCTACAACTCTCTTCCCCTGTTGCACCCTCTCCCGCACTTCTTCATCCATAGTCCCATCTTTACTCAACACACTGCCCAGATACTTAAAAGAGCTGATGATCTCCATAGCCTAACTGTTCAACTTCACCTCACACTCTGTGACTTCACCCATTTCGAAGACCATAACCTTGCTCTTCCCCGCATTTACCTTCAAATTCCGTTTTTCGCACACTGTTCCAAACTCATTTACCAGACCCTGCAACTCCCATTCATTATCACTCATCAGAACTGTATCATCCGCAAACACCAGTATAGGCAGCTTCCACTCATTTCCCTCCCTTTTCAGCGATACACCAACATCCACTGCTCTTCCTAGTATTTCTTTCATGACTCCATCCATATATACAGTAAACAACCACGGGGACATCACACACCCCTGTTTCAACCCAACACTCAGGTCAAAGAACTTGCTCTGCTCATTCTCCACACGTACTGCCGCCTTTGCACCCTCATACATGCTCTTCACTGCTTTCAGCAACTTGCCATCTACTCCGTATATTCTAAGTACTTTCCACATGCCTTCTCTATCCACTCTGTCATAGGCCTTCTCCAAGTCCAAAAAGGCAACATACACCTTTTATTGCTTCTCCAGATATTTCTCCACAACACAATTCAGGGTAAAAATCTGATCTACACATCCTCTTCCCTTCCTAAAACCTCCCTGCTCGTCCCCTATCCATTTCTCCGTTCTCACTCTCACTCTCTCAATCACTACCCTACTGTACACCTTCCCTACTACGCTTAAAAGACATATTTCTCAGTGGTTACCACACACTCCTCTTTCCCCTTATATAGGGGGACTATTATGCCAGTCTTCCAGTCATCGGGTGCATTCCCCTTCTCTCATGCTAGTTTGCACATTTTCTATGCCCATTCGATTACTATCTCACCACCATACCTCAACATTTCCCCACACACTCCATCTGTTCCTGGTGCTTTCCCCAACTTCACTCTTTTCATAGCTTTCAACACTTCTGACCTCCTGATCCCCACCTCCTCCTCCACTACTTCTCCTCTTCTCCCTTCCATACCATATCCAACTATGTTTGTTGGCTCATCATTCCTTACATTTAGCAACTCATTGAAGTACTCCCTCCATCTTTCGACTCTCTCTTGCTTCTCGGCTAGCATTCTCCCGTTCTTATAATTCATACCCTTACTGTTTCCCTTGCTACCTTCCCTATCTTTCTTGAATATATACAAGTTCCTATCTTATGATTGTTCAGCTCGTTTAAATTCGGTGCAGTTTCTATAAACTTAGCATCTCAATATTCACTTCGCATATTATTATGATGCACAACAGTTGTCTTTTAGAAATCAAACAACTTGGTGCCTCACATTGATCAGTGGTTCATATTTACAGTTTGAGGTCAAGCGAGTGTCTGCCACCCGAGCGTCCTTCAAACCCCACAAGAACATTTACAATTTCATCTCTGCATTTCTGTGTATTCCCTTGAGTGTATTACATTTAGAGGCCGTCAAACGTTAGCTTTAATTATAGTTGTTATTGTATCTGGCAAATTATTAGTTATTCTATGAGATGGACCAGTGTTGAAAGGTGTATAACCCGATGTATAGCCTAACCTAGGGTGAGCCAGGAGCTTGTATGAGGTAATGTCCACCCAAGATCCTCCTGCAGCAGTGACAACAACCATGGACGATCTTGTGGCAACCAGTGACCCACCTGTGACCTCTGTGGACGATCTTGTGGCAACCAGTGACCCTTCTGTGACCTCTGTTGACGATCTTGTGGCAACCAGTGACCCGCCTGTCACCTCTGTTGACGATCTTGTAGCAACCAGTGACCCGCCTGTGACCTCTGTTGACGATCTTGTGGCAACCAGTGAACCGCCTGTGACCTCTGTTGACGATCTTGTGGCAACCAGTGACCCGCCTGTGACCTCTGTTGACGATCTTGTGGCAATCAGTGACCCATCTGTGACCTCTGTTGACGATCTTGTGGCAACCAATGACCCGCCTGTGACCTCTGTTGACGATCTTGTGGCAACCAGTGACCCGCCTGTGACCTCTGTTGATGATCATGTGGCAACCAATGACCCTTCTGTGACTTCCATAGACCCTTCTGTGACCTCCATGGATGATTTTGTGGCAACCAATGACCCTTCTGTGACTTCTGTTGATGATTCTGTAGCAACCAATGACCCTTCTGTGATCTCCCTGGACCCCAACATCCTTGTGAAGGACCCTACTGCCAGTGAGGGGTACGTGTTGAGTGGGACCACCACAGTATCTCTCACCATAGTCATAGTCATCCTGGCTGTGGGGCTCTACATGTGGTTTATACGCAAAGGTAAATATCTTGGACACAAACTCTTTGCTTATTTATAGTACTCGCTATAATTATATAATATAAGACCCCTCGGAGGAGATGGAGAGACGGTGTGAAAAAAGCGTTGAAGATAGATAACTGTAGAACAGTCAAGAGAAGTGGGGATGAATAGGAATGAGTGGAGAATGCTTGTGAATAGAAGTGATAATGCTGTCGTAGGGAGAGGAGGTCGGGTGCCAGTTGGACTACATAATAGTTTGTCAGGCGTCTGGCCTGGGGAGCCGGTCTATATATGAAGGGCCCTGCCTGGAAGTAATGTGGGCAACTTCGCGAGCATTGTGGTGTGGTTCCGCTGCGTGTCTGCCTGCTGTGACCGGAATTTCTCCGGGAGATGTAGGACTTGGTAATCTTTTGCTGGAGATCCCTCATGGTCCTTGGTCTCTGGGTCTTCTCCTGGGCAACCTACATGTGTGTGAATTTTTTCATATTTTATTTTATTTTGCTGTTTCTGTTCGGGCTCTTTCTCGAGTCGTCCACCCCCATCCATGGGGTATATGCCTGAGTATGCAGTATACTGTACATCCATACTATAATATCATAATATTTATATCTTTGCTTATTTATATTACTCGCTATAATAACATTAAATTGAACTTTTTGCTTATTTACCTATAAAATTGTCGGTCAATATATAGCTTATGTAATTAAATCGCTAACAATTTTTTTTTATTTTTTTATCTATTTTTAGAGTTGTGTAACGGTGTTTTGATGTGTGATAATAGTAGGAAATGCATATTTACCCATTAAACAACTATGTATATAAAAACACGCCCCACGCTAGTGAAAAATAACTGTATTTGGCCATAACCGTTTGCCGTGGGATACAGAATATGTTAAGGGGGGGGGGAGGAGCCCCTCTAGGGGGAGCTATACAAATTAACAGGCTTCGAACCATCTCACTTAACCCGTTTTACTACCACAGATCTTTTCGAAACTGCACAAAATCCTCTAAATATTGCTAGAATAAAACGACAAAGACGTCACCGGTACAGAAGGGGTTGATTAATCGTGTTCGGCCCCTTCCCAGAGCTCCTTTATATGCTGGAATATTCTGCTAGTGGTAAAGATAATATGCCAGCTTAGTTTATATACTTTATTTACAAAACACAGATAGTTAACCCTTTGACCGTAATTTTTGGCTATGGGTAGACGATATTATTAAACTTAGACAAAACTAATGGGAGCTAACAAGATGGTATTTACCCCTTTAATTCTTAGATATCCTTCCTAAATTGCATAAGATCGTCTAATGAAAAGCAGAATAAATTGTCAAAATATATCTATCTATTTACTCTGGCCCAATCCCCATTTTTTCTATTTTTTTTTGTTTCTGATTCGAGACAGAACCCGAATTCATATCATCCTCAAGGGGCAAATAGGTATATAGCTAATAATAGCCAGAATAAAAGACAAGTAATTCTATATTGAAAGGGTTAAGTGCCAAGATAACCCTCAATAACTGTAGAGAACATAGAACTATTACTGAATATAAACACCATATGAGGAGGAGCACTTTATTGACAACGCCTCGCAGATAACTTCTTCAGGTCACGGTCAGATTTCCAGAATTATTACTATCAAGAAAAAGAACATTAAACTTTCCATAAAGTCTTTTAATTTAAGGGGAGATTTTCCCTTAAAGGATTGTTTTTCCTAACCTCCTCCTCCTCCCTCATGTTTAGCCCCATTGGTTTTGAAATTTTATAATGTTCGCCCCGTTAGTTTGGCGATTGCAAGAACATGCACCCAATTTCTGTCAAGTTTAAGACCTTACGTGCCATTTAGGAGTATTATTTCAAACCTGTAACGGCCTGCGGCCCGCAACATGTGTCTATCTTTTCTATCTTGAGGGTATTTGTCTATCTTTTCTATCTTGGGGGTATTTGCCTATCTTGGGGGTATTTGCCTATCTTGGGGGTATTTGTCTATCTTTTCTATCTTTGGGGTATTTGTCTATCTTTTCTCTCTTGGGGGTATTTGTCTATCTTTTCTATCTTGGGGGTATTTGTCTATTTTTCTATCTTGGGGGTATTCGTCTATCTTTTCTATCTTGGGGGTATTTGTCTATCTTTTCTATCTTGGGGGTATTTGTCTATATTTTCTATTTTGGGGGTATTTGTCTATCTTTTCTATCTTGGGGGTATTTGTCTATCTTTTCTATCTTGGGGGTATTCGTCTATCTTTTCTATCTTGGGGGTATTTGTCTATCTTTTCTATCTTGGGGGTATTCGTCTATCTTTTCTATCTTGGGGGTATTTGTCTATCTTTTCTATCTTGGGGGTATTTGTCTATCTTTCCTATCTTGGGGGTATTTGTCTATCTTTTCTATCTTAGGGGTATTTGTCTATCTTTCCTATCTTGGGGGTATTTGTCTATCTTTTCTATTTTCTGGGGGGCGGGGTATTTGTCTATCTTTTCTATCTTGGGGGTATTTGTCTATCTTTTCTATCTTGGGGGTATTTGTCTATCTTTTCAATCTTGGGGGTATTTGTCTATCTTTTCTATCTTGGGGTATTTGTCTATCTTTTCTATCTTGGGGTATTTGTCTATCTTTCCTATCTTGGGGGTATTTGTCTATCTTTTCTATCTTGGGGGGGGGGGGGTATTTGTCTATCTTTTCTATCTTTGGGGTATTCATCTATCTTTTCTATCTTGGGGGTATTTGTCTATCTTTTCTATCTTGGGGGTATTCGTCTATCTTTTCTATCTTGGGGTATTTGTCTATATTTTCTATCTTAGGGGTATTTGTCTATCTTTCCTATCTTGGGGGTATTTGTCTATCTTTTCTATCTTGGGGGGGGGGGGGGGGGGGTATTTGTCTATCTTTTCTATCTTGGGGGTATTTGTCTATCTTTTCTATCTTGGGGGTATTTGTCTATCTTTTCTATCTTTGGGGAATTTGTCTATCTTTTCAATCTTGGGGGTATTTGTCTATCTTTTCTATCTTGGGGGTATTTGTCTATCTTTTCTATCTTGGGGGTATTTGTCTATCTTTTCAATCTTGGGGGTATTTTTTTAAAGAAAACTAAAAACCTCCCCTTAATCATTGACATCCTTTCAAAGAGCAAATTTTTCGATCCCTAGAGGTCCTTTCTAAGATGAAACCAGTAATTGGATTACAAACATTTACCAATATTCGTCATCCGATAGAGGAAATAAATTGTTTGTCATACAACAATTAACCCCTTTCGTACCGGCGACGTCTTTGTTAGTGAATTTCAGCTCCAATTAGAAGATTTTATGAAGCTTAGGATGTGGCTGCTCAAGGGAAGAATTGAGATAATCCGTCGCCGTTTAACGGGTAGACGTCCTTCCTAAGCTGAATAATAGTCCGTAGCCGTTTAATGGGTAGAAGTCCTTCCTAAGCTGAATAACATCGTCTAATAGTTGCCAGAGTGTAATGAAGAGGACGTCGCCAGTACTCTGGGGGTTAATATATAAAATAAAATGACAAAATATCTTTATAGGCATTTATACACCAAAGCGTCATTAAAAATAACAGTTTCGTTTAAATCATAACCTTTTGCATCTTGAGGGGGTATTTTTTTCTGGACCCCCTTCTCCCTGATCATGTTTAGCCCTATTACTTTTGAGATTTTTAAGACGTTCGCCCCATTAGTTTAGAGGTTTTAAGACCCTCCGCCTCATTTCTTTGTCAATTTTGCCATTTAGGTTATTTTCTCCTGGCGAGCGATTGCGAGCCTTTAATGAAAGAGAAACCGACCTTTGGCCTAAAGGGGGTTTGAGTTTTATGATATTATTATTAATCATTATTCTTTGTATTTAAAGTACGCCTATGGAGGTCTAGGTAGCAAAACAAATCTCCCCTCAGAGTGGACAATTTAGTCTAGACTATAACTAGATCTTCTGACAATAGATACAAACAAAACAGGTTTTTTGGGGGAGCTGTGCACCAAAGTTGGTCAATGTGTTTTGCTTTACTTTAAAAGATTTTCATAAACGTTATAAAAGCTACTGTTTACATTCTTACCTGGAAGTAATTTCGTCAACCTTTTATATGATTAACCCATTCAGTACCGGTGAGGTCCTTTTCATTATATTCTGAAAATTATTAGATTATTATATTCAGCTGAGAAAGGACATCTACCCATAAAAAGAATGCAGACTCTCTCAATTATTCCTTTTAGCTACCATTTATCCTTTCTGAACTTCATAAACTCGTCTAAATGTAGCTGAAGTCATATTCAAAATATGTCGCTGGTACAAAAGGGGTTAAGAGTTTAATTTTAATATTTCGTCAAGTAAAAAAGTAGGCCTACATTGAATAATTCGAGTTTTGATAAGGAAAACCTTAGGTAGTTTTCTCTGGTAAGCGGAGCATAGGAATCATTCATATTATGTAGACCCATTGTCTTGTATATATTGAAGGTGGTTCAGCTGGGTGGTTGTCTGAAGCGAATGATAGATTCCCTTACGGAGTCGGTACAAAGTCAAACATTTTAACCCGCTCAGTACCGGTGACGTGTTTTTTATTTGTTTTTCAGCTACATTTAGGCTATTTTATGATGCTTAGGAAGGATATATGGTAGCTAATAGGATTAATTGAGATAGTCTGTAGCCTTTTAATTGGTAGACGTCCTTCCTAAGCTGAATAAAATCATCTAATAGTTGCCAGAATACGATGAAAAGGACGTCGCTGGTACTGAGGGGGTTACCAACTATGTATTTACTCGTCATTGCTCTCGTAGTTCTTCCTTTTCTTGCATGGCGTCCAACTCTCGGGGCTGGAGGATCGTCTCTTGGGAAGGTCGTCTGATCGTGCATCACTTTCCTCTGAATGACATGTGTCCTTGTCGGATTGTAAATTATTGACATCCTCCGGGTTAAGGCACATCAACCTCAGCCACTCCCAGAACTGTTCGAATCCCTCCATCAGTGCCTTCATCCCCATTGCTGCATCATGGGAGAATAATCATTAGAACCACAGTTTAAGATGGGTAATTTTTCTGCTCTCCCTTCTTCATCTTTAGCCTCATTAGTTTTTAGATTGTACGTAGTTTGGAACATTAGTTTGTCGATCAATTACTATCCAATATTCATATAATAGTTAGCCATTAAAATTGGTTTTCTTTGAAAGACATTAAAAGAAAATATTTATTTGATGGGTAACAATAATATTTCTCCCATAATAGTTTCCACTAATAATTATTTATAGACATAGATGTATGTCTAAAGCTAAATATTAGTAGAAATTATTGTTACGCATAATTTCTTATGGTACGTATAACCGAAACTACCACTAATTATTTCTCAATATTTGAAGGCTATTATATAATAAGGATGTTGCAAAGATCATATTAAAATGTGTTTCAACCTCCGAGATACAATTTATGTGCACTATATTATAAAGTACTGTAAAAACAAAAAAGTCTCCCTATAATTCTCCCTATTGATGGCAGTGAAACTCTTATAGATGCCGATTTCAATAATTCATGGGGGGGGGGGGGGGGGGGCCCATCCTGTATCCAAAGGCCAACAAAATTGTATATTTACTCTGAAAATTACTTACATCTGAGTGTTTTAAGATCGTTGGATAATTGGGAGAAATAAAGTTTCCCGGGATTGTAACTAATTTCAACTACTGTATAATGATGAAAACTACCTAAAACCAAACAGAAAAACCATGGGAAAATTAGTGGTAGTTTCGGTTATATTTTCCTTTCTTATATATAATTATGGGTGCAATTTATGTGTATATACGCACTACAACATAATTACACTAATGTATAGGCCTATATTATGCACACCTAGGACGCCAGATTCACTCATACTTGCACAACTTCAACCGATAAACGTATAGGCATAGCGCTCCGAGTATTCTTAGGTAAGATACATTAATTTAAAAAGAATACTGTGTATTGCATTACTTGTTAATAACCGGGGATCAATACACATATAGTACACTTGATAACACATTAATTATAATCTATAATAATAATAATAATAATAATAGTTCTTAAAGCTAGCGCATGCTAAGCCAGCTAAGGATAGCCCAATAAGGCCGATTAGGCGTATTTCCATTGGGGTCCTGTACTACTATCCCATCCTCTTGCTCATGAGGGATGGTAACGACTCAGTGCTTGTGAAAAATCTTTAATGCGCCGAGCGTGGGCGCGATCCTGGGCCTTCTGGGTGGAAGTCCGAGACATTAGTCACTACACCAAGCGAGCCGCTATAGTTAAGTAAACATAGGCCTATTCGCCCCTGCACAAGGTTGCTGGATTTTAATTCCTTAACATACCTTGCAAAATGGTGAGAAGGAACATCAAGCTGTACCGGTACCCCAATGAAATTAAATGTTTAGAACATAAGAACATAAGAAAATGGGAGTCTGCAGAAAGCCGATTGGCCTAAGCAAGGCAGATCCCTGTCCCACACAACCCCAATTCATTACAAAGCCCAATTATAGGCTTCACACTCTAATACCCTGAGGATCATCTTACCAAAACGGTTAGAGATTAACGCAGGATTATGGAGGTCTGCAGAGCGCTGATTGGCCCAACCCGGCTGATCCCCCTTCACACCCAACCCTTCTCGTCCATATGCTTTTCCAATTTTATCTTAAAGCTCCCTACAGTTTTAGATCCCACTATAGCACTTGGTAGTCCATTCCACCCGTCTACAACTCTGTTACCAAACCAATACTTGCCTATATCTTTTCTGAAACGAAATTTATCTAATTTGAAACCATTGGTACGAGTTCTTTCGCTATCACTGAGCTTTAGTACATTTGCCATGTCCCCTTTGTTAATCCCACTAGCCCACTTGAACACCTCTATCATATCCCCTCTAACTCTGCGTCTCTCTAACGAATGTAAACCTAATTTCTTCAACCTTTCTTCATACGAAAGATTTCTAATATTATGGATCATTTTTGTCATTCTACGCTGTACTCTCTCCAATGAATCTATGTCCATTCTGTAATAAGGACACCAAAATTGGACAGCATAATCCATATGGGGTCTCACTAATGACAAGTAAAGTTTTAAGATAACATCAGCAGTTCTGTTACTCACACTCCTAGAGATGAACCCGAGAATCCTGTTTGCCTTATTACGAACGCTTATACACTGTTTTCTAGGCTTCAAATCATTGCTAACAAACACACCTAGATCTTTCTCGCAGTCTGAATTTTCTAATTCTAAATTAGCTAGTTTATATTTAACATTTGTTTGCATCTTCCCTATCTTTAATACCTTGCATTTGTCAATGTTAAACTTCATCTGCCAATTTACTGACCATTCATGTAAGGTATCTAGATCCCTTTGGAGGCACTCTATATCGCTATCTGAATCAATTGATCTCCCTATTTTAGTATCGTCTGCGAATTTACTTATCCTACTAGTTATACCTAAATCTAGGTCATTTATGTATAAGAAACAACAGGGGACCTAATACCGATCCCTGGGGGACACCACTTTTGACTGCTCCCCATTCTGACTTGGTACCATTTATGCTGACTCTCTGCTTCCTACCAATTAGCCATGACCTAATCCATCCTAACAACGCCCCACCTATTCCATGTGCCTCAACCTTTCTCATCAATCTCTCATGAGGGACTCTGTCGAAAGCTTTACTGAAATCTAAATATATAATATCATATGACTTGTCATTATCTACTGCTTCATATACCTCTGAGAAAAAACTAAGCAAATTAGTAAGGCAAGACCGTCCCTGAGTGAATCCATGCTGAGAAGAATTGATTAAGTTAAATGTTTCTAAGTGGTTTCTCATTTTCCTAGCAATAATTGACTCTAGTAGTTTTCCTATGATTGAAGTGAGACTAATGGGACGGTAATTGGATGCTATTGATTTATCACCTTTTTTGAAGATCGGAACTACATTTGCAAGCTTCCAAGCTTCTGGAACTATACCTGTTTCTAATGACTTGTTAAATAGAAATGTTAATGGATAACTTAACTCATCTCTGCATTCTTTTAATACTCTAGCATATACCTCATCAGGACCAGGCGATTTATGAGGTTTCAGTCTGTCAATTTCCTTAACCACATCATTTCTACTTATAGTAACCGTACTTAACCTATTTTCTATACTATCGCTGTATACCTTACGGACTTCTGGAAACTGTGCCAAATTTTCATTAGTGAAAACGGAAAGAAATTGACTATTTAATGTACTGCACATTTCTAAATCACTTTCTGTCAATTTTCCTATCGAAGTTTTAAGGGGACCAATTACATCTCTAACCTTGGATTTATATAGTTGGTAAAAAGCTTTAGGATTATTTTTTGAATCATTGGCAACCTTAATTTCATAATTTCTTTTTTCTTTACTAATATCCTTTTTTACCTGTCGTGATAGATTCTGATAGTAAGCAAGTAGGTGAATTTCGCCTTTTTTAATTTTTCTATATATTCCTCTCTTTTTTCCTAGAAGATCTAATAGTCTATTATTCATCCATTTGGGTTGGTTCTGTGTTGATCTAAATTTTCTTTTGGGGATATATTTATTTTGCGCATTGAATACTGACTTGATAAAATTATCGTATGTATCTACCAAGTTTGACGTCTCCTCCTGACTTAAGATGACAGGTGCCTGAGAAAGGATACACTCATTTGGACACCTGGATCGACTTAATTTTTTGACCATAGGGTCCGCTAACAGGGCTTCTCTTAACCCACCATAATTGGCTTTTCTGAAGTCAGGTATTAATGTTGTATTCTCTCTGATATTACCTTTCCATTGTATATTAAAATACACAGAATTGTGATCACTATTTCCTAGGTGGTCCCCGATTTCTACACTATTTATCATATGTTCATTGTTACTGAAAACTAAATCGAGAATATTATCACCTCTAGTCGGCGTATCTATGAATTGAGATAAAAAACTATCTTGTACTACCTCAATAAACTCCTTTGAATCAGAGTCGCCTATTTGTTGCTGCCAATCTATATTAGGGAAATTAAAATCCCCCATAATGCACACGTTGCTAAGCCTTGATGCTATTTTAATTTCCTCCCATAATGATGTTCCGTCATTTCTACTCATATTTGGCGGTCTATACATAACTCCAATAACTAAAGTCTCACTACCTTCGTTAACTTCTACCCAAACACTTTCATTTTCATTATTTACTCTAATACCTGATTTAGTACAGCTTTTTAATGAACTCCTGACAAACACTGCTATACCGCCACCCCTCTTACTTGTTCGGTCATATTTAAACAAACTATATCCCGGTATATCAAACTCTGCTAAAAAATGCCTGGTTTCTGTATTAATCCATGTTTCAGTTAGCGCTATTATGTCTATATTTTCTTTGCTAACCAGTGCTCTAAGTTCGTTCATTTTGTTACATAAACTCCTGCAATTTGTATAATAAACACTCAAACTATTACTTGTATTTGCAACTATTTTTCTATTGTTTTTAACTAATTTATTTTTACCTGTTGAACTACTGGACCTAGACGGAAAATCTACGCTATCAGAATGTTCGTTATTACTATCAATTTGATGTGGCTGGGATTCTATTTTACTTACACACCTATGGTTTATTAACAAACCCCGCAACAAACTTGTCGAGTGAGCTGGCTAAGGTCGAAACTCCTAGTCGAGAGAGATGTACTCCATCCTGGGCATACAGTTCATCCTTACCGTAGAAGAGGGTCCAGTTATCCAGGAATGGAATAGTATTTGCCTTGCAATACTTCTCCAGCCGGCTATTTACACCAATAGCCCTGGAGGACCATTCCTTCCTTACCCCTCTTCTTGGTAGGATACTGTGTACCACAGGAACTCCACCCTTCTCCTTGATCCTCTCCAACATTTCCTGGTACGTGGTGAGCAACTCCTCAGTCCTGCATTTCCAAATGTCGTTGCTCCCTGCGTTGAGGAAGATGATGGGGTCCTCTCCACTCGCTTCCATGACACCATCTAGCTTTTCTGCCACCTTCTCGACTCCGGCACCAGGCAGACAGACAACTTTACCAACATGTGTGTTAGTAGCCCTACCAAGGTATTTAATCATTGAATCCCCTACAATTAAAATAGACTTAGCTGTTTTCTGTTGCCGGCCTGTAGCAGGAGTTGTAGCAGCAACAACAGCAGACTTCCCCCCCTCCCCTCTCACTGCCTCGATGATCGCCACTTCCTCGCCATCACTCTCATCAGCCAAGGTGCTGAAGTTGTTGTGGGTCTTGAGTGGCTGCCTTTTCAGCTTGCAGGCCGTTGCACTGGTTGACACGACTTTCCAAGGGGCTTCACGATCCCTGGGAACACTTCCGGTAGCCTCACACTTCTTTTCCGCCATAGCTAGTCTCAAGGCCAAATTTTCATCTTTGAGACACTGAATCTCCTGCTCCACACTCTCCAGTCTTTCTTGCAAAGCAAGACAAAGCTGGAGAGTATGGGAGGAGACAGCAGACTCATCAACAACAGCCATCACTAAGAAAGTTCACTAGGACCTCACTAAGGGTAAACCGGTTCACTAGCGGTCACTGGGGACGTCCGCACAGGTCAGGGGTCAGAGAGCAACTGAATGTTTGGAGGCATTGGCCAAAATTGGAACAGAATGGATTCGTATGCTCGTTGATACAGGTTCTTTCGGCACATTTCTTTCACTAGACATTATTAAGCAGTGTGGCTGGTTGAAAGACGTGAGGGCTAAACCTGATGATTGGGATTGCCCTGGCTTAGTAGGTGCGATAAATAACAAGGTGATAATGCTAGAAGGTGTCAAGGATGATTGTCCAGTATATGTTAAGCCGTTTATCTATGTTATGTCGACCGTGGAATCTCCTATTTTGGGCTGTGATGTATTAATTCCACATAGCGCCATAATCCTCGACATGGATAAAGCTGATCCATGTATGTCCCTGCAACTTGTGGACATTTCTGAAGCAAAGGTACCAAAGATGCCAGAGTACACATCAGTGGAAGTAAATGGCGAGAACGTGATGGCTATGATAGATACTGGCAGCACAGATTGTTTTATGCCAGGGCACTTTGCTGAGCAGTGCCCAGTCGATATTAAGGATCTGGATGAACCAGTTACAGCAGTTCGCATCTATGAGACAGCGTATCTCACACAATATTGTTATGACGTTACCATTTCAGTAGGTGAGTTTGAGTCCCAGTGTAAAATCTTTGTTGATGAGGAGGATGAATATACCTATATGCTGGTAGGAATGACTTTGTTGGAATATTGTCCAAGACTAGCTGTCACTTCGGATGGTATCCTCCTCGGCCCTGCACGTTCCAACCCAAAGACTTCTCCTGAGCAGTCCCCTCACAACACGCTGCCCCAGAAGAAGTCTCAGCGGGTCTCCAAGCGTAAACATACACGCACACGGAAATAAATCTTAAGTTATATCCCTTTCAACATTCAAGGACTCAATATTATATGCAAGTCGGTTTTAGTCGGATAATAGATATTCACGCCGACTTAGACCCTTAACCCTTTCAGTACCGGTGGCCTGTTTTGTCATATTTTAGTTATATTTAGTCAACTTTATACAGCTTAGGAACGATCTGTGAGAGTTATGAGATCAATGAGAGTTGGAGGTCTTTTATTTGCTAGAGGTCCTTCCTAAGCTGAATAAATCTAGTCTAATAGTAGCCAGAATATAATGAAAAGGACATCCTCGGTACTGAAGGGGTTAATGTGAAGCCTGTAGTTTCTGAACCCCCTTCTCTTTCATGCTTAGCCCCATTAGTTTTCAAATTTTAAGATTTTCGCCCATTTCTTTGTCAATATTAAGACTTTTTTGCCATTTAGGTGTCTATTTTCTTCCTGGCGAGCAATAGCGAACCTGTAAGGGTGGAATCACACATTGGCGATTTTGCCTGGCGATGGGCTGCGACGCCCAAAAAGCAATGCACACACTGCCGTCTCCATAAACGTCGCCCAGCATCCCCACACGTCGGTATAAAGTCGCCACGCACCGCCACAGCGTCTCGCGGCGCGGCTGGTGCGGCGACCATAGCCAACATGTTCCCTTTCGTCGCCACCACTGTCAAAAATCGCCACGGGATGGCGACCGTCGAACAACAGTCGAAGAAGCGTCGCCATAATGTGCGACGGCATGGCAATGGCATTGCGGTGTTGTAGCGGCCGCCGCCATACATCGCCATACATCCCATGACGTGGCAACACCGCGCGAGTGTTTGGCGGAAAAGCTGCGGCCGCCGTGCTAGCATCCCTCCATAAGATAGCATCCCTCCATGAGATTCCAGGTAAGCGCCGTATTTCTTGCGGTCAACGTAGATGAGATCCATGGCGGGTGCAGTCCGGTAATCAAATGGTGCGGATGACAGTACAGCCTCAGCTTATATATGCCAGGTCCATTGTTTACCTAAATCGCCGCTACATCGTCGGACGCCGTTCCAATGCCGCACCTCCATTGTACCTTCATCGTATTCACATTATGATGGCCTAGAGATTATCGTTGTGCTGTCGCCACGTCGCCACCCGGGTACACCGACGCCATGACGTTGTACGCCGTGGCGTCTCCATACGCCGCTGGCCCACCGTAACACTGTAGCTACTACGTCGCATGCCGTCCTTGTGCTGTCGTGATATCACACCGATGGACACCTATGGACACCGTCCGTCGCCAATTTGCCACGATTTGGGCCAAAATTTGGCGTCGCAGCCCATCGCCACACCCCATCGCCAATGTGGGATTCCACCCTTAGTTAGGAGCCGGGATATTTTTCTACTGACAAATTTACAAATTTATCTCGAAGGGTGGTCTTTGGGATTATTATTATTATTATTACCGTATTATTATTATTATTATTTTATTTTTTTATTTTTGTTTAAGCTTGATAGAGGTCTTGGGAGCAAACAAACAAATATATATACCGGCAATAGTAAACATTTGTAAATGAATACAATAACGTCCCCTTAATGTTTCAGAGTTTTGTCCTACTTATTTGGAACAGAGTATAGTTGTCCTGAATGTGTCTTTACCTTGCTGTTGCCGCCTGTTGGAGCGCATCACCTCCCAACACATCATAACCAGGAGCAGCACCACCAGCACCTCCCAATCCATGGCCCGCTGCAGAAGGCCCGGTAGGAGGCACTCATAGAACGTCTCATAGGTCTTATAGAAGGTCTCATAGGTCTCATAGGTCTCATAGGTCTTATAGAAGGTCTCATCAGAGGCTGACGTTGGGGTGCGTGGGAGGGGGGGTCGGCCAGGTATAGTAGGCAGAATAGGCGCCCTCACCTCCGCCCATATAGTAGTCCTCTTGCAACACGGTCATTGAAGGGATCTGCCGGCTTCTGATGCTGGTGCTGTACATATAGTCTGTTTATTATTATTTGGCCAACAATCTTTACCACTAGCCCCTATAACTCAAAGAAGGAATAGAGTAAACGAGTTAAGGGGTAGGGTATATTTTTTGGTTTATTGTATTATATATTTATTTATTATTATTTAGTTTCTTCGCTAGACTTCCGCCAAGCTTTAAAAAAAAACAAAAAAAAACAAAACAATACCCCCCTTCAAGATAAATTTGTACATTTTTCTGTATAACCATGTCCCAGCCGAAAGCTGGTTCCTTCTAATGGAATTATCCTCTAGGGCCTAGGCCATAACGAAGCCCTATTCTTTAACACATCCTTATAAACCAGAGAAATACCTGATGAGTGGGAGCTTGCGAACGTAACACCAATTTTTTAAAAAAGGTAGCAAATCTTTACCTATCAATTATCGTCCAATCAGCTTGACCTCAGTAGTATGCAAAATACTAGAAACAATAATAAGAAACAGACTCGTTAATCACTTGGAGGAAATTAATATACTAAAAGACACAATATGGTTTTCGCAAAAAACGTTCTTGCTTAACCAATCTTTTAGACTTTATCCATGACATCCTAAATCTATTTGACGAAAGTAAAGCTGTAGATATTATATACTTAGAATTCCAGAAAGCTTTTGATAAAGTTCCACACAAACGGTTAGTGATGAAATTAAAAGCACATGGTGTTATGCCAGGGTTTTTACCAGGTTTGTATTGGTCTTTGGTAGGTTCTACTCGACTGGAGAAGTCAAAGTCATACAAACCATGCACAGAAGGAGTAAAGGGTAAAATATAACTGAATACATCTCGTTAACAACTTTAATTAATAGTTCAAATAGGTAGGACAACAATGCTTTTTATACTAAAACAATGGTTATATACATATATGTGCCTAGCAGGGCGAGAATCCACGAGGGAACTAGGAATATACTGGATGCTCTCTCTCTTTTGACCATGTACAGTTCCAAGCATATGAAACAGAGACGTCGCCTCAGGCTATCTACTCAGTCAGTGTCCTTTCTGGCTGGAGAGTTATGATGGGGGAGAAGGGGGTTGGAAGTAGGCGATGGAACTTGGTGGGAGGGTGATGGTTTATGGAGGCGGGGTAGAAGTGTGTTAGCGAGGATGGAAAAGAAGGTGTGATTGGGGCGCCGTCAAAGTTTAGGTGGGAGCAAGGGAGTATTGAAATTCGTTGATCTGTGGCAAATAAACTATTAATTACGTAATATGCTTTGACAAATAGAGATTATATAAGCATGATTTATGCTTTGGTAATATGTGCTAATTATTATAAAATCGCCATACATTTGTGTTGATATTCCTATTACCGTGATATATAATAATAATATATAACTATAGTCTCTTTATTTTCAGCTTATGGTAAATTGTCATGTCCTCATCTTTAGTACGCAACTATTACGAAAATTGTATAACGAAATAGGTTGTAAATTCTGAGGACTTGGCATAGATATGTAGTAATTTCATATTTCACCATTAAGTATTGATTATAAGTATCGAGAAATCAGTTGCTAATGGGTTCAATTTACGTCATCTGAAATTAAACCGACTATAGGGTAAAATACACCAAGCTATAGCATTCCCCCCCCCCTTTTTTTATGCAACAACATTTTCGGGCTTACTTTGAACCTACTGTATAATGGTGTGTATTTCGATATGTTTGTATTTTGCTTAATATGCCAGTATGCTATAATATACCCATCCATAATTAATCGTCATTTGTCATAGTATATCATTAAGCTTCAAACAGTAGTGGCAGAAATGGTCATTTTGCAAAAGGAACCTTCAACAACTCCAATAACTGCTAGCTGGTCTAATTAATTGCGGAAATATTTGCAACCTGAGATAATGCTCTGACCTGTCTTTATTCAAAGTTACTATATATTACCTAAGCAACAGGCTTGTTCCTTGGGAATCGTAGTCTTAACCTCTTAAGTGCGCATGGGGGTAATTAGACACCTCTGCCTGTGCGCATGTATTTGAGCTGTTTCCATCGCTAAAATATTCACACAGTCGATCGATACTCTCTCTCTCTCTCTTGCACTCGCTTGCTAACAGTGATGACAATGCCCTGCTTGCAACTCGCTAATGTTAGCACGAAAATATACCTCAGAATAAGGGAATAACAGGGAAAATAGGTGATAACTGAAGGAGGGGAGGAAAGTGGGGAAGGAGGGGAGGTAGAGGAGTGATATTTTGCATGGCCCAGGGGCAATTTTTTTTTTTTTTTTTTTTTTTCGATGTTTAAAGTTGATTTGTTTTTTTCTCTGACTCTTAAGAGTCTTCCCGCAGTCCGCCGGGGGAACTCTTAAGAGTCTTCCCGCAGTTCCCGGGTTAACACCTTACGAGCGGCCTATGCGGTTTATTTATATGTACCGCCCAGCGGGGTGTTTTTAGCCAAAATAGGGCTGTTTACGTGATCATTTTCGTGCCTAAATAAGACCCAGAACGTAAAACAAGTATCTATCCCTGAAAGGGCATAAACAGAGCTTTCGAATGACACCATAACGATCCTTTTATGATGGCTAGTTTTCTTGCAATAACTGTGCAACGCGAGTGCAAAAAGCATGTAATTAGGCACTTTCCCCATACAATTCCGTATATAGCGAGTGAGAGAGGGAGGGAGGAGGTGGGATTCGTGTCAGTAGGTTCGCCGCGGTGGTCTGGAGCAGTCATACGCTCGCTACTCTCCTGCCACCACTTGTCTCTCTCTCTCAGCAACATTACGTGCTGAAATTGCCACACGACCTATGTCGAGCGCCGCCACATAGTCCAGCTTTATTTAACTCGACTTATGTTGCTCGCCGCTATTTAAGGGTTAAGGGGCTATCACACTGGCCTATACTCCGTCTATCTTCATCAAATCCACGATATGCGTGGTCCTTCATTTCAACTGAAGTCCGAACTAATGATATGAAGACTAAATGTATTTATTATGAATTGCAAAACAGCTAAATGGTCATGCCATTAAACCGCTATACAATACTGATTTAATTGCATTTATCTTCAATAATCATACGGAAAGCACAGGCTGTAATATCATTAACGGGATCATGTCTCCCGTGGGTGCGATATTTTTGTATTATTTTATTATTTTTGCTTCTTTTAGTTTTTACTTCGAATGGCATTTTACGAAATTAAATACAATAATTTACAGATATTGTGTTAATTTGATATACAATACGTTTTAATTGGCTTTGGTTATTGTGTACAATAATACTGCAGTTTAGGATATGGAAATCTAGGTTAGGATATAACAACAAGTTAGGATATTATAAGTTAAGTTATAAAAGGATAAAGTTTGGTTAGCATAGTTATGTAGTTATATTAAGGTAGTTAGTGTAATAACATCAGATCCTCAAATATTGTAAGCCTACTGTAATAAAGATACATTTATTTGTATGAAATCAATATACTTTAACCTATTATAACCCTTTGAGTACCAGCGACGTGTGTTATATCTTATTCTAGCTATATTTAGACCATATTATGCAGCTTAAGAAGGATCTGCGGTAGTTAATAGGGTTGGTTGAAAAGTTTGAAGCTTTATCACTGCTAGAGGTCCTTCCTAAGCTGAATAAAGTCGTCCAATAGTTGCTAGAATATGATGAAAAGGACGTCACCGGTACTGTACGGGTTAAACATGATAGTCTACCATTCATTTGTTCAAAAGTATCTACAATATAAATTAATAAAGAAGGCGTCGTCCGAGGGGTCCGAACTCCTACACTTTTAATTATTCCTATTACGTTTACCACTGATAATCATCGATGTATTATCGTTCATAATTATCTTACACATGAGTTGCTACCTTCAAATCCTGTCGATTTTTTTCAGTGAATTATCGGTCAAAATGATCATAATTGCGTTAATAATATATACACTCTGCTTTTTATTAGCGATTGCGAAACAATGATACAGAGGGGATGTATTCAAGCCAACATTGGAGTAAATAAAGCCGAGGAGCGAGTTCAGCCTATATTGGTTGATGACGACGGTCTCTCTCTCATACAATCTTTCCTTCATCCTATGACTTAGATTCGTGAGTCCAGGCATTTTGACTCCAACGTCCCTTGAGAATTTGGCTTTGTCACTCTTAACTTTGGGGGAGACACTGGTTACAGGCAACCTGTCCTTTGTTTCCTCCATATACATAGAAAAACAAATGCGTTAAGCCAGTGTGATAGGGAGATGACGATTCCATGCCAAAGGTCGTAGGACGACAAAAAGTAAGTCCCCTTAGGTTAGGAGAAAGAGAAGGACCAGGTAATCACGGACTGCAAAGGTATTTTAAGTAATGACAGATGATTTCCTATTTCTTGTTATATTTATATTTGCTTCAGCTAATGGTTAGTTCATACTCCCCGAATTACTTGCATCAAATATATTGTTTAGTGTATTGAACTCTATTAAATCAAGTTTCATGGAAAAGTATAACAATAGGTCAAATAATATGAGTTTTAGGTTTAATGTATGAAAAACACTATGTAAATACTGAGATTATGCTTGTTGGTAACTTTACATCCTGATGCTGACTCATAGATGAGTCGAAATGTTAAACACAATACAGATGTTCGTGATTGCCTCTTTCGCCGTAAACATATTACTTTGTTATAATAAGAGTAGCCTATGCAAATCATTATTTATGAAACTATTAATTAATTATTCAGTACAGATCATAGTACTCTGAACATATTTAAACATCATGCCATTAATGGGATAATTATATTGAATTCTATGAACTGATTTATTGAGGAAAGGGGGAAAAGGCTCAGAAACAGCTTAGGTCAGATCGTGCTGATGCAATACGACCGACCGGATGAGCAATAAAAGGCATAACAATATTAGTTTAAGTTAGCAGGGTTACTCAATTTCATTCTGACTGATCCAGAAGCTACTTCGTTTGGTCCCATGCATATGGCAGCAACGGCACATGACCGTGGAGTCCACTTCATAACGTGTATTGAGTAATTAAAGAGGTAAGAAAGTTATTATATAATTATAGCTAATGGTTATAAACAAAACTATTATATGATTACGGTATCACTTAGATACTTGGTGTTACCAATCTTGCCAACCACAAAATACCAAAATCCGTACAGTTGGTTGCCCTGTTCCCCTCGCACCAATTTGCGTGAATTCTCAAACAATTGTTTGAACAATTTCCACCATTTATTAATGCTAATGCTGCATTACAGATTTAACAGCTCTAGCTTAGCAGATAACACAAAACGGAACACTTTAATTAAGTTCAACTCTCAAATCATTAATTTGATGTAAAGTGGGTTGGCATCTATGCTCCCCCCCCCCCCCCCCCCCACCCCACCCCTCTTTCTACCTTATACAGTGGTGTCTGCTACCCAACCTATTACCCCAACCCCTACCCCGTCACCCCCTTCTACCCCATCGTAACTCTTCAGCCAGAAAGGGTACACCGGGGATTCTCCGTGGCTGAGGGGCGTCTCTGTTTCATGTGCTCGGAACTGTACTATACACCTTAAGTCTCTGGTGTAGGGTAGAATTTATACTGATATTCTTCTATACTTTAACTCGTCTCTTGTATTAACTGTGAGAGATATACTTAGGTTTCTTGGCGTATTCAGGACTTATCACTCATCATATCACAGGGAAAAAAACGCAATACACCTGGTCGCCCTGATGTTAAAATAAAACAGAGTCCCGTGAGTGGCTCTATTTTCCTAAGTATTTCACCTGGTCGCACTGTTGTAAGAATAAAACAGTCATACAGTCGCTCTATTTTCCTAAGTTATTACACCGGGGTAGCACTGGTGTATGAGTTAAAGTGATTTACGTATCACTCCTAATATAACACTTTGCAGGTCTGGAGTGATGAGCACAGACTAGGAAGAGATGAGAGTTATCAGGTCCGGTCGTCTAGTTTCCATCGAGCCACTTAGATGGTCCTGCCGTGTGGATGGTGTGGATAGGGATACAGATGGATTAGTTGGTTTTGGGTCTTGAATGATAGCTCCTTAATGTCATGACATAGGGTACTTTCATCGGACTAACGCGAGCGTGAGCGAGGACATGTTCTAGGCTACTATTGATTGTCTATCCTGATCTTTATACTAATTGGTGGTGAAGTTCCGTTTCGGTACTCTTGACTTAGGGTCTTTAATACAGCGTTTCTAGTGTCATGACACAGCGACAAGGTAACGGGCTAACGCGAGGAGATAGTAAGATCATGAACATACTAGTTTCACTCGATCTGCCACTGCACTGACCGTTATAAGAGGTTCAAAGAACTCAGGTTCAGTGTTTAGACCTTATTACTGTATAATTATGTCCTTGACCATGGTGTTGGACAGATACAGTATGGACTTCTATATGTAGAGTGCCGTTATTTAGACGGTATCTCACAAAACCCGAACTATGAGAATGACCTTTACCATGGCAAGTATCTTTCTATAGTTTTAGGAGTGTGGTTTTGGCAAAAGAAGTAAGGTGGGGACATGTCCTTGCGGTTATGCTTCTAATACCAAAGGTGCAGCCTAATAAAGATCTTAATATTAAACACTATTAAGACCTTGAAAGATATTCACCATGGTTTCAATCTTTAATTGAATGGGAGGTTTAATTTTAGGAATTGATAGCTTACATGTAAGTAAACCAAGCCCTAGAATTGCTTGCTTTACCTTGGTTTTCGTCGGGGTAATGACGACTTTGGCTGCTATGTCCCAGGTCAAGTGTGCGGAGGTATGAAGGTCATAAGTACAGGGGGGCATATTCTGGGGGGATTAGTAGGCCCCCTAGAAGTTCACGGGCTGGTGGGTCGGCCTCTGCGTGGAAGAACGGCGCAACTGCTCCTTTGTTGTGTGTCTGTGTTGGTCCTTCTGTTTCTGACTGTACACTATCTTCTTCTTTGGAGCCTCGTGGTTATTGATGGTGGTCTGAATGGTCTTGCCTGTTGTGGGTGGTAGAGCAGGATTTATGGTGGCAATTCTGGCATCTCGTTTCTTCTGGTGTAATGGTGTGAAGGCAGAATCGGAGCGGCCATGTGTTGAGGTTTTTGCTGTGGTTTTAATTGCCTTCTGTGGTTTCGAAGCTGCGTTTGGTTTCTTTGAGGGTGGTGAATTTTCCTTCTCCGTGGTTGTTCGCTGGTCCTTGTTCCTGGTTTTATCTTTGTCTGTTGAGTGGTTGTTGTGTGTTAGTATTCCTGGGCTCTTCGTTCTTTTTAGCTTCGTGTCTCCTTCTTTCGTCTTTGTTAGTTTTATCTGAGTCTCTCCTTTATTGGTCTTTCTCCATTTTCCCTGCTGTGTGTGTCTCCTTGGTTCTGCTGTTTGAGTCTCCCCCTCCTTCTGCTCCTCTTCTTTTCCCTTGTTGAACTGGTATGGTGGTGATTAGTAATTCGGGTATTTTACATGGAATACAAGGCGGCGTTCTACAGTGGATAGAAAATTGGGTTAGTGAAAGGAAACAAAGAGTAGTTATTAATGGGGAAGCATCAATGTGGATCGATGTAACTAGTGGTGTACCTCAAGGATCAGTGCTGGGGCCAGTCCTTTTCCTAATTTACATTAACCCCTTCAGTCTAATATGACGCAGAGGTTGCCAGATTAGCAATAAGAAATAGAGTTCTCTCACTCTTATAATTACCTCTCCAAAATTAGTTTTCTGCCTACAGCTAACTCAAAGACAACTGCAGAGGTTGAAGTAACTAAACTAAAGGTTTCTAAATACCCCTGATGGTAACAAAGGCTTTAAAGTATCCCTAATCGACTCAAAATCGCGTCATATGTCTGAGAGGGTTAACGACATAGATGAGGGTCTCACCTGTACATTCTCAAAGTTTGCAGATGACACAAAAATCGCAAATACCGTACCGACAAATGAACATGTTGAAGATATGCAAAACAATCTAAACAAGCTTTCAGAATGGGCAAAAATCTGGCAAATGTGCTTCAATGAAGATAAGTACTTCATATCGGATACCAAAATGAAAAAGCAGACTACTTGATGAATGGCACCCAGCTAAAGAGTGTAGACAGAGAAACCGATTTAGGAGTAACAATATACAGTAACTTAAAACCAAGTCAACATTGTGCTGAAGGTGTTAAAAAGGCAAACAAAATTATAGGTTTCATAGGTAGATCCTTTGAACATAAATCAAAAGACATTAGCCTCACCCTATACAATTCAATAGTTCGCCCACTTTTGGAATACTGCGTTCAGTTCTGGTGCCCTTACTATCAGAAAGATATAGACAAATTGGAACAAGTTCAATGTAGAGTTACCAAGATGACACCCTGTTTTTGGAAAAACCATACGAGGAACGTCTTAAAGAACTAAATTTGTATCCATTAACCAAGCGCAGATTGAGAGGTGACCTTATTCAAGTTTTCAAGATCATTAAAGGCATCGATAACATGAACTGTAATAAATATTTTACGATTGACCGATCAAACTACAGGCAGGGAAATGGCTGCAACATCATTGGTAAATCATTCAACTGTAACGAATCCAAGAATGTCTTCTTTAATCGAGCCGTCAACTTGTGGAATGGGCTTCCCCGAGATGTCATAGACTGCAAAGTTCGCCTAGACAAGCACCTTGCCTTGAACCCAAAGGTTGACTGCATTTGTAATTGAATAAATATTTCCTTTTGTAGTATTTGTTCAATAACCTAATAGATCTTAATATAATTTCCCCTGCCATGAACTAAGCCCCAGGGCAGCACTTCCTTCTCACAATGTTCAGAAGTTGTTAAGAAGGCAAACAAAATAATTGGCTTTATAGGCAGATCATTTGAGCATAAATCCAAAGACGTAATCCTAACCCTTTACAATTCCTTAGTCCGCCCTCTTCTGGAATACTGCGTTCAATGCTGGTGCCCTTATTACCAAAAAGACATAAACAAGCTAGAACGAGTTCAACGTAGAGTTACCAAAATGATACCTAGCCTAAAGAACAAACCATACGAAGAGCGTCTTAGAGAATTAAATCTATTTCCTTTAACCCAGCGCAGATTAAGAGGTGACTTAATTCAAGTGTTCAAAATCATCAAAGGCATCGACAATATGAACTGTAGTAAGTACTTCACTATCGACCAATCTAATTACACGCGGGGAAACGGTTGCAAAATTATTGGTAAATCTTTTAACTCACACGAATCTAAGAATTTCTTCTTCAATCGAGTTGTCAACTTGTGGAATGGGCTTCCCCGAGACGTTATAGACTGCAGCACCGTTGATTCATTTAAATTCCGCCTAGACAAATATCTCGCATCAAACCCACGACTGACTGCGTTTGTAAATGAATAACTTTATTTTATCCTCCTCTCAGTTACTAACCCATATGTCCCCTACTAACTTCCTAGTCCTGCCACGTTAGTGGCAGGGCAGTAGTTCCCTTTCCAATGTTCCCTTACCCACTCTAAACCACTGTTTGGACACTTGATCCTCAGTGTTTTGGAGGACAAGCAGCCTAGAAGGGTCACTAGATCTGTTGTTGCTTGATTTCCTTTGTACTCCTTTGTACATCTTTCCCACATTCTCTCCGAAATACTGGTGCAACACTTGGAACAGCAGTGTTTTGGAGGGCAAGTAACCTCGAGGGGTCGCATGACCTGTTATTGCTTGTTCACCTTTGTACTCCTTTGATACGGGCCGTTAAAAGGACCGCATATTATTGACGGACATCGTCCGTCGCTGGTACTGACGAGTGACTTTTTTACTGTCGGCTAACGGACGTCGCTGGGACAGTAGGTGTTATTTAGTATACTGTATGTGGTTTACTATTTATATATATACATTTGCATGAATAGATACTCTTAACCCTTCTTTAGTGGGGCCCGACTTAAGTCCGTATGGAGAAGAAAGGACTATGTGGCGGGGCCCGACTTAAGTCTGTGTGCAATTTTGGCGCAATATTGGCTCTGAGAGAGAAACGAGCGACGGGAGGAGCATAGGTTGCCTCATGACCGCTCGCCACGGTTGCCGTGGGCCTACTGACAATTATACTACACACACATCCACCCTCCCTCCCTCGCTAATTATGTAACGAAATTACCGTATTTTAGCGATTTTGCCCTTCGGTTGCACGATCGTTGCAAGACAACCAGTAATCGTAGAAGGATGGTTCGGGTGTCATTGGAAAGCTCAATTAACGCCCTTTCAGGGATACATAATTGTATTACGCTTTGGCTCTTGTTTATGCATGAAAAAGAGCACAGAAATAAGCTCATTTAGGGTAAAACCACCCGCTTGGCAGGTAGTAGAATTTACCGACCTAGCCGCTCGTTGATTGAGTGTAAAATACATGTATTTACTTAAGTAAATGAATGAAGAGTCTAAAAAATGTTATGAGTGATGGTACATCTGAGGGGAGGGGGTGATGCACGCAACCACTATACATCTACATTCGCGCGGAATCATGTCTATTTCGATGTGTTTTTTACTTTGTTTGATTGCATTAACTAACCAAACTAACCTATCCTAATGCAATACAATTAGTAATAATACATCGAAATAGACTTGTGAGTTCACGCGAATGTAGAGGTATAGTGTATAGGCCATGGTTTTTCCTATATCTGGCAGTTCTGGACATCTAACAAATTAATGGATGTGCTTCTCCGTACCATGGTAATATAGTTTCAGTACAGCATATACCGACTTCTATGACTGGTTTTATTGATGTGAGCATTGAAATACGAGAAATACGAGCACAGGAAGATGACAGACGGAAAATTGTCGTAAGAAGAAGGACATAAGAAACAGCAAGAAAGAAGGACAGAAGAACATGAGAAAATGGGAAGTAAGTGAGAAACAGAAGGTCAAAGAGAAACAAGAGAAACCGAAGGCCAGACCGAAGTTCAGAAGTCAGAGAAAAGAAAAGATAAGAATATAAAAGTTAAAAAGTTAAAAGGAGAACGAATATACATAGCAAAGCTGAGAAGAAGCACCGAAGCTTGGAAGAAAGAAGAAGAAGCGAGTCCCGTCTAACCTCACTCTGGGTGCCCGCTGAGTTTGAAAGTGAGATTCTAAACTCCTCTTGCTCTCAGCGCAACTACACGGGTTGTGCTCGCGCGGCCAGGGTTGACTTCATGCTCTTCAGATAAGCACCCTGCCCACCATGCCCTTCTTGCTTCCAAACAATTCACACTCGACAACGATAACGAAGGTATAACTATGTTACCAAAATCAGAGGAAGTTAGACAGGGTGAGATCAGAGTAGCTGCCGATCTCGGGGTGTGACCAGGACTGTGAGTACATGGGTCAGTGCGGTCTGCTGTATATCAAGCTCTAACCAACCTATTGGTCCTAACTGTGAGTACACTGGTCAGTACAGGCAGGTATAAACATGGAGAGCTTCCTGACCTATCTGCTGGCTAAGGATAGCAAGGAAGAACTGTAAAGTAACGAAAGTTGCGAGTACACTGGTCAGTGCTACCTAGTTACCTTACAGAATCTGGGTATTAATCTACTGCCAGCACACTGGTCCATGCAGTTTGTTAATTCACAGCCCTGGGTATTAACCTACTGCCAGTACACTGGTATGTACAGTTTGTTAGTCCTCAGGCCTTGGTGTTAACCTGCTGCCAGTACACTGGTCTGAGCAGTTGGTTAGTTTGCAGTCTTGGGTAGAGGCTTGTTGCCAGTACACTGGTCCATGCAACACCTACAGTAGACTCGAGCAGGGAAATTGGAAGGTTACCAGTACACTGGTCCGTGCTGCCTAGTAAGTTCTCTGGCCCTCTTGACCTATTTCAGGATAGAAAGGAGTCCAGGTAATATCTAACCTGTGTTAGAGATTACCAACCCTCTCTATTATACAGGCCTGCCTGTTATAACAAGGAGGTGCACACTGGTTGTGTAAGCAAAGTGGTAGGAATGAGACCCATCATTTGGATGTAACAATTAGGTGAGCTTGGCTCAACCCATGGAACTGGTACCTGATCGGTGTCAAAACCCTATAGCAGGCACAGACCACAAACTGTTCTACCTTCGCAGATAGTTCCGGTTGTTTGGAACCTGGAGCGGTATTAAAGAAAGCTTCCAGTACACTGGTCAGTGCATTTTTCCTTAAGATTGTTCTGGCATAAAACGTAGAGAATTTAAGCTCGCAACAGTGAGTCGAGACCTGCCGGAAGACGTTAACGGAGGACCATTACCGAACCTGCTGTTGAGCCACTGCAGGGACGAGCTAGATGCAGACCAGTACAGAGCAGAGAGTCAGCATAAATGGTACTAAGTCAGAGTGGGGATCAGTCAAGAGTGGTGTCCCCCAGGGATCTGTATTGGGTCCTCTGTTATTTATCATATACATAAATGACCTTGATTTAGGTATAACTAGTAGGATAAGTAAATTCGCAGACGATACCAAAATAGGGAGACCAATAGATTCAGATAGCGACATAGAGTGCCTCCAAAGGGATCTAGATACCTTACACGAATGGTCAGTAAAGTGGCAGATGAATTTTAACATTGACAAATGCAAGGTATTAAAGATAGGGAAGACGAATACTAATGCAAAATATAAACTAGCTAATGCCGAATTAGAAAACTCAGACTGCGAGAAATATTTAGGTGTGTTTGTTAGCAACGATTTGAAACCTAGAAAACAGTGTATAAGCGTACGTAACAAGGCAAACAGGATTCTGGGGTTCATCTCAAGGAGTGTGAGTAACAGAACTGCCGATGTTATCTTGAAACTTTACTTGTCATTAGTGAGACCTCATATGGATTATGCTGTCCAATTTTGGTGTCCTTAATACAGAATGGATATAGATTCCTTGGAGAGAGTACAGCGAAGAATGACAAAAATGATTCATAATATTAGAAATCTACCATATGAAGAAAGGTTGAACAAATTAGGCTTACATTTGTTAGAAAGATGCAGAGTTAGAGGGGATATGATAGAAGTGTTCAAGTGGTTCAGTGGGGTAAATAAAGGAGACATAACAAATTTACTGAAGCTCAGTGATAGCGAAAGAACTCGACCAAATGGTTATAAATTAGATAAATTTTGTTTCAGAAAAGATATAGGCAAATATTGGTTTGGTAACAGAGTTGTAGATGGGTGGAATAGGCTACCAAGTGATATAGTGGGATCAAGAACGATAGGGAGCTTTAAGATAAAATTAGATAGGCATATGGACGAGATGGGTTGGGTGTGAGGGGGATCTACCAGGTGTGGGACAATCGGCGCTCAGCAGATCCCCGTTATCTTGTGTTAATCTCTGACCGTTTTGGTGGGGTCAGTACTCAAAGTATTAGTGAGTTGGGCCTGTAATTGGGGTTGGGTGTGACAGGGATCTGTCTTGTATGGGCCGATCGGCTTTTTGCAGACTCCCATTTTCTTATGTTCTTATGTTCTTATGTTGGGCCACGAATTCAAGAATGAAATATTAGCTAGTTGAAGGCTATACAACAGACCTACCTTCTAATTGTCTAGGCCTCCATAGATGAGGATACGATACACACATACTGTCGTTGTGTAAGTGAAATATTTTGTTGACAAACTCATTAGAGATTGCCTATGATAATATTAAATCTTCGTAGCCATACAAACCCACTAAACTGACACGTAAATTCAACCTCAGTGACACCCTTCTTTTCCTGTGCAAATTGTAATAAAGGTGCATTTAAAGTGATTGATTGTATTACATATAAGCTTATGTCAATTACGTTCTGGAGTGCGCATTTATCAATCATACATTTCCGATGATGAACTCTAAGAATTGGGAAACCTAAAAGTGTATAATTGTCTATTGTGTTTATGTTATTTATAAAGTGTATAATTGTCTATTGTGTTTATGTTATTTATAAAGTGTATAATTGTCTATTGTGTTTATGTTATTTATAAAGTGTATAATTGTCTATTGTGTTTATGTTATTTATAAAGTGTATAATTGTCTATTGTGTTTATGTTATTTATAAAGTGTATAATTGTCTATTGTGTTTATGTTATTTATAAAGTGTATAATTGTCTATTGTGTTTATGTTATTTATAAAGTGTATAATTGTCTATTGTGTTTATGTTATTTATAAAGTGTATAATTGTCTATTGTGTTTATGTTATTTATAAAGTGTATAATTGTCTATTGTGTTTATGTTATTTATAAAGTGTATAATTGTCTATTGTGTTTATGTTATTTATAAAGTGTATAATTGTCTATTGTGTTTATGTTATTTATAAAGTGTATAATTGTCTATTGTGTTTATGTTATTTATAAAGTGTATAATTGTCTATTGTGTTTATGTTATTTATAAAGTGTATAATTGTCTATTGTGTTTATGTTATTTATAAAGTGTATAATTGTCTATTGTGTTTATGTTATTTATAAAGTGTATAATTGTCTATTGTGTTTATGTTATTTATAAAGTGTATAATTGTCTATTGTGTTTATGTTATTTATAAAGTGTATAATTGTCTATTGTGTTTATGTTATTTATAAAGTGTATAATTGTCTATTGTGTTTATGTTATTTATAAAGTGTATAATTGTCTATTGTGTTTATGTTATTTATAAAGTGTATAATTGTCTATTGTGTTTATGTTATTTATAAAGTGTATAATTGTCTATTGTGTTTATGTTATTTATAAAGTGTATAATTGTCTATTGTGTTTATGTTATTTATAAAGTGTATAATTGTCTATTGTGTTTATGTTATTTATAAAGTGTATAATTGTCTATTGTGTTTATGTTATTTATAAAGTGTATAATTGTCTATTGTGTTTATGTTATTTATAAAGTGTATAATTGTCTATTGTGTGTTATGTTATTTAAGTGTATAATTGTCTATTGTGTTTATGTTATTTATAAAGTGTATAATTGTCTATTGTGTTTATGTTATTTATAAAGTGTATAATTGTCTATTGTGTTTATGTTATTTATTGCTTAAAGAGCCAAACCCAGTTTCATATATTGTAATTCGTGTCTTTGCTGGGTTATTCATCTCCATGATTTTATGTACCGTATATAATGTCTTAATGTCATTTATGTGTGTACAATTAGCCAAGTAAGACATCCAGTATTGTGTAACCTTAATTGAATACAATAACTATAAATGTTCTTCTGTGTTATCCTTAACCCCCTGTATGTTTGTATGTGTGTATATTATGTATGAGTTTATTCCTTGCTCAATCGAGATTGGACTTACGAAATAAGCCAGCTAAACCCAGTAACAATCCTGGTATAACAAGCATTAAATCTGCAGTGTAAGAACTGCACGGTTGTTGAGTTCCTTGGTTATCTCTCCCACTGAACGTTACAGGAATCTATTAGAAACCCTCAGGTAAACAGAACGGACAACTCGGCCGACATGTCAATCCCTGGTCTCTACAAATCACAAGTAATAATGTGAGACTGGCTTATTAAATTATTTGAATTTTTCTAGGAATCAAGGTCATCAGAATACGCCACTGTTGTGCAGTAAAATAGCTAGACTGTTCTACAGTGGACCAAAAGCTGATGATGATATAAAATTTGACAACTTTGCTTGAAAATAATAAATAATAAATTGTTCAGACTTTCCAGAATCGTAAATATTGATGTATATACAGTATAATGGCATATTGAATAAACAATTGTCCAATCTCTGTATTGTGGAGAATCTTGACATCACAAGTGTTCACGGCATAATTATGACATCATCAAAATATCTATCTTCCCATTGGCTATAGTTCCAAGGTTGCCCAACTTTATTGGTCGCCTGTGTATCTGACGTCATAACCTCTCTCCTACGTCTGGCTGTGATCCCGCTGCCACCATTCCCCCTCTGGCATCCTGCCTAAGCCTGCCAAGCTGCTACTCAGTGTTTCCACTTTAGGGTAAAATACCCCATTATAGGGGAATCAGACTGTATTTAGGGTAGAACTTTAGGGTAATTCTAAAAATGGCAAAATCTAGGGGAATTTGGGAATTTTTGGGGTTTATTGTGTATTTTTTAGAGGATTATAGTATTTTACATTAGCAGTTGGTATTTTATTTTGAAGGTGTGAGACACGGAATATTTGTGTGAAGTAAAGTAAAGTTATCCATTAATTATGATATATATATTCGTTTTCTGTCATGGGAGAGTTAAATTGCCATATATCGCCAGTCTAGCTCCGTATGGGAAGCAAAGGTGCTAGATGTCACCAGTCAAAACCTGTGAACAAATATCAGGCTCTGAGGTGAGGTGGCAGTGTGGCACGCAAGGCTTAAGGGAAGGGAGCTGATGTGTGGATATCTTGCCAGCCAAATAATGAAAGTATATACTTCAATATTTACTCCAATATATTGTTGTTTTATTATTCACTCCTTTATATTGGTTTAGGGTAAATCATGCCAATCTAGGGGAATTTAGGCACAAATTTAGGGTAAAATAAAATTTGGCTGTGGAAACCCTGCTGCTACTGCAGTGCTATATCTAGTGGCGTTGACTGAGTGAAGCTAGGCAGTAGGAACCCAGGAATCTGTTCTCTCCTGACATCTATAGCATGGAAGACGGTATGTATAACAGAGCTATATTAGTATTAGGGGTTGCTATGTAGTTTATGGTCGTATCTCCTTTGTTGTAACTTACGGTTTGGTAAACGAATGGGAAATATTTTGATCCACAGGATGGTTGAGAGAGTTAAGGGGCTTTCCCACTTGTATGACTCGACGCGTTCCTGTCAGTGTTGTTTGTATGACAAGGATCAAATTGTGACGCTTCAACTACACTGTTCATGTTCAGTCCCACAATATCAGTGTCAGTGTTAGTGGCCCCCATTCTGCCCTTGTTAACTCTCTCACATTCAGTTAAGGGAAGATAGGCTTATTTGTTTGCTCATTTATGTATATCTATATTATTTTATTAGTTTCCTCCATAGACCTCCATCAAGCTGCAAAAAAAAAAAAAAAAAAACGCCCTTCAATATAAATGTGTACATTTTCGATAGAAATATGTCCCAGCCGAAGGCTGGTTCTCTTAAATGACAGGCTCGCTATCGATCTCCAGTAGAAAATCGACACCTAAATGACACAAGTCTTAATATTGACAAAGAGGTGGGGCGAAAGGTCTTAAAATCTGAAAACTAAAGGGGCTAAGCATGAGGGAGAAGGGCGACCCTCCCCCCTTTTAACTCTCACATTTAGTTAAGTATCTTAGCCACTTAGGCCTACCTTACCACTACCTTTCACTCTCCAGCGCCATGTGTGCTACCGCCAGACGATACACGTAGGTTATCGCTGCTCTGTTTTAAGGGGAGATGGTTCGTTTTTTCTGGACCCCCTTCGCCCTCATGTTTAGCATATTAGTTTTGAGATTTTAAGACGTTCGTTCCGTTATTTTGGCCATTTTGAGACCTTTCACCACATTTCTTTGTCAATATTATAAGACCTTTTGTGCCATTTAGGTGTCGATTTTTTCCTGGCGAGTGATAGCGAACCTGTAATTTTAGAAGGAACCGACCTTCGGCCAGGACATTTTTTCTACCGAAAAATTTACAAATTTATCTTGAGGGGGGTCTAGGGGATGTTTTTCTAAGTTTGAGGGATGTCTAGCGAAGAAACTAAAAAATATATGAATACATGAATTAATAGGCCAAAATAGCAGCCACTGTCCCTTTAACCCCTTCATTACCGGTGACGATTTGTATTAAATTCAGCTGTATTTAGGCCTAGACCATTTTTTATGAAGCTTAGGAAGGACATGTAGTAGCTAAATGGATTAATTGAGATAATCTGTTGCCTCTAGTCTGGACCAGACTGTCTGGTGGATGTCTTAAGCTGAGTAAAATCGTCATATAGTTGGCATAAGATAATGCAAAGGATGTCGTTGGTACTGAAGGGGTTAAGCCGCAATAATATCTCCATATGCAATGTAATTAATTTTGCATTCAAAGATAACTGTAAACAAAATGCCATAAGATCAAATTATAACAATGAAAATCGATATACAAGAAATATTTAGTCGTTTTTTCAAGTTTACACCGTCATAATTTCGTTATAATCTGAGCAATACACTTTATTAATATATGAATCAGATGTATTTTTCACGCTCATTGGAAATGGTGCAGTTGTAAAGGCGTATCCCTCAATACCTTCACCTCACCTCCATATGTGTCATCAGATTTTATTTGTCATCTTCTTCTCTTTTTGGAGCCGCTGTCCTCGCTTGCGCGGGAACAGCTCGCCTAGTTATCGGCTATTTCTCCAGAAAAAGCTATAGCTAGATTAAGATATAGTTTAGAAAATTAGTAGTCATAGAAGGGATAGTTAAAGAAAAGTAATGGAGGAAAAAGCTTAAGCGGAATATTTTCTTTGTTTTAATAATCTCCTTACTGTCCCTCTTCCCCACCTCTTTACTATTACCCATTAATCTTCCTCCCCTCCGCTGATCACCTTCTCCCCCCTCACCCTATTCTACTCTATTTATTGTTCTCTTCTGCCACACCTGCTCCAGGAAGCTTTTTACTACCTTTATTCATTTCTCCACTTCCTCGTCTCCCCCCTCTTCTGTCCCTAGACCTAACACAAACTTTACTCCATCATCATCCTCTTCTTTCTGTTCTTCCCATTCCCTCTCCCCCCGTCATACCACTGGCACTCTGTCACTATAATGTTCTATCGTCTCCTCCACTCACCTCCCTCCCACCACACACTACAGACTCTCTTTCACTCCTCCGTTCCACCTCCATGGTCTTCTATTTGTCTCCAATGCCCCTGCCCTAGCCTTAAATAATAATTCAGCTCCCCAACTTCCATCGTAGAACTCCTCTTTTCTCGGTCTCCCCTTGCTTTTATATCTTTCCAGTGTACTTTTCTTTTCCATTCCTGCCTTCCTACTTCCCTCACTCTCGTTCTTATCTCTTTCTCCAACCTCCTTCCCTGACCTAGTCCTGCATTTCCCTCTATATCTCTCCACTCCTCTCCCACCCTTCTTTGCTTCACTCCTATTTTATTCAGTTTTCTCCTACACTCTTTTGCCCATCTACTCTTCCCCTGACCCCACTCATACACTCTCCTTGGCCACCTATCAAATTGACTAACTAATGGGGCAAACATCTTAACATCTGTAAACTAATGGGGCTAAACATGAGGGAGAGTGTGGTCTAGAAAAACGGCCCATCCCCCCTTAAAAGTTAACACTTCTTGTCTTGCTGAATGCACTTGTGACACCCTCACAATATGTATGTATAAAGACACATACACGGGCATAATATAGCCTACAGTCGGCAGCAGCAAAGGGTTATGGGAGGGAGGCTCAGCGGGCCGGTATAACCAAAGGGGATCAATTCCTACTTAACAGGTAGGTGCAAATGAGCTTAACCCCTTCAGCACCATGACGCCTTTTTTACCTTTGGTTATGGCTAGAGTTAAGCCACTTTCACACATTCACGATGTTGGTTCCGATGTACCCCGATTTGAATATCTGGCCACAACGTGGTGCAATCCCCAACGTGTGTCGGGGTCATCGGGGGAGCGGCGTGTTACCCACGGTGCGGTGCCGGACGTGGCAAATCGTGCTTGGCCACCAAATGTTTGGGTTTGTTCAAAAATTTCGCACGAGGGACTTTTGGCGTGGTACCATCGGGTCACATCGTGTTTTTGACGTTTGGACGTCGTGTTGAGCACCGGGTTGGACAGGTATACACGTGTTCGCATCTGGATGCATCGGGTACATGAACGGGCTTTTTTTAATCCCCAAAACACAAACAAAAAATATATAATGTTTTGGTCATGCTGCCTAAGCCAAACTGCAGCTGAATCCATGCAATAGTTTCGGAGATATCGGCGTTTGAATGCAAATTATTAGCTGCACGGCGAAATTACCACGCGGCGAAATTACCCCGTCTTACCCTATCTATTTATGGTCTAGCAAGGGTTAGATAAGCGCTTTTTTCTGGTGGGGATTATGTCGTGAAATGCTGCACACATGTACACACACACTCACAGTCATACACATCATGCAATACCAAGGCTTCATCTCCACCTTCCTAGACATCACATGTGGAGTCCCACAGGGCACAAAGATGGGGCCTCTATTGTTCCTCATCTTGATTAATGATGCCCTAAAGGACACCCCATTCCACTGGAAGTACGTGGACGACTCGACAGTCGGCATTACTGTCGATAACACCTCCCCTAACTATGACCCCCTACAAGAAATCCTCGACCGTCTTCAAGCCTGGACCACAGACAATCATGTGACTATCAATCATGACAAGACAGTGGTCATGCACATCAACACTTCCGTTACCGACCTTTCTCCACCCACTGTCACAATTGGTCCTCATCCCCTTCAGCTTGTTGAGTCCACCAAACTCCTCGGAATCACTGTGGACAACAAACTAAACTGGAAGAAACATGTAACTACCACAGTCAGGACCGCCACTTACAAGTTGTTTATGCTAAGGCGGTTGAGATCCCTGGGGGCGCCGGAGAATGAGCTGAAGAGTATATATAACACCTTCATACTCCCTAAGCTCACCTACGCCTCTCCCGCCTGGTCCTCCTCTCTAACCCTACCACAACAACGTCAACTGGAGAGAGTTCAGAGGAGGGCATGCAGGATCATCCTGGGTGGCACATATCCAGGGTACGAGGAAGCTCTCACCACCCTTAGCATACCTGCACTTTCAACCCACCACTACAACACACTCAAACAGTTTGCATCTAAGCTACTTGTTCACCCACGACACAGAAACTTACTTCCACCAGACGCCCCTAGACCAACACGTGCAGCTCGTCATTTCAACACACTCCAACCAATAAGAGCAAGAACTGACAGATATAAAAATAGTCCTATCCCAACCATTGTTAATATTATTAATAATGTGTAATAACGGCCTGTCACACCATATATACGCTCCCACCTTTAATAATATGCATAAGTGTGTGTGCGTGTGTGTATTAGAATATAATTATGTATGTATTTGCTTGAGTTTGTTTATGTATATGTGTATATATGTATCTATGTATGTGCAGTATATGTGTATGTATGTGTGCGTATATGTGTATGTATGTATGCGTTATTTATGTATATATATATGTGTCTATAGTGTATACTGTTTGTGGTTCGAGCCCGGCTGAGAGTATCAGGTAGGATAAGAGAAGAGCATATATGCATGTAATGTGCATATATTTATGTATATGTATGTCTGTGTGTATGTGCTGTCAATGGTTCGAGCCCGGTTGAGAATATAAGGTATATAATATATATATATGTACTGTACCGTACGTGTATTTATATGGTCATATGCACATATGTATGTAAATATACGTACATATGAGCGAGAACATATTGCTCACTAGCGCAACTTCTGATTATAAATCTATGCATAAGCATTATCTATTATTAAGTGTTCGCGTATCTTCATCCATGTATTTCCACCCTTAACAATAGAACGCCCAGCTCTTCCATATTTCGCCTTCTGTCACACACACACACACACATACACACACACACACACACTACTGAGGATTAACCTCCCATTGTAGTAGGCTGTACCATACGGACCATATACGGACTTGAATTGCTGCACCCTCTTTACCCTTCAACTCTTTACCCTGACCATACCAAAACAGTTTCTGTATGTATGTATGTTTGTGTGCATACGTGAGCGTTTGTGTATACGGACATGTGCACACTTACTGCATGTTCTTATGTTCCTATATATGTATGTATATGTATGGGCGCACGTACGTGTATATACGTATGTTCTGTATATGAGTAAGTAAATAAATGTGTATATGTACTGTATATCACTCACTCTCATGGTTATTTTATGATAATTTGTATTCTGCACATGCATCATTATTGTATTTATTTATTTTGTTTGTAAACTGAGCTTACCATCCTCATATCTGTACATCTCATGTTCATCCACTAAATTGTAAAATGTGTATTTTCAGCTCATGAGGCTGCCATTCTTTAATAAACCGTTTATTATTATTATTATTATTATTATTACACGCACACACACGAACACAAAATCATGCATATACACACACTCTATCTCCTTTGTTGTTTCGACAGGTGCCACCGTTGCCGTAAAATCATATCTAAATAATATATTTTTGTTTTTTTTATATATTTTCTGAAATTGTTAAATCTGGAAAATAATAATTTATTTGTATTTATATTAGGACGGATGGAGGCATTACCGGTATATTATATTTTGCCTTCTACATTAACCCCTTCTGTACCGGCAACGTCTTTTTAACTTTAGTCTGGCTACTATTTGACGATTTTATTCAGTTTCAAAAGGGCCAACAGCAATTGATAGGCTTCGAACTATCTCACTTATTCCTTTTTACTACCACAGATCCGTTTTATACTGCACATAATCCTCTAAAGTCTAAACATAGCTACAATAAAATATAAAAGACGTCGCCGGTACAGAAGGGGTTAATGCGGCCCTACAATATTGTACGGTGTCAAACATGGCCCGCCAGAGCAAATGAGTTTGACACCCCTGGTGTAGAGTGACGTGCAGGTACCATATCCGCACAAGATAGGTTTATATCAATACATTTTACCTTCCACAATTAGAGAAAATATGATTCATCACGAAGTGTAGCCTACCTGTGGAGATCAAACGCACTGTTATATTATAAACTATATGTGATATACCAGTACCGGTATATCGTTTTTGTATCGTTATTTTTATTTTCATACTAAATCACAGCTATTTTTTCCGCTGAACATGATGGCGGTGTTTAGAATATGCTATCATCAATATTGGATTTTATAGAAATAAATCTATAACAATAGTTTTTCGCTTATATAGAATCCCAGCCCCGCCAAAATATTCGCTCTCAGTTGGTTTTCACCCATAATAATTGTTTTTTATTTCAATTGTTTTATGAACGGCAAGAGGAAAGGTTATCATATAAGATTTCAACAACAACAAAAATAAAAATATTAATATGTGGAATTTTACCGTAGGTGAAGGTTACTGTTCAGTCCGCCCGTACTTTCCCACCCCATTTTCACTGATATCATGCGGGACAATGAATATTCTGTAAGCAAGTGATATATAGGATTTTTCATTAGCTTTCTAATGGTACATATATGGCCAATTGTTAGATCAAACATTTTATTTTTCCCGAATATTTTTTGTCCGTCGCCGCTGTCACCCACTGGTAAATATTTGCGCTTCACTTCATGGTCTATTTTCATATAATTTAACGTTCGATACAGTTTTTAGATATTAATTTTGTATATCGGCAATGAATACAGATTGTTATTTTCGAAGAACCAGCTCTCTACGACTAAAACTTGATTTTATATAAATATTTTCATACGCCTATACCTTACAAAGAAATAATTCGACCTTATCTTACCTTAAACTTGACCGTTGAACGTAATAGGGTACCTTAACACCATATGTATTGACGGTATCTTCCTTACATCTTTGATTGCTAGAAATCAATACAAAAGCACATTGTCTTGTCCTTGTGTCCTAAAACAGCCTGGTACAACGCAAACTTGACCAGTCTTTTTTTGTACAAGCGCGCGGTGTGTGTAGAGTGACGTGCAGGTACCACGTCCGCCACTATATACTGTATATGCAATTATGTATGTCAAGATATATAGACTAACAGGTATGTTCACTCCCGCCTGGTGCGCAGGTCTGTGACGTCACGCGGCTCTTTCCAGTTGGAAATTGGGGTATTAATACCCAAGAGTGATATACTTAGATCTTGGGAATATGAAAGAAAATGGAGAGTAGAAGGTAAACATAAATAATCTCTCATGTTCAATAATCCTGTATGTTAACATTTGTATTAGTATTAGTATTTTTCTTTTTTATTATCATCAGTATTATTACTATGTGTATTTATGCATCTCTCATGTTCCAATCCTTTTTATAATAATATAATAATAATAACAATAATTATTATTATTATTCTTATATTATTAGTGGCTGTATTAGTAGGCCTAGTATTATTGTGTATATCTCTATAGGCCTATCGCGTTTATGAAGTCTGTACTTCAAAAATTGACAGCTGCATCCGGCTTACACACAAACTAAAGGTCAAATGTAAGATTTTAAATGGAAAGAGGGCGGATGAACCTTTTCCGTCACCTAGAGTTATGTACTTATAAAGATTAAGCAGCTGCATCCGGCTTACACACACACACACGCACGAACGCAGGTTATTAAAAAACAGAGAACTTTCCAAATGTATTCATAAAACATTAACACAACATATAAACAAATGCATGTAATGGCCTACCGGTCAATACGAGCCCTTTCAAACATATGAACATAAACATAAGAAAATGGGAGTCTGCAGAAAGCCGACTGACCCACACAAAGCAGACCCCTCTCACACCCAACCCTAATTATAAGGCCCTGACAAACCTATCACATTTATGTGAGTATTTTTGAGTATTTCTTTTTTATCTTTCTCTCTGACTTTAAGTTTCTGTTGAGGATACAGATTCTGAAAAACGTTCGGCATCTGACAAAGAAATTACTTCTGTTGGTAATTTGACAAGATTGGAAATGTGATTTATGACTGATTTTGTTGCATTTTTTCCTGGTTTGGGTGAACTTGTACCATGGTAGCACGTGAACAGTTTTTCCATCTGTTGCAGTTGTAGTGGAGTAAAAGTACAACTAATTCTTATATATAATACTCAAGTTAGAGTAAAAGTACTGGGCAAAAAATCTACTTTTTAAAAATTAGATACCCGTACTGTGACGCGCGTCAGCTCCCCAGCGACCACAAGGCGGTAGCGGCTCGCTCCCCATCCTCTTCTCCCCTCTCCCCAGGCAGTGTTATGGGCTGTAGGTTATTGATTAAGTTCCAGTTTCTTCCTAGTGCATCGTAGTGTCACAGGTAGTCCAGAAATACTCTTTATTTTCACCTGTGACAATGCATTGTATTATTCCAGCTGTCATAGATTTAATGTATAAAATGCATTGTGGAGGGAGAGAGAGAATAGCGAGAACGCGGTGGTAATGTGTGCGTGCGTAGGTGTGTGTTACCTCCCTCACTCGAGGAGTTTTCCCGCTCGCGCGCTTTCCCGCGCCCTTGATTGGCTGGTGGCTCCTGGCGCCTTCTGCAGCCCTGCTGCCTGGTGACGTAGTCGTCTGTGATTGGCGGCCGCGGTCCTGGGACGGTGGTGCGGGCTCCTGAGCCTCCTGTCCTTGTGTCTCCCTCAGAGCTCCTCTTATGCTGGGGTCACACATTCACGTATATCGCTCCCGTATGCTCCCGTCAGGCGTGATCGCCAATTTTGTGTTCTGACGGGCGTAGTCCGGCCGTGTACACCCGTATAGACTACGACTATTGCACTTCCCGACATGCGTACCGTGACGGGGCCAGTGCTACGTCAGACGTAATGTAGTCGTATGGAACTACGTACGTGCTTGCGACTTGCGTAAGCATGTCCCCGTTAGTCCGCCTGGGCTGCCCGATTTGCGGGAACACAGGCCACGCCCATGGCCACGCCCCCACAAGACCTGCGTAGCTGAGGCCGTACGTCTTGGGTGTTTTTAGGACTTACGTGGACCGTTTCCAAACAATCGTAGGCACACCCCGTCTGTCCAAACACAGACAAAGACAGTCTTTGTCAACCACGTAGGTCTGGGTTGGAATCTGGGAACTACAAAAGGGCAGGAATGGCCACACCATTCCCATTCCCAGTCCTTCATCGGCACCATGAACAACATCGCGGAATTCATCCTGGAGGAGTTCAATTTTGTGAACTCCCTTTATAGAGGAAAGACCATTCATCCTTGTAACCTTTAACCCGCTGAGTGCCAGCCAATTTTGACTGTGTGCTTCTGCCAGTGCCAGAGTTTTTTTTTTTTTTTTTTTTTTTTTTTTGGCTAAATCTATCAAGTTGGGAGAGAAAGGAAGGATAATGGTAAAAAAAACACTCCCCTCGCCAGAAATCAGGTCCCCGATGGGTCCCGAAAGTAGCTGAAAAGACACTATAGACTACAGAGACTTTTATGGTATCGGAATGTATGGGTGGGAGGGTGGTGGGAGGGTGGTTTTGGGGTTGGCTGGGGGAAGGTAGAAGGGTAATTGACTTGTGTTACACATATGAAGCCGATTGGTGAGGTAGTTTCGCCACCACGGATTTTCCTTTTTTTCCTTATCTTCGTACGGATACGCTGGAAGTGGGTGGTGGGAGGCGGTTGGGGGTGTGGTGGGGGGAAGGCAGAAGGGTAAGGGACTTGTCACACAAATATGGAACCGATTGGTGCAGTCGTTTCGCCGCCACAGATTTTCCTTTTTTTTCCTTCTGACGGGACCGACAGTCAGCGAGTGGGTGGGAGGAGGGATTTGGGATTTTTGTGGTGGGTAGCCTAAAGGGTAAGGTACATGTGGTAAAAATATGAAAGCCATAGGTGCAGTCCTTTCGCTGCTACAATTTGTTTTCGGCAGGGTGCAGAGGGTGGCAGGGTTGGCTTGTTGGTTGCTGCTCCGGTGTGGTGAGAGGTGTGACTGGAGTGTCCCCCGCTGGTCTCCCACTGGTCCCGTTGTCCCCACCGTAGAACGGTGCCATGTCTTCCCGCCAACCCGCAGTGCGGCGGTTCTGCCAGATGCGGCCGGACTAACGTAAACTTTCCCGTTTTACGGGAATATTGTACGATTGGCGGGAGAAGGTTACGTTTTACCGGGCTAGCTGCTACGTCTTACGGGGCTGCTCCCGTAACACGTAGCAGCTAGCCCGGTCAGACGTATGATTTCCCGACTTTTGACATACGTGAGCGTGAGCCACGTATCTGATTCGAAATCCAAAACATACCGGGCGGCCTTGGCCGCACCCACCACCTCCCAGACCAGCGTGGCTACTCCCGCCATGCGTAACAACCCCCACGACTAGACACAATCTCATTTACGTTTTGCGTACTAAGCCCTTACGTTTTACGTATTCGGTTGCCAACTACCAATAAACCTTCGTACGGGAGCATACGGGAGCATATACGTGAATGTGTGACCCCAGCATTAGTGCTGTAATGCTAACATCCCTTTGCAATCTATCAGCCCACCTCACCCCCCTATTGCGAACTTTCTCTACCACTGCTTACCTTCTTCTCTCTGTATATCCTACTATTAATTAACTGCCCTTCCCTTTGACGTTGATTTCATATATCCGTCACTGTATTATACAGCGAGCTCTCAGAGATATTATATGTATGTAGTTAGGCATTTTGGATCAGAGGGTTATCCATTTTGGCTTGGGGAGGTTTGACATACTCATTGTGTTGCCCCAACCTTATTTTCTTGGGTGTCTGCCAGGTTAGTCGATGCTATACTGGGGAGAGGCTATCAGGTTGCAGTTTCCTATGAGCATAGACTTCGTTGAGCCTATGCAACTGTACCGGATACCTGCGGAGGCCTAGGTCATTTTCTTGTCTGTGTACCTTAGAGCCTAGCACTGTGTTGGCGTGAGGGCATTTGCCTTGTCCACCCAGCACTGTGCTAGCTCGTTACCTTTTGACTTAGGAGGGTCGCCAGGAGAGAACCAGTACACGAGACCTGGATCTCTCAAGAGAGCACCCCGTCATTTAATGTAACTAGGCGCACAGACATGAGAACGACACTAGGCTACCGAGCAGGTGGCTCGGCCCAGGTAGCCTAGCCTACGACTCCCTTGCTAGACTTCGTCCACCTGGCAGTGCAGCATTATTGTTCCTTATGTTTATAGTAAGTTGTGATTGTTGCTGAGAGACCCAACCAGAGCAGGCTTGTGCTTGGTGGGAGAAAGCACATCTTTTTGTGGTTAGAGTTTAGACTGCCGACTGTTTTATAATTACACCTATGCCAGATAACACCGTATGTCCCTACACTATATATGTTCCCACAGTAATAATACACAGTTCAGAATCCGATACATACTTCTTAGTTGCATCTGACTTTTGCAGAAGATTCCTGCATGATGCTTTAGGACTTTCTTTGTTTCACTTTCTTTCAGACAGGAGTGACAGTTTACTGATTATTTAACGTAACATTAATTATCCTTCTTCTAGTTTGCTATTAAATCGTTGCTGCGATTTAATTACGCTATCTATCTTTTTCCTTGTATACCTTAATAAAGTAATCGTATGTTGTATAAGTATAGGCTGCTTCAGTGATCATCAGCCTATAGTGTGCACCTTTTACCGAGTCATAGGATACCTCGTTGTCCACGCACGACTCAGGGCGGTATAGGTGTTTTGTTCTCCAGTGGTTAAGGCAGGGGTTGGAACTAGTGTTACCGTTGTTGCATTTAGCCTTATCTAGTCCAATGATGAAGAGCCCTGTGTCTTGCAGAACCTGGATCGTAACAGTACTGAGAAAATATACTTAAGTACTGTACTTGAGTTGTTGTTGTTGTTGTTCCCCAGGCTGTCTGGCCGAACAGCCCCAAGGTCTCGAGCAAGGCCAAGGCCATAAACGAGCGCCCCCACAAAATCCTCCCTGCTTACCACTAACAAACCCTGGGTGACCGAAGCCACTCCAAGGCAGGGAGCTGAGGAGTACAAAGGAGTACAAAGGAAATCAAGCAACAACAGACCTAGTGACCCTTCTAGGTTGCTTGTCCTCCAAAACACTGAGGATCAAGTGTCCAAACAGTGGTTTAGAGTGGGTAAGGGAACATTGGAAAGGGAATTACTGCCCTGGAACTAATGTCCGTGGCAGGATTAGGAAGTTAGTAGAGGACAGATGGGTTAGTAACTGAGGGGGGATAAAATAAAGTTATTCATTTACAAACGCAGTCAGTCGTGGGTTTGATGAGAGATATTTGTCTAGGCGGAGTTTAAATGAATCAACGGTGATGCAGTCTATAACGTTTCGGGGAAGCCCATTCCACAATTTGACAACTCGATTGAAGAAGAAATTCTTAGATTCGTGCGAGTTAAAAGATTTACCAATAATTTTGCAACCGTTTCCCCGCGTGTAATTAGATTGGTCGATAGTAAAGTACTTACTACAGTTCATATTGTCGATGCCTTTGATGATTTTGAACACTTGAATTAAGTCACCTCTTAATCTGCGCTGGGTTAAAGGAAATAGATTTAATTCTCTAAGACGCTCTTCGTATGGTTTGTTCTTTAGGCTAGGTATCATTTTGGTAACTCTACGTTGAACTCGTTCTAGCTTGTTTATATCTTTTTGGTAATAAGGGCACCAGGATTGAACGCAGTATTCCAGAAGAGGGCGGACTAAGGAATTGTAAAGGGTTAGGATAACTTCTTTGGATTTATGCTCAAATGACCTGCCTATAAAGCCAATTATTTTGTTTGCCTTCTTAACAACTTCTGAACATTGTTGACTCGGTTTTAGGTTACTCGATATTGTTACTCCCAGATCGGTTTCTCTGTTTACATTCTTAAGCTGAGTGCCATTCATCGAATAGTTTGCTTTCTCATTTAGGTATCCGACATGTAGTACTTTACATTTATCCGCATTGAAACTCATTTGCCAAATTTGGGCCCAACATGACAATTTATCTAGATTGTGTTGCATATCGTCAACTTGTTCTTTTGAGAGTACGCTATTTGCAATTTTTGTATCGTCAGCAAATTTTGAGATTGTACAGGTGAGACCCTCATCTATGTCGTTGATGTAAATTAGAAAGAGAATTGGTCCTAGTACCGATCTCTGGGGTACCCCGCTACTTACATTGGTCCATTTAGATGCCTTACCGTTTATGACTACCCTTTGCTTTCTGTTGCTGAGCCAATTTTCTATCCATTTCAACACATAGTTGCATTAAATTTAATTTAGAGTTCATCTGGAGTAATAATTATAGACCTTCATATTTACATTTTAGGTACTGTATGTCAATTACATTGTGATACCAATATAAAGGATAAAGAGTGATCAAATAAATTGTTGTATTTGTTCTTTTTGAGGAACATTAGAGGTATGCTGTTGATACGACAATATTGATTAGGAATGGATATGATACAGGCGATAAAGTAGGTACCGAATATATAATTAGTAAAGGGAACATGAAAGATGACCTGAACACAATAACATAACATAAGAAAACTCAAACAAATGGATTCACTCTGAATACATTTGCAGTAGCTTTTGAGACAAGGCAAATACTGGCTTGGTAACAGAGATATAGATGCGTGAAATAGATTGCTGAATGTAAAGCAAAACAACTATAGAGCACCTCAGAGTAAAATTAAGTAAAAATGTGAATATAATCAGCTGGATATGAGAGGGATTATATTCTCATAACTTATAGCCATATTTTGTGTTTATGAAATACGGAGCTGAATTTTGGAAGCAAGGACCGTCCATACGGTGGACAGTGCATCAAACCTTGGCGGGGTTAGCAGCACACACACACATATATATACTGTATATAAATATATATATATTATATATATACTGTATATATATATAATTATATATATATATATATATATATATATATATATATCAAGTATATATATATATATATATATATATATATATATATATATATAATTATATACTGTATATATATATATATATATATATATATATATATATATATATATCAAGTATATCTCAAACATACATGTGAGCTACTAAATGTTTTTATACTTCCAGCCGGACTCGAACCACTGACAGTCTGGACGAGTGTCTATATTTTAATCCACAACACGCTGGGAGTATAAAAACATATTATGTACTGTATATATGTATGTATATGTATATGTATTGAGTATTGTTCACATGTGTGGGGAGGTTCCTCTCACACCACTCTCCTAGACAAAGTTGAAAGGAAGGCCTTTCGTATCATTAACTCCCGTCCACTCACCAACTCTCTGCACTCTCTCTCTCTCCGCCGCAATGTTGCATCTCTCTCGCTATTCTATCGCTACTATAATAATCAGTGTTCCTCAGAGCTATCCCAGTGCATACCACCTCCTTTACGTAGGGCACGTGGTACCCGTCTTGCAACTCAATCCCACCCCTACTCTGTGCAACTCTCCAACCCAAGAGTGAAATGTTACTCTCAAACTTTCTTCTACTCAACATCTGAGCTCTGGAACTCTCTCCCAGAATCAGTCTTTCCCTCTTCCTATGACTTAAATTGCTTCAAACTCCGTGTGTCCAGGCATTTTGGCTCGAACGTCCCTTGATTTTGGCCCTGTCACTCTTTCAACTATGGGGGAGGCACTCGCTATAGGCAGTTATGCCTTTTGCCTCCCTCAATCACATAGAAAAAAAAAAAAAAAAAAAAAAAAATATATATATAGGGTGTCCCTAATGTTCTATAAGCAAAATTCCTAATGTTCTATAAGCAAAATTCCTAATAATATCATTACAGAGATATAGCCTGTTGAAAATGGCATTATCTTAAGTATTTCCCAATAAGGCTGACCTACCTGTCCTAGAGCTTATCACACCCCCATCTAACTGCAAATTATTTTACTATGTTATTATCAAGATACTATAAGTCTACAAGTTGTAAAATAATTATAGACATATTAGCTCACTTTGGAAAAGCGGGAAACTATTTGACATGGAAGAGTCCATTACAGAGATGCGGGGGAGGACACTATATAAAACCATCAATTCCTCTTAGACAATCGAGATAAAAAAAAATCGTTATAGAACATTTTATGCTTAGAATCCTCTAAGAACGAGGGGTACAGATGTGAGAGAGTGGAAGTGTGGAATGGGTGTGTGTGCTGGTGTGAGTGAGGGAGCTGCGAAAGAAGGTGCGTGTTTGTAAGTAACAAATGGAAGGAGCGTGTAAGCGATTATGGGTCTGTGGGTTTAAGGATTCTGTGGGTAAGAATGGAAATAGGAATACAAAGGTGGGTGGTTGTGTGTGTGTGTTTGCTAGAGGATAAACCTGTAAGAGAGAAAGAGGAGTTCTGGGTAAATGTGGAGGCGTGCCTGGATCAGTATGGCAGGAGCGAAAGAATATTTCTGATTGGGAATATGAATGGGAAGGTGGGTGATAAGAAAGTTAATGGAGTGGTTGGGAGGGTGGGGTGTCCCATCAGAAGTGAATGGGAATGGTAGTGCACTTGTGGACATATGTGTGGGGAGGAGGCTGTGGATAGCCAACACCTTCCGACACAGAATGATACACAGGTACACATGGAAAGTGGTGTGGAGGAAAAAGGACGAGACAGCGGTGGAACGAAAGGTACTGATTGATTATATATATGTGTGGATGAACGAATGAAGAAATCTGTGCTGGATGCTAGGGTGCATAGGGGTATTGGAGGGGGTCTGTCTGACCATTATGTAGTAGTAGCTAAAATTAGGATAAAAAAGAAGTAGGTGAGGAGAGCTGGAGGGAGGCGAGAGGAAGGTGGAATGGCGAGAAGGGTGGAGAGGTTGCAGGAGGAGGAAATCAAGGAAAAGTTCAGGAGAGCAGTAGAAAGACGACTAGGTAGGTTTGACCTGGAAGGTATGGAGGAGGTAAGCAAAGTGTTTAAGGAAGAGATCTGTGCAGCATGTGAGGAGGTGAGTGGAGTAAGGAGAAGAGGGAGGGGAGTGAAAGGTACAGCATGGTGGACAGAAGAGGTAAAAAAAGCTGAGGAAGACAAGAAGAAAGCGTATAGAGAGTGGTTGGGTAGTAGAGGGAACGAAGATTTGGAGAGACAGAAAAGAGTGAGGTACTTGGAGAAAAAGAGAGTGGTGAAGAGAGTAGTGAAGGAAAGTAAGAGCAGAGTAGATGAGGAATTTGGAAGGAATCTGAGTGTAAAATTGAGGGAGTGTAAGAAACTGTTCTGGAAAGAAATCAAGAAAGTTAGGGAAGGTAGCAAGGGAAACAGTAAAGATGTGAAAGATAAGAATGGGCGAGTGCTAGCCGAGAAGCAAGAGAGTTGAAAGATGGTGGGAGTACTTCAACGAATTGCTGAATGTAAGGAATGAAGCGCCAGCAAACATATTTGGATGGGGTATGGGAGGGAGAAGAAGAGAAGTAGTGGAGGAGGAGGTGGGGATCAGGAGGTCAGAAGTGTGTGAAGCCATAAAAAGAATGAAGTTGGGGAAAGCACCAGGAATAGATGGAGTGTGGGGGGAAATGCTAAGGTATGGTGGTGAGATAGTGATCGAATAGGTATGACAAATGTGCAAACTTGCATGGGAGAAGGGGAGTGCACTTGATGACTGGAAGACAGGCATAATACTTCCCCTATATAAGGGTAAAGGGGAAAGAGGAGTGTGTGGTAACCACCGAGGAATATGTCTTCTAAGCGTAGTAGGGAAGGTGTTCAGTAGGGTAGTGATTGAGAGAGTGAGAGTGAGAACGGAGAAATGGATAGGTGACGAGCAGGGCGGGTTTAGGAAGGAGGATGTGTAGATCAGATTTGACCATGAAATGTGTTGTGGAGAAATATCTGGAGAAGCAACAAAAGGTGTATTGTGCCTTTACGGACTTGGAGAAGGCCTATGACAGAGTGGATAGAGATGGTATGTGGAAAGTACTTAGAATATGCGGAGTAGATGGCAAGTTGCTGAAAGCAGTGAATAGCATGTATGAGGGTGCAAAGGCAGCAATATATGTTTTGAATGAGCATTATGAGTTCTTTGATCTGAATGTTGGGTTGAAACAGAGGTGTGTGATGTCCCGTGGTTGGTTACTGTATATATGGATGGAGTCTCTTATATACTGCTCCACACCATCCTTCCACCTCTTCCAGTGGATGTTGGTGTATCGCTGATAAGGGAGGGAAACAAGTGGAAGCTACCTGTACTGCTGTTTGCTGATGATACAGTTCTGATAAGTGATAATGAATGGGAGTTGCAAGGTCTGGTAAATATGTTTGGAACAGTGTGCGAAAAACGGAATATGAAGGTAAATGCGGGAAAGAGCAAGGTTATGGTCTTCGAAAAGGGTGTAGCCACAGAGTGTGAGGTGAAGTTGAACGGTCAGGCTATGGAGATTGTCAGCTCATTTAAGTATCTGGGCAGTGTGCTGAGTAAAGATGGGAGTATGGATGAAGAAGTGTGGGAGAGGGTGCAACCGGAGAAGAGGGTTGTAGGAACACTGAAAGCAGTAACAAGAAATAGGGTGGTCAGCATGGAAGTAAAAAAAGTCCTTGCATGACAGTGTGGTAGTCCCGACATTGACTTACGGGAGCGAAGCATGGACGTTGGTGAAGAGACTCAAACCAAGAGTGAGAGCGGTGGAAATGAGTTACCTGAGAAGTGCATGCAGAGTTATATGGAGGGATAAATAGACGAATGAGGAAGTACGAGAGAGGTGTGGTGTGGATGTAGATGTGCTGGAAAGTGTGAAAAGGAATACCTTGAGATGGTTCGGCCATGTGGAACGTATGGGAAGCGAGAGAATGACTAAGAGAGTGTACGTGAATGAGGTGGAAGGACAGAGAGGGAGAGGTAAACCGAATGAGAGGTGGAAGGATGGAGTGAAAAAGTATATGAGAGAAGGCGGTGCTGGATGGGAGGAGGGGCGTCGACTGACTGGGGACAGAGGTGTATGGGGTCGTTTAATTCGTGGCTAACTCTTCGGGGATTACGGCGTCCAGCAATAGATAGATAGATAGATATCTCCATATATATAACTGCATATATTTTTTTCTTCAGAAAGGAGAGTGGTGAAGCGTCCCCCTCAGTACGTGATGGTAAAGAACTCCGGCTCTGTTCCCGCTGGAGCTGTTCAAGTGGCCAGACAGAATGACAAACATGCAAAACACTGGACAGCCGTGGTTCATACTCTATGGGGAGACTTACCTGGGAAAACCAGTGATTTTGAAAATACGTGTTGGTATGCATACGAGTCTGATGAGTGGAAGACTGATAACTTTTCTTGGTTGACTTCCTCATCATCTGAAATAGTTTTGATGATGAATGATGGCAAGGGACCACCCTCAACTGCTCTAAAAATTGGAAATTTGAATAATGTGGGTGATATGTTTGCTGCTATTGCTGTTTCAGATGTATTGGGTTCAGTACCTGGGAGAGCTCTCGGTTCTACCTGTTGGTATTCTTATGGTGGCAATGAAATTACGTCTTCTAATTTTTACTGGGTTTGTACTATGTTTAATCTCGTGAAACACGAAGGATGGGTTCCTGGTGATGCTGTGAAGCTGGCATGGGAAAATAATTGTGTAGAGGGTTGGTACTCAGCAGTCGCTCACACCAGTTGGGGCGACATCCCTGGGAAGGCAAAGAGAGGCACTTGTTGGTACTCATACTATGGAAAGGAACGCAGGACTGACACCTTTTCATATGTTGTTGTTCCTTCAAATGGAGCTGCCTTGATAAGTCATTCTTCAGGAACTCCAGAAGGAGCTCTGAGAATTGGTCATGAGATCAATAAAGATGGTGAAATGTATCCCATGTATGCTGCAGTTGCTTTCACTGACGACTGGGGAACAATTCCAGGAAAAGCTAGCGGCAACAACTGTTGGTATTCATATGAGGGCAATGAATATCACACAACAAAACATTTTGCCTGGGTTCAATGTTTGTGTGATAGTTACACTTTAGACCAAGAACAGATATTGAAGACAAATCAATCATCATTACCTCTTGTGTCAATACCTTACGATTATCATAGAGTAGACGAATTTGTCTTTAACCCATGTGAGAAATCTAGTCATCTCAAAAGTGCCGATGTATTGCATGTTAGAGAGGCTGCTACTGTGTTGATATCAAGATGGAATATTACCAGAGCTGAACTAAACAGGGGTCCCAGTGGATCTACTATTGATCGTGTGTCCATTTGCAGAAGTACAGTAGTCACAATGGAAAATAATGGTGACGTGATACAAAGAGGAACCAGATTTGCCAATGTTGAAATCCAGACAGGCAATGATGCAGTGGCTAGTGTATTCATAAATATCGGAGTTGACTTTGTGCCTTACTTAATCCGTAGAGCTTTAAGCATAAGCTTAGATAAATCAGTAGTGATCATGGTAAGGAAAAGGGAAAGTGATACTGATGTTGTGCTGGAAAAGTCTTTTGATGTTAGTGAATAGAATTTTTTTGACAGTGAAAGTGTCAGATCACTAATGGAAGGGAATAATGTTTTTACACATTAAAGGGCATTGCTCACCAAGAATCACTTCTTTTTTTTGTCACTCTTCAAAGCATGTTAATATGACAAATAATGCACATGTGCTTTGTTTTGTTTTAGTTCTTACCCTAAAATAGAAACCAATCCAAAAATGATATTTCTATTGGCTACATGAGGGGCCATGACGTCACAACCGGCCTCCCTCAGAAAACCGCGCCGATACAAAGGCCAGTCTGGGAAAACACTGATGTGCTCAATAGACAAACTAATTCTACAAACAGTCCTGCTTCAATCCACTGCTAAAGAAGTTTGTATTCTACGTATGACACAAAACTTACCTCCATCTGAACCTGCTGCAGTGTACCCACCCACATCCTCAGATAGCTCAAAATATATCTCCAACAAAAATAAAACAGTCATGCTTGGTCCCTGAGTTACCAAATTGAAAGACAAAATACAGCTAGATCTGTTTTCAAAAGTGGTTAGAATGTAGCTAGATAGTAAATAAATGGCAAAAAAAACGATAAAATTCAACCATACCGGTAATCTCTATAATGTTGCTTAACTGGAGGATTGTGGCAAGGCATCCTTGAGGCTTTGCTGGAAGACTGCGGTAAGGCACACTTGAAACATAGTATGAAAAGCGTACAAAATACGCACCACCTCCTCTCCTAACCCTCCCTCGGGGGAGGGTGCCCAACCCCGAAAGGGCGGGTGCCCAACCCCGAAAGGGCGGGTGCCCAACCCCGAAAGGGGTTGAAATAGGGGAGCTATCCCGGCGGCTTTCTAGGGCCTTTCCTAGCTGATGCTGAGAGGATTGGGTTCTAGTCATATGGTGATGGGCTGGTCTATCAGAGTGAGACTGAGCGATCTCTGCCATACCCATAGCTTACTCGACTGTTCCTTTACTGATGTATTTCCTAGATCTCAAGTGACGGCGTCTTTTCCGTGGATTGACCTCCCAATCTACCAAGATGGAAGCCAAAGCGTCACATTTTCCTTTGCCCCTCAACTTTTTCATAATTGCTGAGGGACACAGGGCCCTGGGTGGGACTTTGGTTTCCGGGCGTTCCGCACCTCCTCAGCTCCCCGCCATGGAGTGGCTTCGGTCACCCAGGCTTTATTGTGGTAGGCAGAGAGGGTTCTGTGGGGGCGCTCAGTTATGGCCTTGGCCTTGCTCGGGGCCTTGGGGCTGTTCGGCCAGGCAGCTTGGGGAACAACAACAACAACAACAACAACCCTCCCTCTACTACCCCCCTCCCTCCTTCTAATGCCTCACCCCTCTCCTCCCTCCCTCGCCTCCTCCACTACTTTAAGGCCATAATGATAAGCCCAAATGGTGGAATAAAGATATTTCAGACTGTCTGCTTGCTAAAAAATTTGCTAATGATAGATTAAAATCCTCACAAAATGACGAAGAACGGGTGAAATTTGTAGAGCTACGACGCAAAGCCAAAAAGTTAATTAAGAAAAGTAAAAAGACCCTGGAGTTACATATTGCGAATCAAAGTAAAACAAACCCGAAAGAATTCTATAGTTATATCAGAAAGAAAAAAGTAGTTACTTCAACTGTTGGATCTTTAGTCGATGAAAATGGAGAATACACCAAAGACGAAGTACAAATGAGTAATGCCCTCAATACCTTCTTTGCATCAGTTTTTACAACCGAAGACCTCAGTGATATCCCTACACCATCGCCGATTCAGATTGATAATTCAGATGTTCTAAGCAATATCACCGTTACAGGGAGAGAAGTATTGAATTGTTTAGATAAACTCAAGGTAAATAAAACGCCTGGACCTGATACAATCTCGCCTAGAGTTCTAAAGGAAGCTAAGGATGAGCTCTCCAAACCACTGACATTGCTATTCAATGAATCCTTGCAGTCTGGGACTATGCCTGATCAGTGGAAGCTAGCCAACGTAACACCGATATTAAAAAAAGGCAGCAAATCCCTACCCAGTAACTATCGTCCAATTAGCTTAACCTCAATTGTATGTAAAATGTTAGAAACGGTCATAAGAGACAGACTCGTAAATCACTTAGAGGCAAATAACTTACTTAAAGATACTCAACACGGCTTTCGTAAAAAACGTTCCTGTTTAACCCTCTCCAACATATAACGCAATGTTGAGCCTATTAGGGATACTTTAAAGTCTTTGTTACCATCAGGGGTATTTAGAAACCTTTAGTTTAGTTACTTCAACCTCTGCAGTTGTCTTTGAGTTAGCTGTGGGCTGAAAACGAATTTTGGAGAGGTAATTATAAGAGTGAGATAACTCTATTTCTTATTGCTAATCTGGCAACCTCTGCGTCATATGAGTCTGAAAGGGTTAACAACCTCTTAGACTTCTTCCACGATATCCTTAACCTCTACGATGAGAGTAAAGCTGTAGATATTATATACCTTGATTTTCAAAAGGCCTTTGACAAAGTTCCCCACAAACGTTTACTGCTAAAACTAAAAGCGCATGGAATACATGACGGTGTGTTGAAATGGATAGAAAATTGGCTCAGCGACAGAAAGCAAAGAGTAGTCATAAACGGTAAGGCATCTAAATGGACCAATGTAAGTAGCGGGGTACCCCAGGGATCGGTACTAGGACCAATTCTCTTTCTAATTTACATCAACGACATAGATGAGGGTCTCACCTGTACAATCTCAAAATTTGCTGACGATACAAAAATTGCAAATAGCGTACTCTCAAAAGAACAAGTTGACGATATGCAACACAATCTAGATAAATTGTCATGTTGGGCCCAAATTTGGCAAATGAGTTTCAATGCGGATAAATGTAAAGTACTACATATCGGATACCTAAATGAGAAAGCAAACTATTCGATGAATGGCACTCAGCTTAAGAATGTAAACAGAGAAACCAATCTGGGAATAACAATATCGAGTAACCTAAAACCGAGTCAACAATGTTCAGAAGTTGTTAAGAAGGCAAACAAAATAATTGGCTTTATAGGCAGGTCATTTGAGCATAAATCCAAAGGAGTTATCCTAACCCTTTACAATTCCTTAGTCCGCCCTCTTCTGGAATACTGCGTTCAATCCTGGTGCCCTTATTACCAAAAAAATATAAACAAGCTAGAACGAGTTCAACGTAGAGTTACCAAAATGATACCTAGCCCAAAGAACAAACCATACGAAGAGCGTCTTAGAGAATTAAATCTATTTCCTTTAACCCAGCGCAGATTAAGAGGTGACTTAATTCAAGTGTTCAAAATCATCAAAGGCATCGACAATATGAACTGTAGTAAGTACTTCACTATCGACCAATCTAATTACACGCGGGGAAACGGTTGCAAAATTATTGGTAAATCTTTTAACTCGCACGAATCTAAGAATTTCTTCTTCAATCGAGTTGTCAACTTGTGGAATGGGCTTCCCCGAGACGTTATAGACTGCAGCACCGTTGATTCATTTAAACTCCGCTTAGACAAATATCTCGCATCAAACCCGCGACTGACTGTGTTTGTAAATGAATAACTTTATTTTATCCCCCCCTCAGTTACTAACCCATCTGTCCCCTACTAACTTCCTAATCCTGCCATGGACATTAGTTCTAGGGCAGTAGTTCCCTTTCCAATGTTCCCTTACCCACTCTAAACCACTGTTTGGACACTTGATCCTCAGTGTTTTGGAGGACAAGCAGCCTAGAAGGGTCACTAGGACTGTTGTTGCTTGATTTCCTTTGTACTCCTTTGTACCTTCTTTCCCCTCGTCTATCTTTGTACCACCATCCCTCCTTCACACACTGTGCGAGACTCGAGACAGACCGTCCGTTACCTTTGAGACACCAGTCAGAGCGGGACTGTGTCGCTCCACATGGGAGACCAACCAGCCTCTCCCTCAAAAAAAATACAGTTTGTGCATTGGAATGTACATTGGAATGTACATTGGAATGTACATTTTGTGGTTGTTCAATTCTTTACATTTGCCTTGTCCTTGAAGACTATGCACATTTGGGGGCAATAATCTTGCTTTATATGGCAAATATAACTATCTATTTCATATTGTTATTCTCCGTAGCAGTGTTCTGTTGCATAGAATACATAACAAATACTGCCTGAAATACAAATATAATTAATTCAAAGGTTACTACAGAGTTAAATAGGAATGATGCTGCCTTTTTCATATACCTTGACCTAGCCATCTAGACCACCGCAGGAGGTAGACAGAGGCTCATGCCTCAGTTGGTCCCTGGCAGTCACGGTGGAATACGCTTGGCTTTCCCTTTAGACATTTTAGATATTCCATGTGGACGACTGGTAAGTGTACAGTATCTAAATACTTTATGCTTGGGTTTTGTTTCTTAAAATAGTTTATTTTTCTATTATGTATGTACAGTATATATAGTGTAAGGTAATATTATGTATGTACAGTATATATAGTGTAAGGTAATATTATGTACAGTATATAGTGTAAGGTAATATTAGTGTATGTACAGTATATATAGTGTAAGGTAATATTAGTGTATGTACAGTATATATAGTGTAAGGTAATATTAGTGTATGTACAGTATATAGTGTAAGGTAATATTAGTGTATGTACAGTATATATAGTGTAAGGTAATATTATGTATGTACAGTATATATAGTGTAAGGTAATATTAGTGTATGTACAGTATATATAGTGTAAGGTAATATTATGTATGTACAGTATATATAGTGTAAGGTAATATTAGTGTATGTACAGTATATATAGTGTAAGGTAATATTATGTATGTACAGTATATAGTGTAAGGTAATATTAGTGTATGTACAGTATATATAGTGTAAGGTAATATTATGTATGTACAGTATATAGTGTAAGGTAATTTATGTATGTACAGTATATATAGTGTAAGGTAATATTATGTATGTACAGTATATATAGTGTAAGGTAATATTATGTATGTACAGTATTTATAGTGTAAGGTAATATTAGTGTATGTACAGTATTTATAGTGTAAGGTAATATTAGTGTATGTACAGTATATATAGTGTAAGGTAATATTATGTATGTACAGTATATATAGTGTAAGGTAATATTATGTATGTACAGTATATATAGTGTAAGGTAATATTAGTGTAACGTATAACTCATTTGATATTAAAACCGTTACGAGTGTTACGATTCATGTCTGATGAATGCATATTTATAAATAATCGCATACATTCAAATACTAGGAGCAGTATACTTCGGGTTTGTTATATTATCTTTTTCATACAATGGACTATACATATCACTATAATTTATAGCCCTAAAAAAACTCAGAACAAAATAAACAAAACATTATGTACAGTAGCATATATTTTGTTTCTATGTAAGTGAGGGAGACAAAAGGCAGAACTGCCTGTAGCGAGTGCCTCCCCCAGAGTTGAAAGAGTGACAGGGCCAAAATCACTGAACGTTCGAGCCAAAATGTCTGGACACACAGAGTTTGAAGCAATTTAAGTCATAGGAGGAGGGAAAGACTGATTCTGGGAGAGAGTTCCAGAGCTCAGCTGTTGAATAGAAGAAAGACAGACTAGTATTTCACTCTTGGGTTGGAGAGTTGCACAGAGTAGGGGTGGGATTGTGTTGCTAGACGGGTACTACGTACCCTACATAGAGGAGGTGGTATACACTGGGAAAGCTTTGAGGAACACTGATTATTGTAGTAAGAATATTGTAGATAGAATAGCGAGAGAGATGCAACATTGCGGCGAAGAGAGAGAGATTGCAGAGAGTTGGTGAGTGGACGGGAGTTAATGATACGGAAGGCTTTCCTTTCTACTTTGTCTAGGAGTGCGGTGTGAGAGGATCCTCCCCACACATGTGAACAATACTCAATACAAGGACGCATTGTGCCCCTGTACAGAGCAAGAAGCTGTGCAGGGGTAAAGAACCCCTTGAGGCGGTTTAGCACACTCAGCTTCTGGGAGGCTGCCTTAGCAAGACTGGTAATATGGTCCTTTCAAGTGGAGCAGAAGAAAAGGAAACACCGAGAATATTGAGAGAAGATGAAAAAGTGCGAGTAGGCTACTCTTATGTATACTATTGACAATAAACAAATTCCGATTGAGTTTTTGCAAAGTGAGTGAAAAATACTTGTTATTTCATAATACAAAAAACTATTGTCGTCGCTGAAAATTTTGATTTACTACGGTGCGAATTCGAAAGATGTTAGGAAACAATTGTGTTTTGCTTGCATCACTTCTATCGATGATTCTTTATATTTTTTAGAGTTTTGCTACTGTAATATTGTAGATCAGCCTTTTCTATTTCTATTGAGATATAACAGATTGAACTAAGCGTAATTCTTGTTGCTGAGAATCGATGTAAAATAAATATTTGTATTACGCATGCATACATTTTATCAGCCAAATACTGATTTTTTTTTATTCATATAATCAAAAATATTGATGATAAATAAATTCTGATAACACATTTGGAATGAGTGTAAACACGCTTCCTATTTCATAACACAAAAATAATTGCTTTCCTGTTAACGAAATTATGACTGTAAACTCGGAAAAACTATTAAATATTTCTAATATAATTATCGATTTTCAATGTGATAATTTGTTCTTATGAGTTTTTTTTAAGTTTTATACAAAAAATGACTGTAATTATAGGGAATAGGCTCGCACCCTTATTATAGGGAATAGGCTCGCACCCTTATTATAGGGAATAGGCTCGCACCCTTATTATAGGGAATAGGCTCGCACCCTTATATAGGGAATAGGCTCGCACCCTTATCATAGCGAATAGGCTCGGAACCTTATTATAGGGAATAGGCTCGCACCCTTATTATAGGGAATAGGCTCGCACCCTTATTATAGGGAATAGGCTCGCACCCTTATTTTTCATGTTTTTTCCTCCAGATATTGAGAAATGAGTGTTTTCATGGTCTTAATTATAATTCCAATGTGGGATACACGATGGATTAAGGGGGGGACTTTGCCCCCCCCCCCCCATGAATTATTGAAATCGTCATCTATGTTGCCAGCAGGGGGTAAATATCGATTATAATGCATACAGAAGGAGTATTACATATCACTATTATTACTATTTTACTATAAATCATTATTACATCACTCATATAATTTTAAGGTGTTAGTTACAGTGTCTCTATACTTATGTGGGGGACTGTACATCATGGAGATTATTCACCTCTTCAAATTCATTGACTCAGTTTCCTTTCCCACACAATGAAAGCTTACTCTTGCACTTCTAATCCTCTCTCCACGGGGATAGAAATGTACTGGGAAATTTCCACAAGGTTTAAGGTGTAGTAGAGAAGGAGAGGTGAGGGGTATTGAAGGTATTGAGAGGTGTAGTAGAGAAGGGGAGGTGAGGGGTATTGAAGGTATTGAGAGGTGTAGTAGAGAAGGGGAGGTGAGGGGTATGAAGGTATTGAGAGGTGTAGTAGAGAAGGGGAGGTGAGGGGTATTGAAGGTATTGAGAGGTGTAGTAGAGAAGGGGAGGTGAGGGGTATTGAAGGTATTGAGAGGTGTAGTAGAGAAGGGGAGGTGAGGGGTATTGAAGGTATTGAGAGGTGTAGTAGAGAAGGGGAGGTGGGGGGTATTGAAGGTATTGAGAGGTGTAGTAGAGAAGGGGAGGGGGGTATTGAAGGTATTGAGAGGTGTAGTAGAGAGGAGGGTGAGGGGTATTGAAGGTATTGAGAGGTGTAGTAGAGAAGGGAGGTGAGGGGTATTGAAGGTATTGAGAGGTGTAGTAGAGAAGGGGAGGTGAGGGGTATTGAAGGTATTGAGAGGTGTAGTAGAGAAGGGGAGGTGAGGGGTATTGAAGGTATTGAGAGGTGTAGTAGAGAAGGGGAGGTGAGGGGTATTGAAGGTATTGAGAGGTGTAGTAGAGAAGGGGAGGTGAGGGGTATTGAAGGTATTGAGAGGTGTAGTAGAGAAGGGGAGGTGAGGGGTATGAAGGTATTGAGAGGTGTAGTAGAGAAGGGGAGGTGAGGGGTATTGAAGGTATTGAGAGGTGTAGTAGAGAAGGGGAGGTGAGGGGTATTGAAGGTATTGAGAGGTGTAGTAGAGAAGGGGAGGTGAGGGGTATTGAAGGTATTGAGAGGTGTAGTAGAGAAGGGGAGGTGAGGGGTATTGAAGGTATTGAGAGGTGTAGTAGAGAAGGGGAGGTGAGGGGTATTGAAGGTATTGAGAGGTGTAGTAGAGAAGGGGAGGTGAGGGGTATTGAAGGTATTGAGAGGTGTAGTAGAGAAGGGGAGGTGAGGGGTATTGAAGGTATTGAGAGGTGTAGTAGAGAAAGGGGAGGTGAGGGGTATTGAAGGTATTGAGAGGTGTAGTAGAGAAGGGGAGGTGAGGGGTATTGAAGGTATTGAGAGGTGTAGTAGAGAAGGGGAGGTGAGGGGTATTGAAGGTATTGAGAGGTGTAGTAGAGAAGGGGAGGTGAGGGGTATTGAAGGTATTGAGAGGTGTAGTAGAGAAGGGGAGGTGAGGGGTATTGAAGGTATTGAGAGGTGTAGTAGAGAAGGGGAGGTGAGGGGTATTGAAGGTATTGAGAGGTGTAGTAGAGAAGGAGAGGTGAGGGGTATTGAAGGTATTGAGAGGTGTAGTAGAGAAGGGAGGTGAGGGGTATTGAAGGTATTGAGAGGTGTAGTAGAGAAGGGGAGGTGAGGGGTATTGAAGGTATTGAGAGGTGTAGTAGAGAAGGGGAGGTGAGGGGTATTGAAGGTATTGAGAGGTGTAGTAGAGAAGGGGAGGTGAGGGGTATTGAAGGTATTGAGAGGTGTAGTAGAGAAGGGGAGGTGAGGGGTATTGAAGGTATTGAGAGGTGTAGTAGAGAAGGGGAGGTGAGGGGTATGGAAGGAATTGAGAGGTGTAGTAGAGAAGGGGAGGTGAGGGGTATTGAAGGTATTGAGAGGTGTAGTAGAGAAGGGGAGGTGAGGGGTATTGAAGGTATTGAGAGGTGTAGTAGAGAAGGGGAGGTGAGGGGTATTGAAGGTATTGAGAGGTGTAGTAGAGAAGGGGAGGTGAGGGGGTATTGAAGGTATTGAGAGGTGTAGTAGAGAAGGGGAGGTGAGGGTTATTGAAGGTATTGAGAGGTGTAGTAGAGAAGGGGAGGTGAGGGGTATTGAAGGTATTGAGAGGTGTAGTAGAGAAGGGGAGGTGAGGGGTATTGAAGGTATTGAGAGGTGTAGTAGAGAAGGGGAGGTGAGGGGTATTGAAGGTATTGAGAGGTGTAGTAGAGAAGGAGAGGTGAGGGGTATGAAGGTATTGAGAGGTGTAGTAGAGAAGGGGAGGTGAGGGTATTGAAGGTATTGAGAGGTGTAGTAGAGAAGGGGAGGTGAGGGGTATTGAAGGTATTGAGAGGTGTAGTAGAGAAGGGGAGGTGAGGGGTATTGAAGGTATTGAGAGGTGTAGTAGAGAAGGGGAGGTGAGGGGTATTGAAGGTATTGAGAGGTTAGATAGATACAGTCCTATTCTTTCTCTTTACAGAATACATTCTCCCTTATATATTTAGGACTTCTGTATTCTCTTTCAGTTGTTACTTGAATAAATATCAAAGTTGGTTTGGATACCACATTCTATAATTTTCCCCTTTACCTATACAGTATATAACATGTATAAGGCATAAGTGGGATGGTGGCGGCGATACAATTATCTACCTAATTAATATATCAATCAAAGAGCAGGGAACGAGAGCTGAGATCAACCTACACAATCAACCTATAACTACAACATAACATATAGCTCATAAGGACATCGACACCTTTAGTCATCCTTACTAAGAGTTAACAGTTAACCCTTATAAGATAATATATAGGATCGTACCTCAAAACGTCCTAATCTTTACTCCTTATAAACTTACAGTGACTGTCAAAAGTCATTTGTAACAGGCGTTTGTAAACAGTGAGGATGTCCGAAAGAGCTTTGAGATTGATTAGAATGGGCGTTTTTTCTAATGATATCGGGTTTTATAAATGTGATCAAAATTATTCTCCCACAGTGGATTATACATGAGTACAGTATAAGGATTCCATAGACCTACATTGTCCATAATAAATTATGTTTTATAAGGCTGTGAGCGTATTCCCTATAATTATCGAAATGGCTATTCTATCTTTGGATACATAATACATTGCATGTAGAGGCGATTATTGTGGGTTATAACAGTGATACCATACGTGTATCGTCTTGTGGTAGTGTAATTAACGCTTGACAGACTTGAACTGTAGTGGTAATAAGTTTTCAAGAAACCTAAGCGAGAGTAAGAGGGTTAATTTGACACGTAAAAAGGCAAAGAATGTATGCAGTTGATCCTTCATGTTTAAATCAATACTGTCTATTACTGATTAATTTACTAGTTTCTAGAATCTAGATGCTTGACTATGTGATTATTTATTTTTGTTTCAAAGATTCTACCAAGCGTGGAAGTTATAGCTATTGGTCTGTAATTTGATGAATCTGAAGAGGAATCTTTTTACGAACAGGAAAGATGTTTGCTTCTTTCCAGGAGAGTGGGAAACGTGAGGTATAGGTACACAGACTAAAACATATTACCAACACAGGAGCAAGCACTAACGAGCACTTCTTTAGTATTATTGGTGAAGTTTCATCTAGACCCGGGCTTTATCTACTGAGAGATTTTGCATGAGGGTTTTAACATGTCTGGTGTGAATCAATCTATCTATCTATCTATCAATTTACTCAGGCCCCTTCCCCATTTTTTTTAGGGGGGGGGGGGTCGACTCGAGACAGCCCGAACAGGTATATAGTAACACAAAAGAAAAGCAATGAACACACACAAACGAAATACTAATTCACACACATCTAAGTAACTCAGGAGAAGACCCAGAGACCAGGGATCGCCAAGGTCATTCCAGCACTCCCCCGGCCCCCGACCTCCCGCAGAAGTTCTGGTCTCAGCAGGCAGACATGCATCCACCTCAAGCCCGCCCACCACACTTCCAGGCGCACCCTTCATATATACCGGCTCCCCGGGCCAGGCGCCTGACAGACTTTTACCTAGACCAACTGGCGCCCGACCCCTTCTCCCAAATGACCGCGTTTTCACTCATCTATTCACAAGCATTCTCCATTCAGTCCTTTTAATATTACCACTTCCCTTGCCTGATCTATAGTCATTCCTCTATCTTCCAAAGCTTGTCCTACACAGTCTCTTCATCTCCATGGGGATCTTATTACCCCTCTATCTCCCCTTGAATCTAACTAAAATATTCTCTTTGTAAACCTTTCATCTTCCATTCGTTCAACATGACCATACCAGCTCTGTCCACTCTGGCTGACAAATGTTCCTGCTGCCCCACTCTCCTATGTATCTCTTCATTCCTCAATCTGTCTCTACGAGTCACTCCACACATACTCCTCAAAAAGCTCATCTTCATCACATCCAGCTTTCTTCTCTCCTTTTCCTTCAGAGCCCATGTCTCAGCCCCATACATCACTGTTGGTACAACTGTCCCTTGATACATTGCACTTTTAACTTTCATTCCGAGATGTCTCCCCTTCCACATACTTCCCATTGCTCCGAAAACTTTCCTTCCTTCACATACTCTTTGTTTTACCTCCATTTCCATACCTTCATTCCTGCTTATCGTTCCTCCTAGATATTTAAAACACTCTACTTGTTCCAATCGTTCGCCATCCAGCCTCGCATCTAGATTCACCCTACGATCACCCCTATTACACACCATACTTTACTTTTATTGATGTTCACCTTCAGCTTCCTCCTCCCACAAACCACTCCAAACTCTTTGACTACCCGCTGCAGTTTCTCCTCAGAATCCGCCACCAACGCTGTGTCATCAGCGAACAGTAACTTATTCAACTCCCAATCTCTACCATTCTTTCCTACTAAACCCAATCCTCTACCCATAGTTCTCACTTCCACCTCCCTCACCACACCATCCATACAGTATATACATTAAACAGCCACGGTGACATTACACAACCCTGTCACAAACCTACATTTACTTCAAACCACTCACTCAACTTATTATTTTCTACTCGAACACACGCTCTGCTCTCTTCATAAAAACTCTTGACTGCTCTTAACAAATTTCTCCAATTTCATAAATCGTAGGCTTATCCACCTTTCTTTAACTGTCTTCGTGGTGCAATGCATAAGTGTGTTGATTTTCGGTGTGAGCATCCTAGGTTCGAATCGCCGGACTGCCACATGTGTTTGTTAATTTCATTAATCGAGTTTAGGAGTAAAGTTGGTTGGTGGAGAGAACATAATAATTAATTCAGGTTCAGTAGTAGGCTAGTTTATCGAGAGGCCTTCCCTATGGTTAAGTGCCCCATTAACACCCTAAGAGCGGGTGGTAATGTTTTTTACACCGAGCAGGCCAGCGGGCATAATCCCGAAATATTCGCTCACTTTCACTCGCCCTAGCGCCGTAACTATGGCTCAGATGCGAACGAAACTGTAATTTTTGGAACGAGCAACTCTTCGTCTCCCCATAGAAGTCTAGTCAGGATGTTGGAGCGAGTGTGGAGGAAGTGAGGAAGAGGGTGTACTTTTTGGTCAATTTCCTTTGCGCGTTCGGATGTGTTCGCCTAGCCCTGACTTGGGCCTCCCGCGCGTCGACTATTCCTTCGGTTATCAGTGTTATTTTTATCTTATTTCTCTTTACTTCTGTATTCTCTCTCTCTCTCTCTCTCTCTCTTTCTCTCTCTCTCTCACTCCTCCCGTCTGTCTGTCTGTCTGTCTCTCTCTCTCTCGCTCTCCTTCTCGCGCGCTCTCTCTCTCTCTCTTCCTCACCCGTATATGTAATTCTCTTTATTTTCTCTTATCCCTCTATTCTCTTTATTTGCTTGTAATATTTCTGTATTATATCTTTTTCCCTCTCTTTCTTCACTTCAGTTTCTGTATTCTCTCTCTCTCTCTCTCTTCCTCACCCGTATATGTAATTATCTTTATTTTCTCTTATCCCTCTATTCTCTTCATTTGCTTGTACTGTATATTTCTGTATTATATCTTTTTCCCTCTCTTTCTTCACTTCAGTTTCTGTATTTTCTCTCTCTCTATCTCTCTCTCTCTCTCTCTCTCTCGCTTGCTCGCCTTATTTGCAGGAAATATTTGTTTGTTTGTAAGGCAATACATAAATAAACATAATATTATTTCAACACGTTTCCAAATCACCCAAGGGGTAGTGTTATCGACTCATTTTTATAAATAAACATAATATTATTGCAACGTTTCCAAATCACCCAAGGGGTAGTGTTATCGACTATTTTTGTTTATTGTGGTGTTCCCAGGTGTAATCCATTTTTTTTTGTTTTTTTGTTTTTTTTTGTGTGATTGAGGTAGGCAAAAGGCAGAACTGCCTATAGCGAGTGTATGAATGTGATTGAGGTAGACAAAAGGCAGAACTGCCTATAGCGAGTGTATGAATGTGATTGAGGTAGACAAAAGGCAGAACTGCCTATAGTGAGTGTATGAATGTGATTGAGGTAGACAAAAGGAAGAACTGCCTATAGCGAGTGTATGAATGTGATTGAGGTAGACAAAAGGCAGAACTGCCTATAGTGAGTGTATGAATGTGATTGAGGTAGACAAAAGGCAGAACTGCCTATAGCGAGTGTATGAATGTATGTATGAATGAATGACATGGATGTATGAGGTGGACCAAGAACCAGATGGATGGATGAGATTCAAAACTTATGGATGTAATGGGTGATGTTGCTGATGATGATGAATGCACTTGTGTTTGGGTAGTGTGCTTATTCAACCATATGAATGATTGAATGACATGAATTCCTGAGGTACTTTGAAATAGATGAATGAATGATTGAATGACATGAATTCCTGAGGTACTATGAAATAGATGAATGAATGATTGAATGAAGTTATGAATGATTGACAAGAAGGGAGGAGGTCTAGAAGTGTTCCAGTGTGTGGTAGTCGTCGTAGCAAGGAATAGCACAGAGTCCCACATCACACCTGCTACACAAGAACGCGACTTCTCTCCTTCTTCGGGGTCTCCTTGTCGTGTGACTGCAGACATGGCACACCTTCTTTCCGGCCTGCCGGCCAGCTTCAACTTGTGCAGCTGTGCGGGTTAAATGCACAAGCCTGTGGGTCGCGAGGTAGTCCCGGCACTCAAGGCGGCTGGGCAAATCGACGATCGCCCTCGGAACTGGTGCCACACGTGTGGTTCCGTGCTTACGGAGGATGGCCTCGATGACTTCCTTGGCGAACAGCTTTAGAAAGCTCCTCTTTCCTGTCCGCGTCATCCACAGGTTGTATGCGTTCAGGATAGCGACATCAAGAAGATGGAGTACGACCTTCTTGTACCATTTACAGGTCTTCCTAAGGCAGCCAACAGCAGTGATTTGCATATCACTCTTGTCCACCAACCGCATGTTCACATTATACTCCAGAACAGCATCAGGTTTGGAGATATCAACTAGAGTCCTGTTGCCTGTGACAGGGTCCTGCTGGTATCTCCTCTTCCCGCTATCTCGGAATGCGGACTTGTGGTAGGTGGAGAGGACATTGACTGGCTTTGTGTTGTGCCTACAAATAGCCAGTATGTTTTCACTGCTGCTCTTCTTCCGGATGATGTCTCCTTTCTGTGTGTTAGCAAACTTGGGCCAGTGTTTCCTGTTTGACCTAACAGTTACACAGCTTCCCGTTTTCCTTGTAAGGAGATACCTGGCAAGGAGAGGAGAGGTGTAGAAGTTGTCCGTGAACAGGATACGGTTGGCATCTAGATACGGCTCCATCAGTGTCTTCACAACCGACCCTGAAAGACCCAGAGGGTCGTTCGGAATGTCCACATCAGTAGCGGTGTATATGATAAGGTCCAGCACATATCCTGTCTCGCAGTCACACAGTACAAAGAATTTGACCCCGAAGCGGTGACGCTTCGACGGAATGTACTGGCGGAAAGAGAGACATCCACGGAAGAGGATCAAGGACTCATCGATCACGACATTCTGGAAAGGTTTGAAAAACCGGCGATACCTGTTCAGGAGGGAGGTCAGGAATGGCCGTATTTTCCAGATCTTGTCAGCTCCGTGTGGCTCAGTATTATCCACAAAATGCAAGCACTTCAGAATTTGCCTATACTGGTCCCTTGGCATGTAGGTATTGAACACTGGCGTTGATATGATGTCATGCATGACCCAATAATCCAACATGTTGTGCTTCTTCATGTGGGGCATGAGCATGGTGAGGGCCAAAAACACGAGGAGATCAGCGATGTCAATGGGTGTCCATCTCCGCATGTGGGGCGAGCTCATTTCTTCAGCGTGCTGGCGTCCATACCGGTTTGTCTCCGTGACAATGTCCCCGAGCAAATGGTCGTCAAAGAATGCCCGGAAGTAGTCGTAAGGGGTATAATTTTCTGAGCAGGGAAAGGCAGGCTGGATGCCATTCGTTGTCTTGTCAAGTATGGGTGGAACACCAGGCAATCCCTAGGCTGGCAGTCCTCCCACTGAAAGACAGGTGGCTCGTCACCCGGCCTCCTGCCCCTCCCGGCCCCTCGGTCACCTCCTCGGTCACCTCCTCGGGCACCTCGGGCAACTCCTCAAGCACCTCCTCGGGCACCTCCTCGTGCCCTTCCCCGGGCACCTTGCTGTGGCGGTCCCTGCTGTGGTGGTCCCTGCTGTGGCTGTGGCTGTCCCTGCTGTGGCTGTGCCTGCCCGCCATCAGAGTCGCTTTCCGGCGCCGGGGATATTCTGGCTTCAGGCGAATCGGGAGAGCTTGGGCCGGCATCGCTTTCATCCAAATTCAGCCGACGCCTGGTCCTCCTCGTCCGCGCCATCTCGGGTGGCGTTGACAACATGGGGCAGGAGCATCTGCAGCTGGTGTAGAGGTCGCTGGACCAGCTAGTGCATGGGCGGGGGTAGTTGGCATCGGCTCTACCCCCGAGATGTTGGCGAGCGGCATCTCTGGAGGCTCTGACACAGCTCGCTGCCTGGATGGGGGGGCTGGCTGTGGGGTCAATGAACTAGTGCGTTTTGCCGGTCTGGCACTGTTGCCTATGAAATATGTGGGAATGGTATTTCGTATGAGGGATGAGCAGACTCCAACTTTATAACTAAGACATGATTTATTTGAAAGAGAGAGAGAGAGAGAGAGAGAGAGAGAGAGAGAGAGAGAGAGAGAGAGAGAGAGAGAGAGAGAGAGAGAGAGAGAGAGAGAAGGAAATGGTGAAGGGGAAAACAAACTGATACGAGAGAGAGAGAGAGAGAGAGAGAGAGAGAAAGAGAGAGAGAGAAAGAGGAGGAGAAATATGACAAGGACATCTGTTTGGTGGTATAGCCCGAGGGCGGAGGGAGGAAAACAAGATTAGAGTAGGGAGTGCCCTGTACATATGAGAGAGAGAGAGAGAGAGAGAGAGTGTGTCGTGATAATATAACAATTTCACAAATATATCATATATGATAAAATAATATATATATATGGTCCCCACAATCATATAATGCCAATCACAAATCTTCAATCTTTCGTTGCTTGTATACCGTAAGAAATCTACCGTACGCCTGAAATATATGCATATAAAATGCTTGCAATCAAAGTTACAAGCAATTTCAAAGTCACAAGCAATGATAACAATGTATATTGTACACCACAATCTTCGCCAAGCTTCGTTGCTTGTATTATCGTAAAGAGAGAGAGCGAGAGAGAGAGAAGACTGCTTGGTGCTAGTGCCCGGGGGCAGGAGATAACAAAGGGTGGTTTGGGAGTGCCCTGGACAACAGTGAGTCAGAGAAAGAGAGAGAGAGAGAGAGAATGTGTCGTGATAATATAACAATTTCACAAATATATCATAATATGATAAAATAATATATACATATGGTCCCCACTATCATATAATGCCAATCGCAAATCTTCAATCTTTCGTTGCTTGTATTACTGTAAGAAATCTACTGTACGCCTGAAATATACGCATATATAATGATTGCAATTTCAAGGTCACATGCAAATATAAATGTATAGGAAGACCCACACCACAATCTTCGCTGCTTGTATTACATAAGGAATCTACCGTACACCCTGAAATATACGCATATAAAATGATTGCAATCAATCTCGCAAGCAATTAGAAATGTGCATTGTACTTACCAACACCCACCCATTTTTTCATCGTCTTCGTCCTCCTCACTACCACCACTATCACCAAGCCCTTCCAAGGTTTCATCCAACAACCTGTTAGACACTTCTGAAGAGTTCATCATCCGATCTAACTCCTCGGCGGTGAGCGGGGCCTCACGACTTGGCTGGCGCGACGCACTAGGGATGGCGGAATCGGACACGGGCAAATTTTTTCTTTCCATCACGGCTGCTTGAGCATTACTGAGTCATGGTCACGTGGTGGGGATGTGTGGGTGGGACCTTGTAGTACACCGCCTGACCACCAGGTTTCGCTTTCCACTTAAATTAGGGTGGGAATTAACGCACCGACTTAAGTCGGCCCCCGCTAGACAAGGGTTAATTACTATTTCCTTTCACCTATGCATAGCCTATGATAGCGCAGTTGAAAAGTGTGTACATGCTTAGATTGATGTGCAGGATTCGAAACTGCATAATAAATCGTAGGCTTGTCCACCTTTCTTTAACTGTCTTCGTGGTGCAATGCATAAGTGTGTTGATTTTCGGTGTGAGCATCCTAGGTTCGAATCGCCGGACTGCCACATGTGTTTGTTAATTTCATTAATCGAGTTTAGGAGTAAAGTTGGTTGGTGGAGAGAACATAATTAATTCAGGTTCAGTAGTAGTTTATCGAGAGGCCTTCCCTTGGGTTAAGTGCCCCATTAATTATTATTTCCTTTCACCTATGCATAGCCTATGATAGCGCAGTTGGAAAGTGTGTACATGCTTAGATTGATATGCAGGATTCGAAACTGCATAATAAATCGTAGGCTTGTCCACCTTTCTTTAACTGTCTTCGTGGTGCAATGCATAAGTGTGTTGATTTTCGGTGTGAGCATCCTAGGTTCGAATCCCCGGACTGCCACATGTGTATGTTAATTTCATTAATCGAGTTTAGGAGTAAAGTTGGTTGGTGGCGAGAACATAATAATTCATTCAGGTTCAGTAGTAGTTTATCGAGAGGCCTTCCCTAGGGTTAAGTGCCCCATTAATTACTATTTCCTTTCACCTATGCATAGCCTATGATAGCGCAGTTGGAAAGTGTGTACATGCTTAGATTGATATGCAGGATTCGAAACTAGATAATAAATCGTAGGCTTGTCCACCTTTCTTTTTGTCTTCGTGGTGCAATGCATAAGTGTGTTGATTTTCGGTGTGAGCATCCTAGGTTCGAATCCCCGGACTGCCACATGTGTTTGTTAATTTCATTAATCGAGTTTAGGAGTAAAGTTGGTTGGTGGAGAGAACATAATAATTCATTCAGGTTTCAGTAGTAGTTTATCGAGAGGCCTTCCCTAGGGTTAAGTGCCCCATTAATTACTATTTCCTTTCACCTATGCATAGCCTATGATAGCGCAGTTGGAAAGTGTGTACATGCTTAGATTGATATGCAGGATTCGAAACTGCATAATAAATCGTAGGCTTGTCCACCTTTCTTTAACTGTCTTCGTGGTGCAATGCATAAGTGTGTTGATTTTCGGTGTGAGCATCCTAGGTTCGAATCCCCGGACTGCCACATGTGTTTGTTAATTTCATTAATCGAGCTTAGGAGTAAAGTTGGTTGGTGGAGAGAACATAATAATTCATTCAGGTTCAGTAGTAGTTTATCGAGAGGCCTTCCCTAGGTTTAAGTGCCCCATTAATTACTATTTCCTTTCACCTATGCATAGCCTATGATAGCGCAGTTGGAAAGTGTGTACATGCTTAGATTGATATGCAGGATTCGAAACTGCATAATAAATCGTAGGCTTGTCCACCTTTCTTTAACTGTCTTCGTGGTGCAATGCATAAGTGTATTGATTTTCGGTGTGAGCATCCTAGGTTCGAATCGCTGGACTGCCACATGTGTTTGTTAATTTCATTTATCGAGTTTAGGAGTAAAGTTGGTTGGTGGAGAGAACATAATAATTCTCATCACCTTCCACATTGCTTCTTGATCTACACAATCGTACGCTTTTTCTAAATCCATAAAAGCCCAAAATATCTCCTTATGCTTCTCTAAATACTTCTTGCATAACTGTCTTACTGAACAAATCTGATCAACACACCTTCTTCCCCTCCTAAAACTGCACTGCTCTTCTATTGCAACTTCCGCACTCTTTATTATCTTGTCTATCAACACCCTGCCATGCAGCTTTCCAACCACTGATAATAAACTATTGCTTCTATAACTTGAACACTCCTGTCGATCTCCCTTCCCCTTGTACAACGGCACAATACATGCACTCCTCCTGTCTATTGGTACCATTGACACAACAAAGCACACATTGAATAGTCTCACCAGCCAATCTATTATCACATCTCCACCCTTCTTAATACACTCCACATCAATACCATCCATACCTTCTGCTTTTCCCGCTCTTATTTATCTCAATCCTTTCATTCATTCCCTGCCACCTGGGTGGCGTGTATAGCAACAAATCGGGGCCAAAGGTACGCATCACTTACTCGAACCTACGCGTAGCTTTATAGCTACGTGTATGTAAGCAATATGAGTGATATTGCGTTTATTAGGCAAATAAATAGTCTATATTAGGGTTAGGTTAGGTTAGGTTAGCTTAAGTTAGGTTCTAATATATAAAATATAACATATTTATAGGGAAAAGAACGGGAGGCCATGCACGCAGCCGGATCCCATGCCTTGGCCCCGCCCACTGCCCAAAATGTATACATATTATATTAGATTAGATTAACCTAACTTAACCTAACCTAACCTAACCCTAATATAGACTATTTATTTGCCTAATAAACGCAATATCACTCATATTGCTTACATACACGTAGCTATAAAGCTACGCGTAGGTTCGAGTAAGTGACGCGTACCTGTGGCCCCGATCTGTTGCCATAGGCGTGGGTAACCTATCACCATCAACCACTGCTTCAATCACTGCTTCCATTCCACCTCTAATATTTAGCAAAGATTAAAAATACTCAGCATATCTTTTTCTCACTTAAACTCCTTCCAATAGTATTTCTCCATTTGCATCTTTCACCGACTCTTCCCTCTTTCGTCCTCCTTTCCTTACTCTATTTACCTCCTTCCAGAACATCTTCTTTCATTCCTTGAAATTCTCACTCAACCTTTGACCCCACCTTTCGTTTGCATCTTTCTTCGCTTCTCTAATGTTCCGTTTTGCCTCTTCTCCTTTTCTCCTTGTACCTCTCCCATATCTCAGCACTATCATCCTGTAAAACCCTCTCAAAACACTGTCTCTTCTCCTCAACTGCCTTTCTCACCGTATCATTCCACCACTCGCATCCCTTCCATCCTACTTTCCTTTTACCACATACTTCCTCTGCACTTGCTTTCACTCCTTCCTTAAACTGTTGCCATTCAACCTCTACTTCTCTCACTTCCATCTCTCTCACTTCCATCCACTTTTCATTTAATCTCTCCTTGTACTCCCTCTCTTTTGTACTCTTCTCTAACTCACGTGCTTATATTACCTCTCTTACTTCACATTTGCCTCGCAATCTCTTGTAATTCCTAACTCTTAGCTTTCCCTCCACCTTAAAGGTCAATATGGATAAAAATAGTTATATTAACCATATAAAGCAATATTACTGCTTCATATGCATATATATCACTTTTATAATGAACATATGAACATTGAAGAAACAGAAACTAGGTGTAAAGGGCAAATATCCAGTGAAAAACAGTATTATTGTGACGAAAGGGTGACAAATGCGTACACGGGAGAGCGACATAGGTGTGCTCTCTATGGAGGCTTGAGCCACACTGAAGGCTCTAGCGGTGGTCTCGGTGTCTCGCACATGTAGGAGGAAGGGAGGAGGTATGGGAAGTGTAGAGGAAGGTGACTGAACATATAGGCGGGAGGGAGGATTTGTAGGGAGTGGGAGAGGGAAAATGTAGAATAAAGGAAGAGGGGGAAGTTGAGGGGGAGAGAGAGGGTGGGTGAGATACATGTAAGGGGAAGACAGAAGGTGGTAGTAAGGAGACATGCCACCTAATCACATATTGCTTCCATTTCACCAGCACTATGGCATTTTTTATTGTTGTTTTTTAGTGCCATCTTCCGAAAGGAACGTCACATTCGCTCACTAAAACATTCCGAGAGTAACGTCGCAGCTTAGAGGTTAGGTACAAGAATATTTTGTTTTCTTTCATCTAGGGTTGAGTTGGTGGAAAAAATCCTGAAGCGTCGGGGAGGTCGAGTCATGCAGTCTGTTGTGTGTAGGGGAGCAGTACTCAAGGGCTTGCCTAAGTCTATATAGGGACGTGTTTGCTAGGGCTAGGAAGGGGTGATGTAATATTGTTGGTTGCGGAGGGGAAGGTGTAAATTCAGAAAAGGAAATTCTATTTGAAGTGGGTATTGGATTTAATGATCCATGACTGTGGTAAACTATCAATGGAAGTTAAATATTACTAAGCTATAATGAATCAAATAAAATCAATCTAAATGAATACTCTATATCTAAATTGAATTCAATCTGAAACAAGCTAATTTATATCCAAAGGTCTCACATAATAAATGTATATAATTATAGGGTAAGGTTATAAGGGTTAATATTAGCCAGGAATTAACTCACCAATAGTTCCACGTGGCAATGAGGCAAGGGAGAACGTTTTACCCAATATGGTGGTGGACAATGGGGAACGAGACTTCGGTCCCGAGACACGAGTCAAGTTAAAGAAAGAATAAATGATTACATGGGAATGGACATGAATATTATGCTTATCTATCAGTCAGTCATGATGTCGATGAGAGCGTCGTGATGGTGTAGCTGTGTGTATTGCTGTATGTGTATTGTGATTAGAGGCACAAAAGCACGATCAACTGAGGGCGGAAAATTAGATGTTAACTGGTTGGTGTTCGTGAAGGCTCTGACGTACCTCAAAAGCACACCTTGCTGCCTTGGCAAACCGCCAAGAGCCCAAATTATCGTACCGCATTTAGGTTGCTCTATACGATAAATTATATTAATATATACGATAAATTCATATATACTACATAAGACCATGGCAATATTGCTTAATAGCATATTAGGCCTTTTATAACTTAACTTATTTACAATCTTATAATATACGATCTACTCGTCCTACGTCGTTCTGTAGGAGAGATTATGACGTCACAGAGACATAAGAGATCACAAAAGAGTCATATTCTATCGTATTTATACGATACACTCCCCCCACAAAAAAGACCTGAACCCCACCTTAAACCTAAAGTTGCCCAGAGGCTATCTTCTGACGCCACAAGTCGACGGCGCCAGCAGCAGCGCGTCTGGGACGCGTCCCGGTCCGAGAATGATCACCATCAGTAAGAGGAGTCGTTCCTTCGAGAATTCTCGGACCCAGCAATAACAGGTGGAGCCTCAGATTGCAATGCCGAATCGAGCTCCAAAGCGTACAAACGTGCGATAGGACGAACAGTATTTCCAGTGGCTGTCTTTAATAGCGCCACCCGCTCTACAGAGTCTGCCCCCTTGTATACCTCCAATACGCGGCCTAATTTCCAGTATAAACGAGGACTATCTTCTTTAATTAAAACAACGTCACCAACTGTAGGGGCCGTTGGTCTACCAGAGGGAGTAACACTCCTTTCCCTCAATGCTAGCAGATATTCACTAATCCACCGTTTCCTAAAATCCTCGATTATCCTGGATATATACTGGTATCTCTTAGACACCGCTACGCAGAGTACAACGAGGGATCCTCTAACTCTACTATGGGCTGAAAATCAGATGGAAACGCAGTCAATGGTTTTCCATATAGCAAGTGAGCTGGCGTTAATGGTAGTGGTTCTTGCAGGTCGGTGTACACATATGTAAGCGGGCGATCATTCACGACTGCCTCTATCTCTGCGAGGACTGTCGTCAACTCACTCTTCTTTAATAGAGCACGTCCTACAACCGCTCTTAGTCCTGACTTTACTATGCCGACACACCGTTCCCACATGCCACCAAACCAAGGTGCCTTAACTGGAATGAACCTCCATTCGCACTTCTTCTCTCCCAAAAAAGTGATGATAGTAGGATCACTACTCATATCCTTTAGATATTTTGATGCTTGGACATAAGTGGGAGCATTGTCGCTAAGAATGAGTTGAGGGAATGAACGACGGGCACAAAACCGTCTGAACGCCAGCATAAATTCTTCGCTAGACATATTATCACATAGTTCTAGGTGTACCGCTCGAGACGTCGCACAGGTAAACAATAATATATAAACCTTCTCATGCTCCCTCGTCTTCAATGCCCCTGTGTAATCTAATCCTACCGCTTGGAAAGGTTCTACGTGCTTTACACGGCATTCAGGTAGAGGTGGAGCTGGTCCAGTTGCATATGGTTTACCCTTTAGTCTCTGGCATATTACACACTTTCTCACTACGCGTCGAGCTACTTGTCGAACTCTGGGTATCCACCATATGAGACGTAAATTTGATATAATATGACATACCCCGTAGTGTTTTACTTCCCTATGTGCACGTATGATCAATAGATCAGTAACGTGATGTCTTGTTGGCATAAGTATAGGTCGGTTTGTGCCGTCTGGTACACCCGACCACTTCAGGCGACCCTCACACCTGATGAGGCCATTGTCTAGGTGCAACCTTAGTTGACGCACTATATTAGGCATTAATGTCTTATTCGAGCCTTTCAAGGATTCTAATTCATTGGAAAAGGTTTCTACTTGAACCCATTTGATCAAAGTTACTTCAGCTGCTTTAAATTCACGAGCATCAATGTTGTGACCCCTGTTGCAGAGTTGGCCCGTTACTTTAAGCTTGAGATTGGATACATATCGCAACACCCAAGCTACAACTCTGACTAGTTTATTATAGTCACCGAATCTTGCCCACTTCATGATAGGACCCGGTGGCTCATTTGGTTGGGCTGTAACTGCCACTGTTTCCAGTGGCAGAAGTCCCTCACCAACAGCATGCCATATCGTCCATTCACTTTCATGGAGCAGCCACTTTGGACCATGCCACCACAATTCGGACTTCATTAACTGGCTAGCCGTTATACCCCTAGTTATGAGATCACTAGGGTTTTCCTTTGTATTTACATAATGATAAGCAACGTCTGGCAAAAGGGCTCTAATCTCATCTACCCTATTCCGCACATAAACTGGCAGAGACTTCTTGCTATGTATCCAGTTGAGTGCGACCTGACTATCGCACCATACGTGAACGATTTCAATATTTAATTCGCTCTCGTATGCTGCGCGTACATGTTGCACCAGACGTGCTAATAGCAGCATGGCAGTCAATTCCATTTTAGGGATAGTTACCTTTTTAACCGGGGCTACTTTGGCCCGGGCTGTAACTAAATGTGCCCCAAATGAAGTAACAACATATATGGCTACCCCGTATGCCGTGGCGCTAGCATCGCAAAACGTGTGTAACGTAACGTCACCGAACGCCGCCACTTTACGAGGTATAGGTTTAGTACATAGGATGGCATATTCATTCAACAACAATGTCCCTTGGTCATTCAGGTCCTCGGGCAAACTGTCATCCCATCCTATTTTACGTCTCCAAACTTCCTGCATTAGAATCCTAGCTCTTATGGTAACAGGTAATGCTAGACCCAAAGGATCAAAAAATTGCGCAACTTTGCTCAACAGACTTCTTTTTGTGTGCGCTCCTGTCTGCTGAGCAAAAGACCTTGTTTGAAAAGTTAGTATGTCATGTTTAGGTTGCCAGATCATCCCCAAATTTCTGGACTTTTCCTGGTTAAGAGATGCCGTACCATCCACCTGTATTAAACTCTGAAGATCTTCACTATTAGTAACCCACTCGCGGAGAAATAGATGTGCATCCGCAAACAATCTGCGTGCTTGCCAGTATGCATACAACAAATCATCTTGACTATCGCTAGTACCCTGCAAATTGTCAATGTATAATCCGCGAGATAGTTTACTTGTGTCCTCATGAGTGTCAGCTAGATGTTTTTTATCTGATTGTACTGCTGCGAGCAAGTGGCCCCAAAGAGTACAACCGAAAACGGTATATTATGGGACTTTCAGGATAATGTCGCAAAGGCCTGAACCAAAGAAAGTTCTATCTTCCTCCTTTACGCCACAAGTCGACGGCGCCAGCAGCAGCGCGTCTGGGACGCGTCCCGGTCCGAGAATGATCACCATCAGTAAGAGGCGAGTCGTTCCTTCGAGAATTCTCGGACCCAGCAATAACAGGTGGAGCCTCAGATTGCAATGCCGAATCGAGCTCCAAAGCGTACAAACGTGCGATAGGACGAACAGTATTTCCAGTGGCTGTCTTTAATAGCGCCACCCGCTCTACAGAGTCTGCCCCCTTGTATACCTCCAATACGCGGCCTAATTTCCAGTATAAACGAGGACTATCTTCTTTAATTAAAACAACGTCACCAACTGTAGGGGCCGTTGGTCTACCAGAGGGAGTAACACTCCTTTCCCTCAATGCTAGCAGATATTCACTAATCCACCGTTTCCTAAAATCCTCGATTATCCTGGATATATACTGGTATCTCTTAGACACCGCTACCGCAGAGTACAACGAGGGATCCTCTAACTCTACTATGGGCTGAAAATCAGATGGAAACGCAGTCAATGGTTTTCCATATAGCAAGTGAGCTGGCGTTAATGGTAGTGGTTCTTGCAGGTCGGTGTACACATATGTAAGCGGGCGATCATTCACGACTGCCTCTATCTCTGCGAGGACTGTCGTCAACTCACTCTTCTTTAATAGAGCACGTCCTACAACCGCTCTTAGTCCTGACTTTACTATGCCGACACACCGTTCCCACATGCCACCAAACCAAGGTGCCTTAACTGGAATGAACCTCCATTCGCACTTCTTCTCTCCCAAAAAAGTGATGATAGTAGGATCACTACTCATATCCTTTAGATATTTTGATGCTTGGACATAAGTGGGAGCATTGTCGCTAAGAATGAGTTGAGGGAATGAACGACGGGCACAAAACCGTCTGAACGCCAGCATAAATTCTTCGCTAGACATATTATCACATAGTTCTAGGTGTACCGCTCGAGACGTCGCACAGGTAAACAATAATATAAACCTTCTCATGCTCCCTCGTCTTCAATGCCCCTGTGTAATCTAATCCTACCGCTTGGAAAGGTTCTACGTGCTTTACACGGCATTCAGGTAGAGGTGGAGCTGGTCCAGTTGCATATGGTTTACCCTTTAGTCTCTGGCATATTACACACTTTCTCACTACGCGTCGAGCTACTTGTCGAACTCTGGGTATCCACCATATGAGACGTAAATTTGATATAATATGACATACCCCGTAGTGTTTTACTTCCCTATGTGCACGTATGATCAATAGATCAGTAACGTGATGTCTTGTTGGCATAAGTATAGGTCGGTTTGTGCCGTCTGGTACACCCGACCACTTCAGGCGACCCTCACACCTGATGAGGCCATTGTCTAGGTGCAACCTTAGTTGACGCACTATATTAGGCATTAATGTCTTATTCGAGCCTTTCAAGGATTCTAATTCATTGGAAAAGGTTTCTACTTGAACCCATTTGATCAAAGTTACTTCAGCTGCTTTAAATTCACGAGCATCAATGTTGTGACCCCTGTTGCAGAGTTGGCCCGTTACTTTAAGCTTGAGATTGGATACATATCGCAACACCCAAGCTACAACTCTGACTAGTTTATTATAGTCACCGAATCTTGCCCACTTCATGATAGGACCCGGTGGCTCATTTGGTTGGGCTGTAACTGCCACTGTTTCCAGTGGCAGAAGTCCCTCACCAACAGCATGCCATATCGTCCATTCACTTTCATGGAGCAGCCACTTTGGACCATGCCACCACAATTCGGACTTCATTAACTGGCTAGCCGTTATACCCCTAGTTATGAGATCACTAGGGTTTTCCTTTGTATTACATAATGATAAGCAACGTCTGGCAAAAGGGCTCTAATCTCATCTACCCTATTCCGCACATAAACTGGCAGAGACTTCTTGCTATGTATCCAGTTGTGTGCGACCTGACTATCGCACCATACGTGAACGATTTCAATATTTAATTCGCTCTCGTATGCTGCGCGTACATGTTGCACCAGACGTGCTAATAGCAGCATGGCAGTCAATTCCATTTTAGGGATAGTTACCTTTTTAACCGGGGCTACTTTGGCCCGGGCTGTAACTAAATGTGCCCCAAATGAAGTAACAACATATATGGCTACCCCGTATGCCGTGGCGCTAGCATCGCAAAACGTGTGTAACGTAACGTCACCGAACGCCGCCACTTTACGAGGTATAGGTTTAGTACATAGGATGGCATATTCATTCAACAACAATGTCCCTTGGTCATTCAGGTCCTCGGGCAAACTGTCATCCCATCCTATTTTACGTCTCCAAACTTCCTGCATTAGAATCCTAGCTCTTATGGTAACAGGTAATGCTAGACCCAAAGGATCAAAAAATTGCGCAACTTTGCTCAACAGACTTCTTTTTGTGTGCGCTCCTGTCTGCTGAGCAAAAGACCTTGTTTGAAAAGTTAGTATGTCATGTTTAGGTTGCCAGATCATCCCCAAATTTCTGGACTTTTCCTGGTTAAGAGATGCCGTACCATCCACCTGTATTAAACTCTGAAGATCTTCACTATTAGTAACCCACTCGCGGAGAAATAGATGTGCATCCGCAAACAATCTGCGTGCTTGCCAGTATGCATACAACAAATCATCTTGACTATCGCTAGTACCCTGCAAATTGTCAATGTATAATCCGCGAGATAGTTTACTTGTGTCCTCATGAGTGTCAGCTAGATGTTTTCTGATTGTGGCATTTAACAAAACTGCGAGCAAGTGGCCCCAAAGAGTACAACCCGAAAACGGTATATTATGATGGGACTTTCAGAGTCGCTAATGTCGCTGAACCAAAGAAAGCGGGTAACATCTCTATCTTCCTCCTTTAGCTTGACCATCAAGAATGCTTTCTCGATGTCACTGGTATAGGCATACTTCCCCCAGCCTAAACCGCAATAGATGTTGGGACAGATCCGACACCATGGACGGACCTGTCAACAGGCAGTCATTCAGACTGGGTTGTTGACCTTGGTGGGCAGAACAGTCATACACCACCCGTATTGGTGTGGTGACGCTGTCTTTCTTTACCCCATGATGGGCCAGATAGTGAACCCTACCCTTCTTACACGGTTCCTTGACATCGACTCTCTCAATAAAACCCCTATCCTCATAACTCCGAAATACATCGTCATACGCCTGGCGCGTGCTCGGTTCGTTAGACAATTTCCGCTGCAATGCGCGCAAGCGACCTAATGCCAAACCATAGTTGGTAGGTAGGCTTATCTCACTGTTCTTCCAAGGTAAACTAACTTTATATTGCTTGTCTGAGGCACAGTAGCACACAGACTCGTTAAACCTTTGTAGCGCAACTTCCGAGTCATACTCAGTCTCCATAGGATTAATGCCTATGTGATCCAATCTCCACAGTCGTTCCAGGTCGAACTCGGCAGCCATCTTAGGGTCACTAGGTTGGGAATCCTCCCTTCCCAACTCCTCTGCCGCGGTTACATTGACTCTATATATCGAGACCGTGTCGACCAGGACCTTTGACTGTGTAGTATGCACCTTTCCGCTCATGCAGTATCCAAATTTAGTGGGGATTAAAATTACACCACACATCTTTTTAAATCCAGGGTATACTACTTCATAATAATGATCCACACCAAGTAGAACATGCACCTCACTCTGATTTCCCATGGGATCTGACAAGTTAACCCCTTTGCTACGTAATGCGTGTTCCACCTTCTTCACACCCACAGATACATATTCTGGTAGGGTGTCTACTACGATACAAGTCATAAAGTACCGGTTTTTACGATAGAAATATGAAATCTCCGCTATCTCGTAGTCTTGTTTATCAGTAACCCCTGTGAAGCCCTGTAATCGAAGAGTCTCAGCCCCTACGATTCGGTGCTTCAGTCCCACTAGTACGGACCTCTTTATAAAGGAACGTTGAGACCCTTGATCTAGAAGTACCCGACAAACTTTGTTACTGTCATTACCTTCCATGGGAATCTGTATTGTGGGCAATATAGTGGTGTCTTGCGTGCTACCTAGTGCCACAGTTGTAGTACCCTCATTTTTGACGTCTTTGACTTTATCTGCAGTAGGACACAACTTATCAAAGTGATGTCCTTTGCAGTGCCGACAGGGCCTTAAGTATGTAGCAGTACATTGTCCCTGCTTACCATGTTCCCCACTTAGACAACCTACACATAGCTTCAATCTTCTCGCCTGTGCTAGTTTTGTCTCATTTGTCGGGTATTTTACACAGAAACTCCATTTATGTTTGTTGTTACATAGCTTACATAGAATCTGAGCAGGTTTCTTATACACACCCTCTTTCTTTACTTTAGTCCCCACTGTCATGCTTACTGTTCCCCTCTTCTCCACATTCTCACTCCCTCCCGACACATACATTCTCCCTTTGTTCAACTGTAGATTATTGATCTCCTTACTGAACTGAGTTTTGAATTCCCCCAGCTCAAATGATCTTACCTTATCAAGTATTGCCATAGGAAGCTTCTGACGCAAGATAATGACTATCATTTCCTGCGTGGTAAGCCCTAGGGTATCTAGCGATCGAGTATGGCACTCCATATTTGCCCTGAAGTTTGTCAACTCATCAACCTTATACTGTGGTTCTGCGAGCCCCAACAAGGCAACGACATGGGCCATCTTCAACTGCTCTCTATCCCCGTATGTGGACTCTAATAAGTGTACCGCTTCAAGATAACTACCACCTACTACTGCAAAACCCTCTATTAAATGTAAGGCCTCTCCTTCCATTTGTCCCTTCAGATAGTGAAACTTGCGGACATTATCCAAAGAGGATTCATGAACCGTAGATCGAAATACGTCCCAAAAAGCTAACCACGCGGTTAACTTGCCCCCAAATGTAGGAAGATTGAGCTTTGGGAGGTGTACAGTATGTTTTGGTTCAGCCCTTCTATGGGCCTCATTATCGCCTCCCTTCTTACTTGCGACAGCACGCTGTAATAGGCGCTTCGCTCTAAAGACAGGTTCGTCATAGAGGGCGCGATTATCACACTCTGTAACTATCTCTTCCTCCTCTATCATGTCAGCCACAATCACCTCACTCAGAGCCGTAATACGACCGTGGGTAGCCTGGACGTTATCTAATCTAGCCTCCAATTCCTCTAGATCAGCAGTAGTGATGAAAGTGTTTAAGTCCACAATTAGCCTATTTAACACTCCCCGAAGTCCGCCCCTTTGATTTTTAGGGGCTTTGCTTAGCACCCCACTAGACGGTGTCTCTTTATGGTCTTTATCCATTTTGCATGTGAGCCTATAGGCTACGTATCTAAATATCACGTTACAAAAACAACGGCCAAATAATAGGCTACTTAAGAGACGCCAACCGGCGGACTTCTATGTTATGGAGAAAAAATAGTACACTATATAGCAATACCTACTAATGGATCATATTGAACAAGAAAAAATGTTAGGTCAGGTCATATGTCACAGGAAGTCTGAAACTGAAAAGAACATTACTGGGGAAAGACGATGGGTGGGAAGCAGGACTTAGGCAGGCGCAATGACACAACCCCGGCGTCCCTCTCTAGCCAACGCTTCGTTAGCCCTACAATTTTGTTATATAGGACTTGATTGGTGTCTAAGTCGAGGTGGACACCATCCTGGTCGAGGTCTCGGATGCTGAGTGTTATGGAAACAAAGCGGTGCTTCGTTTCTATTAACCGACACCTCAGGGCGCGGTTAACAGAATTTTTTATAGCCTGATATTCCGCAGCTGAGAACCCTCGGACTTTCGTCCGGCTCTCAATTGCCACGATCTTGCAGCTTCCTCCGGACTCACGCTCCAGATCCAGCGCCACCTCTTTAATTGCGTCAGCTAACTCGCGGGGCACTGTACCGGGGCGTATATCATTGCCGCCTATAAACAAAAAGATCATATGTGGCCTAAACCGTACCACTTGCCCCCACTGGGGGGAGGCTTTCAGGGTGTCAACGGTTGCTCCCGGTACCCCGAAGTAGGTCAGCCGGAAAGTTTCTTTCCCCCTCTGACGCCCGATACGACTCAGTACCTCCGTCAGCTGCCCTTAGCCTAGTGGCATAAGAATGTCCCACTATGGCTATTCGCTGAGGTACCGGCGCCTGAGGTACAGGAAGATAGCCAAGCCCTACCCCTCCGGGGTCCTTGCTCCTGCATCCCTGGGCTAATCCCTTGCTCATTGCCTAAGATCCCTTACTGGTAGCTAGATCCCGGGTCTGGGCACCAATGTGGTAAACTATCAATGGAAGTTAAATATTACTAAGCTATAATGAATCAAATAAAATCAATCTAAATGAATACTCTATATCTAAATTGAATTCAATCTGAAACAAGCTAATTTATATCCAAAGGTCTCACATAATAAATGTATATAATTATAGGGTAAGGTTATAAGGGTTAATATTAGCCAGGAATTAACTCACCAATAGTTCCACGTGGCAATGAGGCAAGGGAGAACGTTTTACCCAATATGGTGGTGGACAATGGGGAACGAGACTTCGGTCCCGAGACACGAGTCAAGTTAAAGAAAGAATAAATGATTACATGGGAATGGACATGAATATTATGCTTATCTATCAGTCAGTCATGATGTCGATGAGAGCGTCGTGATGGTGTAGCTGTGTGTATTGCTGTATGTGTATTGTGATTAGAGGCACAAAAGCACGATCAACTGAGGGCGGAAAATTAGATGTTAACTGGTTGGTGTTCGTGAAGGCTCTGACGTACCTCAAAAGCACACCTTGCTGCCTTGGCAAACCGCCAAGAGCCCAAATTATCGTACCGCATTTAGGTTGCTCTATACGATAAATTATATTAATATATACGATAAATTCATATATACTACATAAGACCATGGCAATATTGCTTAATAGCATATTAGGCCTTTTATAACTTAACTTATTTACAATCTTATAATATACGATCTACTCGTCCTACGTCGTTCTGTAGGAGAGATTATGACGTCACAGAGACATAAGAGATCACAAAAGAGTCATATTCTATCGTATTTATACGATAACGACAGACTTTGGCCAACCAGCCCGTTGAACGCCGCCGTGAAGCCTCCGACACAGCTGATAGGATACCAGCCCTGGTGGATGGAAGCTTCACAGCAGCAGTCGCACTGGATGGCCCCACCTTACCGCACGTTGACAGATTTGGTATGGGTAAGCTACTTGGGAGCACATGGGCCAGGGTTGACCAAACCAGTGTCACTACACACAAGATTCTTTGTGATAGCAACATGAGGCCTACAAAAATCAATTTGTGGTTAAATTTGGTCCTGGCTGACTCTAGGCTACTCACCAAGTGTGTGTAAGTGTTTCTGTGCATGTAAGTGTCAGCTAGGTTATAGTGATTGTGAATTGTGATATTTGTATGTGTTCACAGCGGCACAGCCATATGGTATTCAATGTTGTGTATTCTTTAATGTCATATATTCTTTAATGAACTTCTCCGTACAAACCCCTTACATTATAGAACGTTATTGCATAGTATTTAAAAGTAACATATTATTATTATTATTATTAACAACAATGATCAAAGCGCAAGTTGGTCATTTACTTTACTTTAGTTAATGATAGAAATTCGTTTTCTTTATTCATGAGCGATGTTATTACTAGAGAAAATTATTATCTTACCGTAAACTATTATTTATATTACTTGCCACTTTCTTAATTTAAAATGTTCTTTAAGTTTTCGTAGTACATTATATATTGTATCAGATAATAGCATCACAACGATTTATTTACATACTATTAAGATAGTATTCAATATAATCATGAATAATGCATGGAAGTTGCCGGATGTAGCCTAGGCCTATACTCTAGCTCTAGCTCTTCCTAAACTTTCTGGCGTCTAGCCAAAAACCTCTCCAACAATTTTTCTTCCTCGTCTTTCCCTCCCCCTTTCCACTCTGATGGCACAACCATCACTTCTTCCTCTGACAAAGCTGAACTCTTCGCTCAATTTTTTGCTAGAAACTCCACCTTGGATGATTCCGGTGCTATTCCTCCCTCTCCACCCCCTCTCTCCTACTTATGCCTAATACCCTAATCTCTTCTAAAGATGTATTTTCTACCCTTTCTGGGCTTAATACTAAGAAGGCCGTACGCCTTCTTAGTATTAAGCCCAGAAAGGGTAGAAAATACGGACGGAAAATACAGACGGTGTTCCTCCTGTTGTACTAAAAAACTGTGCTTCCGTGCTGACTCCCTGCCTAGGCAAACTCTTTCGTCTCTGTCTCTCCTCTAACGTCTTCCCTTCTTGATGGAAGTTTGCTCTCATTAAACCTGTCCAAAAGAAGGGTGACCGCTCTCAACCCTCCAACTATCGTCCAATTGCTCTCATTTCTTGTATCTCTAAAGTTTTTGAAGCTATTCTTGCTTCCAAATTTCTTATGCATTTCTCTTCTCATAATCTACTCTCAGACCGCCAGTATGGCTTCCTCAAGGGTCGCTCTACTGGTGATCTTCTTTCATATCTTACTAACTCTCGGTCATCCTCCTTTCGGGACTTTGGTGAGACCTCTTCTATTGCGCTAGTCATATTGAAGGCGTTTGATAGAGTCTGGCACAAATCTTTAATTTCTAAACTACCCTCCTTCGGTTTCTATCCCTCCATCTGTGCCTTTGTCTCTAATTTCCTTTCCGGCCGTTCCATAGCTGCGGTTGTGGACGGCCATCGCTCACTTTCTCATCCTATCAACTCCGGTGTTCGTCAGGGCTCTGTCCTATCTCCCATTCTCTTTCTAATTTTCATAAATGATCTTCTCAACTGTACCTCCAGTCCCATCCATTCATACGCAGATGACTCTACCTTACACTACTCCATTAGTTTTCCTGAACGCCCCAGCCAGCAATCCCTAAAAGACAAACGTAATGAAGCCATGCAACACATATCTTCTGATCTAACTACTATTTCCAATTGGGGCAGAGAAAACCTTGTTGCCTTTAAGGCTTCCAAAACCCAATTTCTTCATCTTTCTACCCGTTCAGAACTCCCAGAGGACTATCCTTTACAATTTAACAATACAAAAATCAATCCTTCATCTTCTCTCAATATTCTTGGTGTCGATTTTTCTTCTGCTCTCACTAGTCTTGTTAAGGCAGCCTCCCAGAAGCTGGGTGTGCTCAACTGCCTCAAGGGGTTCTTTACCCCTGCACAGCTTCTTGCTCTGTACAGGGGCACAGTGCGTCCTTGTATTGAGTATTGTTCACATGTGTGGGGAGGATCCTCTCACACCGCACTCCTAGACAAACTAGAAAGGCAAGCCTTTCGTATCATTAACTCCCGCCCACTCACCAACTCTCTGCAATCTCTCTCTCTTCGCCGCAATGTTGCATCTCTCTCGCTATTCTAATAATCAATGTTCCTCAGATCTCTCCCAGTGTATACCACCTCCTCTACGTAGGGTATGTAGTACCCGTCTAGCAACACAATCCCACCCCTACTGGGTGCAACTTTCCAACCCAGGAGTGAAACGGTATTCACACTTTCTTCTATTCAACTGCTGAGCTCTGGAACTCTCTCCCAGAATCAGTCTTTCCCTCTTCCTATGACTTAAATTGCTTCAAACTCCGTGTGTCCAGGCATTTTGGCTCGAACGTCCCTTGATTTTGGCCCTGTCACTCTTTCAACTCTGGGGGAGGCACTCGATACAGGCAGTTCTGCCTTTTGTCTCTCTCACTCACATAGAAGAAACAAAAAATACAAGACATAGGGCCTACACCTACCTGGTAAGTATAAGTCGTAACAGTCAGACAGTGTAACTAGTTAACCAATAGGTTTTGCAACATTCTCGTATATTTTCATATTAATTTAATATGGTAGTAGTATATACATTCATATTTCTTCACCATTCGGATGATAAATAAGATGAAAACCCGAAGCAAGTCATTGAAAGGAAGGGGTATGGTTATAGATACTAGGCAGCGAGCAAGTGAAGCTGCCAGAATGGTCGCCAGTTCACACACAGCATCTATATATAACTGGCGAGGTCTCAGGACACCATGGCGACCACTGCAAAATGTCCTAGGATTGAGGCACAGGGGACGACAGCTTGAATTGTAGCTGCGAAAACGGTCAAGTTAAGAGGCCCAGGCCTATTTTCAAATGTTCCAGCATATTGGCCTTTTTCTAAAATTACTTGCGCCCTTTTGCAAAATTACACTAAATGTCCCCCCAAATTGGCCATAATATAAAGACCTTCCTAAACTTAATGAAATCGTCTAGTAGCTTACAGCATATAATGAAAAGGGCTACACCGGTACTGAAAGGGTTAATGGTGGCAAAGCATACTTCAAAAGGCTGTAATGTGGCAAGGGTGGTGATCAGTGTTGCCAATTTAACTACTTTACCTAGAGGTATTTATTTACATTTGGAAATATTTTTTACTAATTGAGGTAAGGAGAGAGCTCTAGGATTCAAAGAGGTAATGCCTATATATTTCAATTCTTTAACTTTAACTGTGGATCCCCAAAAAGTAGATCCGGACATAATAATATAAACTTTTACTAATTCTTGTTTACTAACCTGCACCCATGAATTCATACTGTTGGAGACAATTAGTTTGACAATCACATACTTTCGTACAATGCTCTTGTTCAGATGACATTCTTCACAGAACTGCAGATATAGCATTATTTGGGCTTTCGTAAAGTTGATATATTTGTCTCCAATTGCCTTGAACACGGCAGGTCTGCCTCCATATCCACTTGCACGATGAACAGTATTTTTTCATATAGTTTCATATTTTCTTCAGGCTAAATATGGAATTTATTTAATAGCTTAGAAAGGACCACTATATTGTAGAAAATGTAAACGTATAAGGTATTGTTTTAACATCGTTTTTAAAACCAATAACCCCCAAATGAAATTAGTGAAAACATGTGATTCTCCCAGGATTCGAGCCTAGGATATCTCATACAGAACTTACATGCTTTAACCATAACACCATCAAGACATTTATAAGTATAGCACATGACTACGATTAAACTCCATTTTATCGAAAATGGATGTCAATCTAATCATGTACTGCACCCAACTGCACTATGAATAGCCTAATGCTTATACGAGGGGAAAGAACATATTATGGGGCACAAATCACGTAGGACCGACATCGCTACGAAATCGGTTACCCACCTGACAGAAATCGGTTACCCACCTGACAGAAATCGGTTACCCACCTGACAGAAATCGGTTACCCACCTGACAGAAACCGGTTACCCACCTGACAGAAATCGGTTACCCACCTGACAGAAATCGGTTACCCACCTGACAGAAATCGGTTACCCACCTGACAGAAATCGTGTAATGATAGCTAGACTAAACTGTCAAGATGCGTCATGATCCTCAAGGGGTTAATAGAGGTATATTATTACGGACCCTTTCCACACCCATATCTTATTAGAGTGTAGGATTGAACGAGGTAAATACTCGGTTCACTCGTAGACTACCCGCAAATCCTTCCTAACTATAATTTGTTTTCTAATGATGGCCGGAAAAAATAAAGAAACGCGGCCTCATATATTTGTTGTTTCTATGTGTATAAAGGAGACAAAAGAGTGACAGAGCCAAATTCAAGGAATGTTGAGGTCAAAATGCTTGGACACACGAAGTTTACAGCCGTTTAAGTCATAGGATGAAGGAAAGATTGATTGAGGTAGAGAGCTCCAGATTTCACTAGTTGAGAGTTGGACAGAATATGGGTGGGACTGTGTCAAAAGGCGGGTGCCTCGCACTCGCCACAAGGGAGAGGGTATGCACTGAGAGAGTTTTGAAGAAAACTGATTGTTGTAATAGCAATAGAAGATTGAAAGAGCTGTAACATTGCAGAGTTTAGAAAGAGATTTTTAGGGAACTAGTGAGAGGAAGTGAGTTGATGGGTCGAAATGCTTTAGACTCTACTCTTTCGAGAAATGCAGAATGGGTGGAACCTCCCCACACATGCAAACAATACTCGATACATGGGCGCATAGTGTCCCTATACAGAGCAAGAAGCTGTGCAGGGGTGAGAACCTATGGAGATGGTTGAGCACACCCAACTTTTGGTAAGCTGTTTTAGCAAGATAGGTAATATGATCTTTCCAAGAGAGCTTGGATGAAAAAGATACACCATGAATATTGAGAGTAGATGAAGGATTGATTTGTGTATTGTTGAAGAATAATTGATAGTCTTGTGGAAGATTGCGATGGTTAGTTAAATGGAGAAATTGGGTCTTGGAGGCATTGAAAGTGACAAGATTTTCTCTGCCCCAATCAGAAATAATTGATAGATCAGAAGATAGGCGTTCTATGGCATCGTCAAATGACATTTGAAGTGATCACATACTGGGTTGTTGTGAGAAATTAGTTGAATAATGTAAGGTAGAGTCATCAGCATTTGAGTGGATGGGACTAGATGTACAGTTGAGGAGATCATTAATGAATATTAGGAAGAGAACTGGAGACATGACAGAACTGTGAGGAACATCGGAGTTGATATATTGATGAAGTGAGCGATGGCCCTTCACAACTGCAGCTATGGAACGGTCATGGAAGTTAGAGACAAAGGAACAGATAAAGGGATAAAAACCGAAGGAAGGTAGTTTGGAAATTAGAGATTTGTGCCAAACTCTATCAAAAGCTTTCGATATATTGTCTAGCATGATAGAAAAAGCTTCACCAAAGTCCCGAAAGGAGGATGACAAAGAGTTAGTAAGATAAGGAAGGAGATCACCAGTAGATTGACCCTTAAGGAAACCATACTGATGGTACAGAAGTAGATTATGGGAAGATAAACGCATAAGACATTTTGAATTAAGGATAGTTTCAATAATTTTGAATTAAGGATAGTTTCAATAATTTTGAATTAAGGATAGTTTCAATAATTTTGAATTAAGGATAGTTTCAATAATTTTGAATTAAGGATAGTTTCAATAATTTTGAATTAAGGATAGTTTCAATAATTTTGAATTAAGGATAGTTTCAATAATTTTGAATTAAGGATAGTTTCAATAATTTTGAATTAAGGATAGTTTCAATAATTTTGAATTAAGGATAGTTTCAATAATTTTGAATTAAGGATAGTTTCAATAATTTTGAATTAAGGATAGTTTCAATAATTTTAGAGATGCAAGATATACGAGCAATTGAACAATAGTTGGAGGGTTGAAAGCGATCATCCTTCTTTGGGACAGGTTGAATGAGAGCAAGTTTCCAGCAAGAAGGAAAGACTTTAAAGGAAAGGCAGAGACGAAAGGGTTTGCCTAGGCAGGGAGTCAGCACGGAAGCACAGTATTTTTAGTACAACAGGAGGAACACTATCTGGTCCATATGCCTTCTTAGTATTAAGCCCAGAGAGGGCAAAAAAGTACATCTTTAGAAGAGATTATGATCTTAGGCATAAGTGAGTGAGAGGGGGGTGGAGATGGAGGAATAGCACTGGAATCATCCAAGGTGGAGTTTTTGGCAAAAGTTTGAGCAAAGAGTTTAGCTTTGTCAGAGGCAGACATGACGGTGGTGCCATCAGGGTGGAAAAGAGGAGGGAAAGTTGAGGACATTTAATTGTTGGAGAGGTTTTTGGCTAGATGCCAGAAAGCTTGAGAAGAGCTAGAGTTAGAAAGTTCAGAACATTTGTTATTGATGAAAGAGTGTTTGGCGAGTCGAAGAACAGATTTGGCTTGATTTCGGGCAGAAACATGAAAAGCACGAGATTCTTTAGTATGAAGACGATGGTACCGTTTGAATACCTCCTCCTTATTGCAGACATCAATAGAAAAAACGTGAGTAAACCAAGATTTTTTTGCATTAGATTGAGAGAAAGAAAATGGAATGTATGCCTCCATGTCCGAAAGGATTACCTCGGCAATGCGTTCAGCACTCTCCAAGAAAACCCGGCCACGGAAGCAAAAGTCATTCCAAGGGAAATCAAAGAAGTACTGAAAGGGCTAAAGAAAGTACACATCTAAAGAACTCCTTCATTACTCTGGTGTCATAATTATAGAAGAGACCCTTGACACTGTAAACATACGGGATACATACCTGCACTGCAAATGCTTTAGGGTGTAAAAAGGGCATGACAAAGGTATATGACATCAAGGGGTATATTGATTGTGATTCACCTTTCTGGCCTTGTATCATATAGGTTTATCCCCATGTAAAAAGGCCATGACAAAGGTATATGAGATCAAGGAATATATTGATTGTGATTCACTTTTCTGTCCTTGGATTAATCACCATCACTAATACCTATAATGCTGTACAGTGTACTTAACAGTTTTAACGCAGTTTTTCGTGCTATGTAGGTGTCGATTTGTTTTCCTGGCGAACGATAGTGAGCCTGTAATTTTGGACGAACCGGCTTTCGGCTGGGAAATTTTTCTACCAAAACATGTATAAATTAATCTAGAAGGGGTATCTAATGGATTTTTTTTTTCTTTTAGTTTGATGGAGTTCTACAGAGGAAACTAAAAGAAAAAAATATAATAATATATGACATAATCGACCAAAATATAAACCCTTCCCCCTTAAGGGGAGATTGCCACTTGAGGGATTTTTGTCTTGACTCCTTTCTCCCTCATGTTTATCCCCATTGTTTTTCTAATTTTAAGACGTTCGCCCCATTATTTTCACGATTATCAGAACTTTCAACCCATTTCTGTCAATTTTAAGATATTTCGAGCCATTTAGGTGTCGATTTTTTCCTGGCGAGCGATAGCGAGCCTGTGGTTTAAGAGGAAACGGCCTTCGGCCGGGACATTTTTCTACCGAAAAATGTACAAACTTATCTTGAAAGGGGGTCAAGGGGGTGTAATTTTAAGCTTGATGAAGGTCTAGGGAACAAACTAAAAACCTCCCCTTAATGTAGTGTTTGACTTGCTGATAATATGTTTAATAATTATCATAGTAGATCATTTCTCCAATAAGGTTAATGAATAATATGTTTAATAATTATCATGGTAGATCATTTCTCCAATAAGGCTAATGAATAATCGTGGTTATATTGGTATAAGGTAATTGGTATTAGGTAACACGTATATTAAGAGTACATTATATGACAGGTTAATAATGGGTTATGATATAGTTAGGTAATGTATGACTCTTTGACTCCTTGTAGGGGGTTAAGGGCAGGTTATTAGTTTGTTCCCTAGACCTCCATCAAGCTTAAAATTACACCCCCTGGACGACCTCCTTTCAAGATAAGTTTGTACATTTCCCGGCCGAAGGCCGGTTCCTCTTGAATTACAGGCTCGCTATCGCTCGCCAGGGAAAGATCAACACCTAAATGTCACGAAAGATCTTAAAATAGACAGAAAGTTCTTAAAGTTCTTAAAATCGCCAACCTAATGGGGCGAACGTCTTAAAATCTCAAAGGCAATGGGGCTAAACATGAGGGAGAAAGGGGTTTAGAAAAAAATCCCTCAAGTGGAAATAATTAATCTCCACGGAAGTTAAATATTAGGGCGAGTAATGGATAAGATATGCGTCCTCTACCATAGCCAAGAAGAGAGAAATCTCCCTGTCTATATTCCTCTATTAACGGGAGATTTCCACTTGAGGGAATTTTTCTTTTCTGGCCTCCCTCATGTTTAGCCCCATTGCTTTTGCAATTTTAAGACGTTCGCTCAATTAGTTTGGCGATTATAAGAACTTTCTTCCCATATCTTTCAATTTTAAGACCTTTCTTGTAATTTAGGTTTCGATATTTTTCCTGGCGAGCGATAGCGAGCCTGATATTTAAGAGGAACCGGCCTTTGGCCGGGACATTTTTCTACCGAAAAATGTACAAATATATCTTGAAAGGGGGTCTGGGGGTGTAATTTTTAGCTTGATGGAGGTCTAGGGAGGAAACTAAGAAAATAATAAAAAACAAATATATATGAGCAAATATATACGGAATATATTACGGAAACTATAAAACATGTATATTCTATGGCACGTTATGCAAGTCACACCTCCCATCCATCCCAGCATATGGTACACACAGCAGGCACCCCCACACTTGGTAAGGTTACATATTCACTACTTCAACCAGTGCCAAATCAACCAACCCAGTGCCAAATCAACCAAACCAGTACCAAATCAACCAAACCAGTGCCAAATCAACCAAACCAGTGCCAAATCAATCAAACCAGTGCCAAATCAACCAAGACCAAACAAAATAAAGTACGGTCTCGCTAATAAGTCATGTCCCAGCTGTCATTACGTTTGGCTTGCTATGTGCTGTATTAATGTCTGTCAGATGCTGAATAGTGTGGGTAATTGTAGGAACATGTTTGTATATTTCACTCAATAAGTCATGTCCCAGCTGTCATTACGTTTGGCTTGCTATGTGCTGTATTAATGTCTGTCAGATGCTGAATAGTGTGGGTAATTGTAGGAACATGTTTGTATATTTCACTCAATAAGTCATGTCCCAGCTGTCATTACGTTTGGCTGGCTATGTGCTGTATTAATGTCTGTCAGATGCTGAATAGTGTGGGTAAGTGTAGGAACATGTTTGTATATTTCACTCAATAAGTCATGTCCCAGCTGTCATTACGTTTGGCTTGCTCTGTGCTGTATTAATGTCTGTCAGATGTTAAATAGTGTGGGTAATTGTAGGAACATGTTTGTATATTTCACTCAATAAGTCATGTCCCAGCTGTCATTACGTTTGGCTTGCTATATGCTGTATTAATGTCTGTCAGATGCTGAATAGTGTGGGTAAGTGTAGGAACATGTTTGCATATTTCACTCAATATGAAGAAATTAAGTTTAGATATTGCTGATACCAGCAATACCATCATGACATAATTGGTGCCGAGACATCACTTATTAGCGCGACTGTACTAACCTAACCTAACCTAACTGTATTGGTTGATTTGGTACTGGTTGAGAGCTACTGGTTGAAATGGTCTACTGGTTGAGTTGTCCGGTCGCCATTCAGTACTTGCCTCAGGTTTATTTACCGGATCTTAAGGGGAGGCAGACCGTTTTTCTGGACCCCCCTCTCCCTAATGTTTAGCCCCACTAGTTTTGAAATTATAAGACGTTCGGCCCATTAGTTTGGCGATTTTAACACCTTTTGCCCCATTTCGTTGTCAATTTTAAGATCTTTCGTGCCATTTAGGTATCGATTTTTTCCTGGCGAGCGATAGCGAGCCTGCAATTTTAAGAGGAATCAGCCTTCGGCTGGGACATTTTTCTACCGAAAAATTTACAAATTTATCTTGCAGGGGGGGTCTATTTTTTTGTTTTTTCCTAAGCTTGATGGAGGTTTAGGGAGGAAACTAAAGAAATATATGAATACATAAAAGTATAGACCAAACAAACTAAAGAAATATATGAATAAATAAATGTATAGACCAAACAAACGGCCAGTCTCAACCTTAAGGGGAGGTTTTCAGTTTGGTCTCTAGATATCCATCAAGCTTAACATTACACCCCTTGAGCCCCTTTCAAGATATATTTGTACATTTTTCGGTAGAAAAATGTCCCGGCTGAAAGCCGGTTCCTCTTAAATAACAGGCTCGCTATCGCTCGCCAGGATAAAATCGACACCTAAATGGCACGAAAGGTCTTAAAATTGACAGAAATGGGTCGAAAGTTCTTAAAATCGTCAAAATAATGGGGCGAACGTCTTAAAATTAGAAAAGCAATGGGGCTAAACATGAGGGAGAAAGGAGCCAAGAAAAAAATCCCTCAAGTGGAAATCTCCCCTTAAGCCAGCGTCACACGAGCGCCTTTTCCGACAATTTTCGATGAGCAATTTTTGTTTTGTCTCGTACCGTTTTGAGGCTCGTTTGCCTTGGAATCGGAAACCAGATTGAAGCTAGATTAGGCTATGTTAGGTAGTATATTTCTGACGGAACTCACATTTTCAAGTTGCCAGGCTACAATAGACCACTTGTATTGCTAGTTTCAGACTATAAGGAAGTTGGTGCCGTTAACATCGATATTTAACGGAAATGCAATAATAACGTAGGTTTCTGATGGATAAAAAGTATATTGAATTGGTTTTATAATTTTATCAATGTATTACAACCGCATCATAGCTGGTAATTCTGCTAAATATCAATATCTACAGCTCCAACTTCCTTATAGAACGAAACTCGCAAGTCGTCAATTGCCCGTAAGATTTGACGGAAAAATCGCTCGTGTGTCAGCGCCTTTACATCCCTGTGTGGCGTTATTGTGTAGCTCATAGTCTGGGTTATAATATGATATGTTAAGGGGGAGGTAGTCGCTTTTTATGGACATCCTTCCCCCTCATGTTTAGCATACGAAATTCAACATAGAATAATGCAAAGTATTACACATCGGTAGTAACAACGCTAAAAAACGATTACTCAATGAACAACATTCAACTATCAAATTCAAATAATGAAAAGGATCTGGGAGTTATAATATCGAGTGACCTGAAGCCGAGTAAACATTGTACAGAGGTAATAAAAACTGCTAATAAATTGGTGGGTTTCATTGGCAGAACATTCAAATTCAAATCAGAAACAAATCATACTTACTCTATTCAACTCATTGGTGCGTCCCCATCTCGAATACTGCGTGCAATTCTGGTCACCTTATTATAGAAATTACAAATTATAAACTTGAATCGGTGCAACGCAGAGTCACTAAAATGATACTTAGATTGCGTAATAAACCGTACGAAGAGTGCTTAAAAGAACTAAAAAAAAATATCTTAACAAAGCGCAGAATGAGAGGTGACCTAATAGAGGTGTTCAAAATCTTCAAGGGATTCAGCAACTTAAATATAACCGAATTATTTACGATCAATCAAACAAACACGAGAAACAATGGTTATAAGATTATAGGCAAGCGTTTCCATTCTCATGAGGCAAAGCATTTCTTCTTGAACCGTGTTGTGAATAATTGGAACAGACTACCCTCGAACATTGTAAACTGTAATACAGTACTGTCGAAACATTTAAGAACCATCTGGATAAACACATGGCAAATAACCCCCAATTAACAGTTTCTTTCAGAATAACGCACAACGAAGTGTCAACGCATACCGCAATGTATATTGATATTCATACATTTGTTCCCTTTCAGAATTGTAGTAATAGAGTTAGCTTACATTATTAATCAACTTTATTTTCTCCCTGTCCTATCCAAATTTCCGTGTCAGTTTTTCCATACTACATGGTATTTTTCCTATCTGTTTCCATGCCAGCACTAGCTGGAGGGAGTGGTGGGTGGGGAGGAGCCTTCTTCTTTGCTATCCTTTTCTCTACTTCGTAGTCAGTAGATTAGTAATTTTAGATATCCAAATTGTCCCGTAAGGACCAATAGGTCTGTTGCAGTTTGTTCGCCTTTGTATTCCTTTGTATATTAGTTTTGACATTTTAAGACGTTCGTTCCATTAGTTTGGTGATTTTGAGACCTTTCGCCCCAATACCTTGTCAATATTAAGACCTTTCGTGTCATTTAGGTGTTGATTTTTTTCCTGGCGATCGATAACGAGCCTTTAATTTTTAAAGGAACCGACCTTCGGCCGGAACATTTTTCAACTGAAACAAATTACAAAATGTATCTTGGAAGTGGGCCTAGGGGGTGGTTTTTGTTTTGAAGCTTAATGGAGGTCTAGCGGGGAAACTAAATATATACCGGTATATATATATATATATATATATATATATATATATATATATATATATATATATACAGTATATATATATATATATATATATATATATGTTTCTAGTCTCTCAGTGGGGATCGAACCATCGACCATCAGGATGATAGCCGACGCTTTAATCAATTACACCACGGCAGTGGTGTAATTGATTAAAGCGTCGGCTATCATCCTGATGGTCGATGGTTCGATCCCCACTGAGAGACTAGAAACATTTAGTGGCTCACGTGTATTTGTGATATATTCTCAATATATATATATATATATACAGTATATGCCAAAAAACAAGCACTACCCCCTTAATATAACTAACACAAGCAGTACACATCGATATCCACATAAGTTGTATTATTTATATACTCACTATCATTGGCTTTCATATTTATTAATCAAGAATGACTTTAGGGATTTTAAAGTTTGAAATGGTTGTTTCATTTCGTAGTCTAGTAGAAAGTTCATTAAAAATCTTCACTCCGTGGTATTTAATCTTCACTCCGTGGTATTTAATCTTCACTCCGTGGTATTTAATCCTCACTCCGTGGTATTTAATCTTCACTCCGTGGTATTTAATCTTCACTCCGTGGTATTTAATCTTCACTCCGTGGTATTTAATCTTCACTCCGTGGTATTTAATCTTCACTCCGTGGTATTTAATCCTCACTCCGTGGTATTTAATCTTCACTCCGTGGTATTTAATCTTCACTCCGTGGTATTTAATCTTCACTCCGTGGTATTTAATCCTCACTCCGTGGTATTTAATCTTCACTCCGTGGTATTTAATCCTCACTCCGTGGTATTTAATCTTCACTCCGTGGTATTTAATCCTCACTCCGTGGTATTGTGGTAATCCCTCACTCCGTGGTATTTAATCTTCACTCCGTGGTATTTAATCCTCACTCCGTGGTATTTAATCCTCACTCCGTGGTATTTAATCCTCACTCCGTGGTATTTAATCTTCACTCCGTGGTATTTAATCCTCACTCCGTGGTATTTAATCTTCACTCCGTGGTATTTAATCTTCACTCCGTGGTATTTAATCTTCACTCCGTGGTATTTAATCTTCACTCCGTGGTATTTAATCTTCACTCCGTGGTATTTAATCTTCACTCCGTGGTATTTAATCTTCACTCCGTGGTATTTAATCTTCACTCAGTGGTATTTAATCCTCACTCCGTGGTATTTAATCTTCACTCCGTGGTATTTAATCTTCACTCCGTGGTATTTAATTGATGTCTCAGATTATTTGTACCCCATTAGGCAATACTTAGGCTTATGTAATTTTTTTATTTTATTTTGTTTTCTATGTGGATGAGGCAGACAAAAGGCAAAAGTACTTGTGACGAGTGCCTCCCCCAGAGTTGAAAGAGTGACAGGGCCTAAATCAAGAGATGTTCGAGCCAAATTGTCTCGACACACGGAGTTTGAAGTAATTTAAGTCATGATGAGGGAAAGATGGATTCAGGAGAGAGTTCCAGAGCTCAGCTGTTGAATAGAAGAAAGATTGGGAGTATCGTTTCACTCTTGGGATGGAGAGTTGCACAGAGTAGGGGTGGGATTGGGTTGCAAGTCAGGTGTTACGTACCCTACGTAGAGGAGGTGGTATACTCTCTAACCCAAGAGTGAAACGTTACTCCCAGACTTTCTTTTATTCAACAGCTGAACTCTGGAACACTCTCCCAGAATCAGTCTTTCCCTCTTCCTATGACTTAAATTGCTTCAGTCTCCGTGTGGCCAGGCATTTTGGCTCGAACGTCCTTTGATTTTGGCCCTGTCACTCATACAACTCTGGGGGAGGCACTCGATACAGGCAGTTCTGCCTTTTGCCTCCCTCACTCACATAGAAAAAAAATACACTGAGAGAGCTCTGAGGAACACTGGTTATTGTAATAGCGATAGAATAGTAAGAGAGATGCAACATTGGTATCTCATATTCACAATTAACTGAAACAGATCGTTATTTACAACGTTGTGAATAATAATAATAATAATAAACAGAACAAAAAAACATACAAGGCAGTAATAAATGTTAATATTTTGTTGATGTTCAATAGTTTTAGATTAAAAAAAAAAAAATTTGTATGGTAACATTGCTTCTTATGGATAATTGTTTTAATTAGTTTCCTTTGGTCAATGGTTACCTGTGTTGTATATATTTACCAGCTGATCCCCATATAGTATGGCACTATATGATGTTAAGGTATAGAAATGAGATGTAAATTTGTTTGAAATGTGAAAACTTTGATGTTTAAGCACTGATATTTGCCCCAAACTGTATACCATGGTAGAGATGTCAAACTAGTCTCAAATGCCTCGTCTGGACATGGGTAACAACATATATTCAGACATTGTTCAGCTAATGTTGATCGTTTGATTAGTACAGTCTGCTGTAGTTTATCATCATGCCACAAATTTGTAAGTAATGTTGCCATTTGCCACTAATTAGTTGAACTACAGGGACCAGTACAAGTCAAACGGTCAACATTAGCGAAACATTGTCTGAATATATGTTGTTACCCATGTCCAAACAAGTCATTTGAGACTACAGTAGTTTGACATCTCTACCATGGTATACATTTTGGAGCAAAAATCAGTGCTTAACCCTTTCACGCACATGACGCAATTTTGAGCCTATTGGGGATACTTTAAAGCCTTTGTTACCATCAGGGGTATTTAGAAACCTTTAGTTTAGTTACTTCAACCTCTGCAGTTGTCTTTGAGTTAGCTGTGGGCAGAAAACTAATTTTGGAGAGGTAATTATAAGAGTGAGAGAACTCTATTTCTTATTGCAAATCTGGCAACCTCTGCATCATAAAAGCGTGAAAGGGTTAAGAACTCTTATGGAAAGTAATTGAAAGGGTGCTGCCAAAGCCAATGTAGAGTAAACCTATGATGGCCCAATATCTAATTTTGAATATACTGACTATATGAACGTGTGTGTCAAATATTTTACTTCTATCACGAAATGCACAATTTATCTACCTAACTGTCTCACTATTATTACATAGTTATAAAATAAGTCTTATCTGTCAGTTCTGGTGGGTCATCGTAGAATGGAATGGAAGGGAATCTTGGTCGGCTATGAGCTCTGTTGACAAGTTGGCTTTGTGACGAGGACTACCCGCCACCCTTTGTGCTAGACAGTATCAAAACGGCACCGGAATGGCTGTCTAAATCTTGTACCGTAGATATACTGGTGATCTGATAGTAGATTATGGGAAGACAAATTCTTAAGAAATATTTGATTAAGCATAGATTAAAATACTTTAGAGATGCAAGAAATAAGAGCAATTGGACGACAGTTGGAGGATTGAGAGCAGTCACCCTTCTTTTGGACAGGTTGAATCATAGACTACATGAGTAGATCTGGACTTGACACGAAAATGGAACTTTGCAGTAAAGGACCTAAAATCGGAAAACGAACTCCCAAGCTCGAATCTGGTAATTGCGAAAATGTAATATTTTTCGCGGTTTTGAGGTTCGAACTTGTGGGTTCGTTTTTCCCATTTTGGGTCCCTTACTGCAAAGTTCCCTTATTGTGTCAAGTCCAGATCTACTATAGTCTATGGTTGAATGAAAGTAAGTTAATATCCTACACACCATCAATCACTGGGATAGGTAGAACAGTGAATTACATAAGTGAGAAGAATATTTGTTATTTGTACAGAATTAATATCCCAATAATGCCAAACACTAAGTTTCTTTGTCGACGATATTAATTGACTGAAATACAGTGAATAGGTCGTCCTTATCATATATGTCCTTATAATATTTAGGGGAGGTGTGGTGGAGTGGTCATGCCACTGGATTGGTAATCCAATGGACCTGGGTTCAAATCCCGATATGTCAATGGGAAGATATTATTGGGATTGAATTTGTGCTGTACCTAGTATCAGTGCATTACCACAAAGCCCACCGAAATGCCAAAAAAATACCCTCGTTGTTCCCTGATTAAATAACACTGTATGAATATTCCCATATTCAAAATATGTTACAGGGGGACAATGCCTAGTGAGTTCACTGCTCAATAGGTGGCGTTCTGAGAGTGAGGGTCTGAGTCTGGAGGGTGAGACGGTGAAGCACTTGAGCGAAGCAACCGGCCGCTTCAGAGATGGAGCTGCTTCGAGCCATGATGGATGCTTCGCATGTCTCACTCCCCAGACTGGAACAAGACCTCACGGGCTTCACCGTGTTGGGCGGTGGAATGTACAGGCTCTCAGCCTATGCCCGAGAGGGAGTAGTTGGAATATAGAAAAAAAAAAAAAAAAAAAAATCTGAAGGACTATGCACTTCCAGTACTGACATTTATATATCAAAACTGTGATCAGTTAAATTTGTATCAGGCAAAGTTCGAGCTATGTATACTGTATAGTGTATATGCTATGGGTAATTAGGTTGGTTTCAGAATAGCTCACAGTGTTAGAGTTATCATCAAAATTATATATATATATATATATATATATATATATATATATATATATATATATATATATATATATATATATATATATATATATATATATATATATATATATATATATATATATATATACCGGTATATATATGTATATATATATATATATATATAGATAGATAAATATATATACTGTATACACAGTGTATATATACTTGGTTCAAATAGCTGGACAGTGTATCGTAATTGTAACTAGTGAAGCAAGTATTATTTTCTTTATGGCACAAGCAGTTCAACCAACAAGGAAAATAATTTCACTAGTTGATCATGCTCAGCCTCCTATCTTTATCATTAGGAGATATTCAAGTACGGTATGTAGAAACACGACTGCTTACTTTAACATAAATACTGGCTCTTTCTGAATCTTCAAACTGCTTAAATGAACCTTCGATATGCATGTACTAGAGAAACAATTACAAAGAAGATTCGACTTTGTCTGAGATAAAACAAAAAGCTAGATTAGTACTAGAAATTAGCACTGATTTGGTTGGACCTGATTAATTTGGCACTGGATGTGATCTACTGGTTGAAATGTGAAATGGTCTACTGATTGAGTTGTCCTGGAACCCCTAGTGTGTACTGTCAATAGGATTCTTGATCGACCTTACAGTACCTCAGAATATCAGGTGCAAATCACAAAGAGATGCATATGTTTATTACATATTACCATATAATCATAGAATATAATTATTTATGCATACGTATGTGAGACATTGGATACTATTGGATAGATCCGTCAGTGCTTACCAGTCCTTATCTTGTTTGACTGACTCATAGGGTCATAGGGTACACTCTGTATGACAATTCCTATCTTCATTTAACCTTACTTTCTACCTCATTTGAACTCCGTCTTGACCAAGACGGACTTCACCGGGTTACTGCACAGGTGTTCATTGCCAAACTATCTTGCAATAAACATAGGGTAATTATTGCCTTGCAGCTGCACAGATAATTTTCTCATTAAATTATCAGTTGCGTGGGATCCATTAAATAAACAGTAATTTTCAAATTAATTTATCTAGCAGTAAAATTGCATCAAAGAACTGTTTGTTACTATCAAGGAACTATCATCATTAGTCATATTTTAAGAACATAAGAACATAAGAAAATGGGAGTCTGCAGAAAGCCGATTGGCCTAAGCAAGGCAGATCCCTGTCCCACACAACCCCAATTACAAAGCCCAATTATAGGCTCAACACTCTAATACCCTGAGGATCATCTTACCAAAACGATTAGAGATTAACGCAGGATTACGGGGGTCTGCAGAGCGCTGATTGGCCCAACCCCGCTGATCCCCCTTCACACCCAACCCTTCTCGTCCATATGCTTATCCAATTTTATCTTAAAGCTCCCTATCGTTTTTAATCCCACTATAGCACTTGGTAGTCCATTCCACCCATCTACAACTCTGTTACCAAACCAATATTTGCCTATATCTTTTCTGAAACGAAATTTATCTAATTTGAAACCATTGGTACGAGTTCTTTCGCTATCACTGAGCTTTAGTACATTTGTCATGTCCCCTTTGTTAATCCCACTAACCCACTTGAACACCTCTATCATATCCCCTCTAACTCTGCGTCTCTCTAACGAATGTAAGCCTAATTTCTTCAACCTTTCTTTATACGGAAGATTTCTAATATTATGGATCATTTTTGTCATTCTACGTTGTACTCTCTCCAATGAATCTATGTCCATTCTGTAATAAGGACACCAAAATTGAACAGCATAATCCATATGGGGTCTCACTAATGACAAGTAAAGTTTTAAGATAACATCAGCAGTTCTGTTACTCACACTCCTTGAGATGAACCCGAGAATCCTGTATGCCTTGTTTCGAACGTTTATACACTGTTGTCTAGGCTTCAAATCATTGCTAACAAACACACCTAGATCTTTCTCACAATTCGAGTTTTCTAATTCCACATTAGCTAGTTTATATTTAACATTTGTATGCATCTTCCCTATCTTTAATACCTTGCATTTGTCAATGTTAAACTTCATCTGCCAATTTACTGACCATTCGTGTAAGGTATCTAGATCCCTTTGGAGGCACTCTATATCTCTATCTGAATCAATTGTTCTCCCCATTTTGGTATCGTCTGCAAATTTACTTATCCTACTAGTTATACCTAAATCAAGGTCATTTATGTATATAACAAACAACAGAGGACCTAATACAGATCCCTGGGGGACACCACTTTTGACTGCTCCCCATTCTGACTTCGTACCATTTATGCTGACTCTCTGCTTCCTACCAATTAGCCATGACCTAATCCATCCCAACAACGCCCCACCTATTCCATGCGCCTCAACCTTTCTCATCAATCTCTCATGGGGGACTCTGTCGAAAGCTTTACTGAAATCTAAATATATTATATCATATGACTTGTCATTATCTACTGCTTCATATACCTCTGAGAAAAAACTAAGCAAATTAGTAAGGCAAGAACGTCCCTGAGTGAATCCATGCTGAGAAGAATTTATTAAATTAAATGTATCTAAGTGGTTTCTAATTTTACTAGCAATAATTGACTCTAGTAGCTTTCCTATGATTGATGTAAGACTAATGGGACGGTAATTGGATGCTATTGATTTGTCACCTTTTTGAAGATCGGAACTACGTTTGCAAGCTTCCAAGCTTCTGGAACTATCCCTGTCTCCAATGACTTGTTAAATAAAAATGTTAATGGGTAACTTAACTCATCCCTGCATTCTTTTAATACTCTAGCATATACCTCATCAGGACCAGGCGATTTATGAGGTTTCAGTCTGTCAATTTCCTTAAGCACATCATTTCTACTTATAGTAACCGTACTTAACCTATTTTCTATACTATCGCTATATACCTTACGGACTTCTGGAAACTGTGCCAAATTTTCATTAGTGAAAACGGAAAGAAATTGACTATTTCATGTACTGCACATTTTCTAAAATTCATTTTCCTGTCATTTTCTCCTATCGTAAGTTTTAAGTGGACCAATTACATCATCTAACCTTGGATTTATATAGTTGGTAAAAAGGCTTTAGTATTATTTTTTGAGTCATTGGACAACCTTAAAATTATCATAATTTCTTTTTTTTTCTTTCCTAATATTCCTTTTTTTTTGTTACCTGTCTTGGGATAGATTCTCGAATAAGAAGCAAGTTAGGTGAATTTCCGCCTTTTCTAATTTTTCTATATATTCCTCTCCTTTGTCCTAGAAGATCTAATAGGTCCTATTATTCATCCATTTGGGTTGGTTCTGTGTTGATCTAAATTTTTCCTTTTTGAGGGGGGGAGATGGTATTTATTTTGTGCATTGAATACTGACTTGATAAAATGTATCGTATGTATCTACCAAGGTTTGACGTCTCTTCTTTCCTGACTTAAGATGATACAGGTGCCTGACAGGGGGTACACTCATTTTGGACACCCTGGATCGACTTAATTTTTTGAGGCCATAAGGGTCCGCTAATTAGGGCTTCTTCTGTAACCCACCATAATGTGGGCTTTTCTAAAGTCAGGATATTAATGTTGTATTTCCCTCTCTGATATTACCTTTCCATGGTCATATTAAAATATCACAGAATTGTGGTCAACATCTTTCCTAGGTGGTCCTCCCCTATCTCTAACATTATTTTACCATATGTTTCATTGTTTACTGAAAACTAAATCGAGAATACTTATTACCTCTAGTCGGCGTAATCCTATGAATTGAAATTAAAAAAACCTATCTTGTACTACCTCTATAAACTGACTCCTCAGAATCAAGAGTCTCCTATTTGACTGCTGCCAATCTAT